>OY759214.1:105114454-105393908 GCA_963662175.1 Aradus depressus
TATGCGGTCATCCTGTCCTGATAACATTGAGGCGAACGGTACCATGAAATAGAAACAAATAAAATGGTCTGCTTAAGGAAAACTAGTTTTTAATTAAAACGATCCATGGAGGGGTGTCCAGTGCTCAGAAAATCGAACAAAAAAATTTCATTATTATTTCACTTTATCATAGGTATTTAATTAATTTAAAATAAATAATAAAATATTACATAAAAACTAAAAAAAAACCAGACTCAAAAAATAAAACTTTAAAAAAGGGGAGGGACTTGGCCTTATAAACATTTGAAATCAAACTGCAAGTCTCTAGCTGTAATAGAGGCCGACATCCCTAAACAGACTCTGATGAAACCTGAAGATCTTGGAAACGGCAAACCCGATTTCCACCAAACATGGCTAAGAACCATCTCGCAAATATCAGATTTTGAAACAAAAAACCCGCGTTGAAATCGGTTCAGCCGTCTTGGATCTACGATGACACACACAGACAAACAAAGGCTTCAAACGTATAACACCCCTCCTTTTGCGTCGGGAGTTAAAAATACGTTATGTTTATCCAGTCTAGACACTTGGACCCCAGCAAAGATGTTTTTGGAAAATACTTATAGTTGGCTATTATGACTCATCGCCTACTACCAGAGCGCTCTTTCGTCACTCTAGTGGACATGAGCCCGACTCTACTGTGAGAGTCCTAACTTTTGCCTACCCTAAATATTTATTCACTTTTCACTTACAATTAGAGTAGGGGTCTTTAACGATCGTACAGGCTCGGGACTAGCCCTTAACGTCCCAACCAAAGATCGGCGTGCTCAACGTTTTATTTCAGCTTCCAGATAAATAACGTAATGGCCTCGGTCGGGTTTCGAACGTGCAATCTTGAGCTAAGTAAGTAAGCATGCTCTCTCTGTGCTACTGTATAATTGCTTCCCTCAAAAGACACAGTACGTATTACCATACCTTGTCATAAGAATTCTAATAGTTTTTTGGTTGAGTTGCAGATAGGGCGACTTCTGTGATTGTAGTTTCCCGGTGCAGGAGGAGTTTTCAATAATTTGTATGTATTCTTCTTGTCTTTGGACTATCAAACTACTCTCAGTCAAATTTGACTACTCTAGGGTAATAAGCGAAGATGCAAGAGCTTATGAACTCTGTGACGGTCGCCATGTTGGACATTTTGAAAGATATAATAATTATATCTTTAACCAAAATTATTTTGGTTCATGTTGAGGGCTTCCATACTTGTAACTTTTTATCCCACTCGCATTTCACTTTTCCAGTTATACGAAGTACAAGTGAAGTTATGTTTCCACAGGAATTTCATATTTTCCGACCCCAATTTCAAAAATTGAACAAAAAAAATCATGTCCGTGTTTTTGTGAACATGATTGGAGCTATCGGGAGTAGATAAAGAAATTAAATTAAAATAAATTTTATTATTCTGGGACCGAGATCCCCAAAGAATAAATACATACAGAGTAAAGAACAGGAAACAATGAAATATAGTATCAGTATGACGTACAAAGAAATAAATGAATTTGTGCTACTTTGGAGAAAACTGGACAATTATAAATATAGGTAGACAAAAGATTAATATGAAAAAACATAAAATTAACAGCTTCATTATGTTGAAAAAAATAAAAATAAAAGTATCTATATAAATAAAAGAGAATATGTAAAAAAAAAAGGAAATCTATATAACTTTTTTTTTTTATTAGGTTTTAAAGGAGGCCTTGCATTGTAGGAATATCAACGAGTCAACGTGAGAAGAGCTCGGGGATCAAGGGGTTACTGAGGAACTGGGATTGGCCATCGGCGGAACTATTGCGCCGATCATCCCCAGCCCATCTTACATTACCTGTTTCTGCTCCCGCCAGGAGCCGACGAATCGGCAGAACATCGGGTGTTCTGTTTCCGTCACCATCTGCCATAGATCCAGTCCCAAATACGATCTTGTCCCATGAACTCCACCCTAGCTTGGTCGTACAGCGGATATTCGCAAACCACATGTTCTGAAGTCTCGATATCGCCGCACGAACAGTTCGGGGTGTTCTTCCTGTGAAAGAAGAACAGCTTGGAGTTGAAATCACCATGACCTGATAATATTTGAGACGTCCAGTGATTAGGCTGTACCCGTGTTGAGTCAAATCTATATAACTAAGAAAAAAATAAAATAGATAATAAAAATCGACAGAAATCATAGTACTATGATGGTTGATTATAAAAGAGAAGGGAGGATGCCCAGACAAGGTTTGAAATAAAATTAATTTTAGACAGTAGAGTACTGGGCTAGATAGAGAAGTGTGAGGAGAGGGAAGAAAAGTAAAAATACATAATAAAATAAGATGAAATGAAAAATAAATAAATGCATGATAAAAATATATAGATAGAATGAATACATACCATAGAGACGACTGTTGATTTCAGTCAAATCGGCCGAAGGGAAAGTGGGAATTATTGCTTTACACAAAAACACCAAACCTGTCAAAGTAAGCTATCTATCCACCTCCTCTTTCCTTTAGTCCATTCGGCAAAATCATTAGGTTATAGTATACTGATCAACTTTTTACATTTCATGTCGCATTCATTACATCGGCAGTTCCTTCTTCCTTTCCTTCGGCCAATTTAGCTGAAAATCAATAGATGTCGTCCTGTTTTGATACACAGAGTGATACACAAATAAAATTGTTTACTTACCGTTGCGCGAATGAAGAAAATATGCAATTTTTTTGAAGGAAAACATGTTGCAGACATATTTGTGGCTCCTTTACATTTCAATCTAAAGATGATCAAGAAAAGAATTAAACTAATATTTTATAGGATACTTCCTTATCGAACTGGGTGTTCCAAGGTGAGCCATCAGTGTAACGTACTTGCATTACTTGGGACTCGATTAAAAATAAAAATTAAAAAAATTCTTAAGAAGTGAGTCGTGATTCCCTTAAAAAATAAAAAAAATGAATCAATGACGTCGCTTTCTAATAGCTTGTTAACTACAAGATGAGAAACCGGCTTCAAGTGCGTCATCAGGAGGTCAACGTTCAACAGCAATTCCTCAAGCAGTTCATCAGAATCCTTACTTTTTCTATGTAGCTTGTTTTTTAATTGAATTTCCTAGAAGTAGCCAGGAAGGAACTCATGTATCTTGGGCTGAAGAAATGGCGCCATCAAATTCTTTTGTTTTTTTATGTTTCATATTTTTAGTAAAAGGAAGTAAGTTTGTATTGTAATCGTCTAAAAATTCGAGAATGAGTTTTCGACGTAATTACACGTTCTGAGGGTTCCCAGATTACGATTTTACTTTTTTCGCGATGATGTCTTCGTAAGTACGTTTGTGAGCCCTTCAACTCAGAAACCATTGTAGTCAACTTGAAATTTGTAAGATGTCACATGTCCTTAGATCTAACCGGATTATATTTTGGCAGAAATCGGACGAAAATTGATCACTTTAGTGGACATGAGCTTGGCTCTACTATGGGAGTCCTAAATTTTTATTCACCTAGGGTAGGGGTCTTTAACGAGTACCTGACATCATAAGGCGACATAATTTGAACATATGACAAATTTTCTGCAGAAATTTATTTTTCATTCCTTGAGGCGAAGGACATCATGCTTAAGTTTATTTTACCTCCCAGATAAAATAAACTAAGAGCCTCGGCCGAGTTTCGAAGCCGCGATCTTGAGCTTAGTAAGCAAGCACACAGACCACTAAGAAAGCAACAACTACAAACAAGAATAAAACAATTTCTCACCCAGAGAAAACAGTCAATCATAATGAAGAACTTGATAAATATTTGTGTATAAAAAATTAAATAAATCTAGAATCAAAAGTTTGAGAAGGGTCCATCTCACAATTTGTCATAAGCTACGTTGGTTCCGTTAGATAAAGGGGAGGGACTAAAGATATGGAAGACACTTTGGCGGCACCCCTCCTCCGGAGATACAGCGGCCGGCGGCCGGCCTCAGGTATGGAAGACACTTTGGCGGCACCCCTCCTCCGGAGATACAGCGGCCGGCGGCCGGCCTCAGGTATGGAGAGGGGAGAAAAGGTAGTCTTCAAGGAAATGAGCACTCCGCTGTATCTCCATTCTACATCCACATAAATAAATCGATAAAAACAGTGACGTTTATATGTTACACAACTATATTGATACTTGTACAGGTGATAGTATTGCTAAAAAATGCAATTGACTTTTTGAAAATATGTGTTTTAACTGCATCTGCGATGAAGAAGCTAGTAACATTCAACCAATAATGTGCGCCAGATATTTTTTTCATCCTATTTTAAATTATTATCAAGATGGCGCAATAACTAACTTGCTTCCATGGAGGGCTTTCAAATCCCTCCGTTTCACAATATCCAGAAAACACAGTGAAATTCATCAGTGGTCATCCACGTTTAAGCACATCTAAACTTATTACTAAAGCTGTGATTTATATGAATTTACATTTTTTTTCTATTAAATTCAGCATCCTGTTTAAACATTATGTTTTAGCTCATATAGAATCAATTTGAGCTACTTTTATTTTGCATATATAGCTAAACATACATATTTTTGCATATCTGAACCTTATTCACATATTTTGGAGTTTTTTCGGCAGCTCAAGGATAGACTCTGTAACGTAGGTACATATATTTGATTGTTTTTTAAGTCAGTTTATTTTTTTTTGTAAACTAACGATTAATAAACATTAATCCCACTTTTTTCCCACTTTTGCTTGTGTTTGGCAAGGCTATGCGCCTTTTATTGAGATGAGTGCATTCCAGGAACTCCAATGTTTCTCTTGAATTCATTGTGTTCATATCGACAACTTTTTATTCTGACTGTTTGTTAACTTTAATAATTTATCCTCCAAACTGTTTTTTATGCCCATTACCCCCCTTCTTTCCTATTATTTTCTAAGTCGATCTGTTCAGTTTTAAACGTCAGGGGTTGAATTGAGCCCAATGGATATTTGTATTTTTAATTATGCGCCAGTTACTTCAATTGATGTGGAGCGCTCATTCAGCAATTTTGAGGCCAGACAGGCGATAACAGAGGGTACAAATGGGAGGTTGAGATCATTATGCAATGTGAGGTTGTGGAAAAGTAAAATGGCGCATTGGCAATATGGCATAATATAATGGATTGTATTGGCTAAAGACGTTGTATGTTTGATTTTTTGACTGATCCCCATACTCGATGTCGTAAGTCCAGATGGGTTTCAGTGTAGTGTTGTTTGTATATGTGAAGTTTGTTTTCGAGTGATAATGTCGATCGTCGTCCGATGATTGATTTCAGTCGTCCAAATCTTTTAAGGTCTGTGAGTTTCAGTCTGATGTGAGTTCTCCAAGTTAAACGTCTGTCTAAATGAAGTCCTAGATATCGGACAGTGAAGGATGCGGGAATGGGCTGGTTGTTAATGTAACCAGATGGACATGTGTTGTGTCTGAGAGTGAATTTAGAATGCAGGGATTTGTCTCTATTAATTTTTATTCTCCATTTGTAAATGTTCAGCAGGTGTAAATGTTCCGGTAAGTGTGAGCTTGCTTCTGTTGGGATTTTCATAGTTGAGGGCCAATTCCAATTCATAATTTTCATAGTAGAATTTCCAGAACAAGAAAACAAAAAACTTACTTCTTCCAATCATATTAGGTTCGTCTATAGTTGTTTGTCACTAGAAGCTAATTTATTAGGCATTTTATTGACTAAAGATTTTGGCTAACTCTGACTTGATGCTTTTGAAAAAATTCCTCTTAAATTTTCTTCTTTTGTAATTGGCAAATGATGGTATCGCACTTTTACTTTTCCTAGGTACAGCCCGATTGCTCTAGCTGAAACTAAATGTTGTGTGGGGGCTATATGGGATGTGGTCGGGTGGTATGGCAAGTGTGGACCAGGTGTTACCACACTTCCTCGGAGACTCATTATGGCAGCAAACAACTTAATTCATCTATACTCGTAGACTTGCTTCCATGGAGCTCACTGCGAGTAGATATGAGTTATATACTGTAATGTAAACATAAGGTCACCATGGCAACTAGTGAAGAAACGGAGTTTATATGAAAAAAACTCATTTAGGTATACTTTTTTTTTTTTTATTTTCACAGGATTTTGTTTTGAATGGCTTGAATTCTTTGTGTGTGAGGGCTTAGCTTAACCCCAGAGCTGAACGCCATACGTCCAGATAGGTCTGATAACGGTCTTGTAGACACCCAGTTTGTGGTTGAGGCGAAGTTGAGATCGCTTGTCTAGTAGTCTTTTGAGTAGTCCAAATCGCCGTTTCATTTTCTGTCGAGTCTGTGTAACATGTTTATTCCATGTCAGTCGTCTGTCAAGATAGAGTCCTAAGTATCGTACGTCTTTGTCATGTTTCAGAGGGACATTATTCAGCCATACAGTTGGGCAGTCACCGCGCCTCAAGGCGAATGTAACATGAAGGGATTTGATCTCATTTATTTTCACCTTCCACAGACGCAACCAACCCTCTAGAAGGTGTAAGTGCTCCTTCAGAGATTTGGATGCGTACCCAGCCGATTTATTAGTAGCTAAAATTGATATGTCATCGGCATAGGTGGCTAACACCGTCTCAGGCGATGTTGGGATGCTGGATGTGCTTGTAACATAGAGAAGTGGACCCAGAATGCTCCCCTGTGGCACACCAGCTGTTATGGGTTGAACGTCAGAGTGGACACTGCCCTGTCTGACCTGGAAAAAACGATTATCCAGGTAAGAGCGGAGAAGACGATAATAACCGTCAGGGATCACATGTTTCAGCTTATACAGCAGCCCAACATGCCAGACACGGTCGAAAGCTTGACTCACATCCAAAAATGCTGCGGAGCAATAACATTTCCTTTCCAAAGGTACCTACCTATATATTAAAAAAAAATATATATATATCACTTTTTATCGATTTGTTTTCTTGTTTTCAGCTTTCACTTCTTCCTCTTGATTATTCTCTTTTTCTTCATTTTTTCCATTTTTTATACTCAATATGGCAGCTACAATTTTAGTAATATGGGGCAATCATTTAAGAAAAAATAAACGGTTTAAGGCGAAGCATGAATTTTATACTCCAGGAAGTTCAGCAAAATAAGGAGCATGTTCAAAAAAATAGGTGGATGGGTAATAAGCAGGCAGAACAGAAAACATTAGGAGGGGGGGGGGGGGGGGCAAGAGTTGCCCCTCTCACTCGAAAAACTTGTTTTTTAAATCTGGAAAAGTCTAAAACTAGGAGAATTTTCGAACAAAATTGTTTAAAATGAAATCGGAACAAAGGTACGAGGAGGGGGGTATAATTGTTTCTAAAATTTCAAGAAGATCCCACTGAGTGAAAATTACTTTATTTAGTAACCATTTTGAATGTATGCTAGCTTAATATTCATTTTTAAAAAAACATGTTTTCTAGCGTAAATGTGAAAGTAGGGTATCCTTGGATGAAGGAACAACAGAACAACACTTCAAGATGGGAAAACCCGCCGTAGCGTGCAACTTGGAAATACGGATGACGGCAAAACCCGTCATAACGAACCCCATTCCTAAAGACGGCTAACGGAAGTGGCTAGCCAATGGAGAAGCCAAATAGTTCACGAAAGGTCCGTAACCTGCTCTCGGAGCTCTGTCAGTCTGCCCTTCAAGCCGCAAGTCACCGTTTTCAAATAATTCTATTTCTCTACCGAGTTACGATTTTTAGAAAACTGAGTAATTTAATTCATTCTTACAACTTTTTTATTTAATTGTATTAAGTAGTTTTACTGTTATATTTATTAACTATAACTGATTTCTATTATTAAAATTACAATAAAAAAAAGTCGGTAAATCACCAGAATAAAAGAGACTGACGAACAATAATTAAAAATAAGTTTGTTAATTGAAACATATTTTTTGGAACAAATAATGACATAACATTTATGGCTCGGACGGACTCATTAATGTGAAGAAAATCTGCTGAAACCGGTAAAAGAACTTGGATGCAGCTAAACAAGTTTTTTGTTTTCTTCTTCTGGAAATTCTAACATGAAAATTTTGTGGCTCTCAACTATCAAAAATAATAAGAATAACGCTGGAAAAGTTACAGCATGAAAACCGATTTATCTGGTTTATGTGTCTCTATGATATCTTGTTCCCTTCATTAATTTTTCTCAATTAGTAATAATACTATAAAGTTTATTATGGTGAGGGAGACAAAAAAAATATTTGGGACTAATGTTCAATCAGCTCTTGTGGGGGTGTGGGTTTCACTCAGTCTTCTTTCTAAATAGAACCCATGGTATCGGACTTGAAAGGAGACAGGAATCGGAATAACATTAAAGGAAATCTGAGGGGAGGTTTTATGTGAGTCAAGGTAACATGGCTACACTTCTCTTCATTAATGTTGACTCGCATCTGCCGACCCGTATACTCTGTCTGAAGAAGAGGTAGGTTCTTGGCTAGAGGCAAGGATATCTGTACCGTCAGCAAAGGTTGCTAGTAGTGCGTTAGGACTGGCAGGAGTTTCAAAAATGTAGACTGGAGAGGATGGGACTGAGAATACTTACTTGGGAAACACCTGTTTCAACAGGAATGTAGTAACGAGTACTGATTACCAGGGATAGTCGACAGGGCGAGATAGGACTTGAGGATGAGGAAGTACGGAAGGAGGCTCTTTAACTTGAAGAGCAGTCCAGGGTGCCCAATTCGGCCGAAAGCCGGAGTTGTCGAGAAAGACATCCGAACAGTAGCTCTTATACTCCAGCGAAGAGGTGATGTTTACAATGCGAAGGCCCTGCTGTACAGAAGGTAAGCACTGAAATAATAATAATTTTATTTCCGTTTAACCAATACATGGTAATACATCATGATACGTCAAACGAATTTATAAATTAGATTTACAACTACTTGAGTCTACACACATATGATTAGTAGTAATGACAAAACTATTTTAAAAAAAAGAAAATGAAATGAATAAAACTGAATAAATAAATACTTAAAAATATATGAATAGAAAAAAAATATTAATACATAGATACATAAGCAGATAGATTTTTCAATTTTATAAACATTAAGATATATTAATCAATTATAAATAAAAAAGTCTAAATGAATAAATAAAAAATTATAAATGAACAAATACGTAAACCCATAAAATAATAATAAGAATAAGAAATAAACAAAAAATTATATATTTTTATAATAATATATTTTTTCTGAATATAATAAAAAATAAAAAAAAATGATAAAAATCCATTAAATAATACACCAAAATAAAAAAATAAATTATTACACAAGTAGTGAAAAATAATTATTAAACCTAACGTATTGGACTGACCTTTAAAGGTGTGGAGGAACTCTGCCAAAAAAAAAATAAAAAATTATAGCTTTGTATCAAATAATGTTTTTGGATAACACGATTTTTTATTGTGATTATTTTATTCTTTTTGAACAGTGAGAATAAAATTCCGTTTCTGTGTAAAGGGTTTCCTCTAACATAAACATATTTCATAATTAGTTATAGTTTAAATGTTTTTTATTGTATCTATTGGCTTCAAGAAGTGGGGAAGGGCATTAAAAAAATCAATTATTACTTTATGAGTTATACTTTTTTCAAAAAAAGAAGAGCAATGTTTAGTTATTCGAAAGTCTTCTTTCTTCCTGGTATCGTAATCGTGACTAGTATTGTCGACAGGGAAAATATTATTATTTTTCCTAATAAACATTAATGTTTCCAATATAAACAGCGATGGCAAAGGCAGGATTTTAAGTTGTTCAAATATTTCTCTGCAGCTTGTTCTTTGAGTAATATTGTTTATAATTCTAAATGCTTTTTTTTTAATGTATAACCATAGAAGGATGTACAGGTTTAAGAGGTAAGGAAAGCTGAAGGAGAGAGTCGAGGAACATTGAAACATTGAACGATTGGAACAGACTATCGGGATGGGTGAATTGTTGGACTCCGCTGTCTGATGCCATCTTCACGTCTAATAGGAGGCTACTTGAGCACTTGTGGCCAACCAAAAGAAGGAACTTTTTCAAATCGCCACACTGGCCACATCTATAACTACACACTGTACATGTGTTTCGTTAGCTTGCTGCAACAGCGAAAGTAATAGCTGCAAAGTTTACAGCCAAACAGTTCCTCTTCTATGAAATGCCTCTTCCAGGACCCTGAGACGCACCATGGACATTTACCAAGGTGTGTATGGACCATGTTACCATGACGATAGACAATATGTCTCCGAAGACTGCCCAAGTGTGGCCACAATAATAACATGTCATATCTACCAGGTCAGTCACATCACCTGAAACAAACAAGTATTTGATACTTAACATTTTTGCGGAGATATTGTGAAACACTTAATACAAATTATAAAGAAAAACGTAGGATTTAAAAAAATATTGTCAATTTCACAAAATATAAAAAATTATGGGAGTATTTTAGGTATTGCTATCATCTTCAGCTACGACTTAGCAAATACTAAATGGAAGTTCAACCATTTAGGGTTACACCAGACACAACATACAACTCAGGACAATCACCTTTCGCAAAACACATCAACAAAAACAAACACCATTTTGACATAAATACAGGCAAACAATACCTACATTTTTGTGAAAAAGTTACATTACTCAACTTACTCGAACAACTGGAAATAAACAGGGCACTACAAAAAGGAAATTGTATGAACGATCAGACCAATCTCAAATATTCCCTCTTCTAACGATCAGACCAATCTCAAATATTCCTTCTTAATAATATATTCCTCAGCCTCTGTATATACGTACTTACTTTCTCGAAAAACTGGGTATTTTTATTCAAATTTCTATATTTTAAGACAACTGTACAGGAGCGACACGGAAAAACCTTGTGGGGGCTGAAAAAGTGGACAATATTTTTTAAAAAACATACATTTTTCTCTATAATTTTTTCTAAACAAGTATTTGCATTATTATTTCACCTGACCAGCAAGACTAGGACATTGTCAGAGTAACAACTATCTTTAAATCAACATAGTGGGCACTCTTCAACCTTTATTATATTTAAACTGACAAAAATGAAAAATCGTATCATACAAAACAACATATTAAAATGTCAAGGTGATTTTCCGTATAAGGTAAACATTCAACCTCAGATATACTGAAGTGGTGGTGTTATCTTTACCGTTCTTTTACTGATGCTTCATTTTCTTCTGCCTTTATACTTCTTTTCAGTTTAAATATAATAAGCGTTGAACATATATATTTTATCCTAACTTTGACCAATCATAAAAAACTGAAGGAGAAACATTCCGTTTTTTTTTGTCATTTTCCACAGCTTACTAGCTCCAAACATGAGAAAAATCAAACGTTACATCCTTAACATTGACAATGAATATCAGAAAAACTAAAAGACTGACAGCAAAATGTGTCTTAAAGAAAAATGTAGCTCTTTTTATCCCGAGAAATGTGGTTTAGTTCATCAGAAGCCGACCTTCAATAAATAAGATAGAGCGATTACCGCATACTTCAGATTGCTCAAATTGTCATGATCGGCGGCGATAGAACGAATACAAGACAAGAATAAAACTTCCCATACATAAATATGGAAGGAAACAACAATAACATACTACATGACACGTCGATTAGTTAATTTCTTATACCAACCACCTTTGTACAGACTCTCCCTCAACTCTTTCAAATTCAATTGGGTATAAGAAAGTCACTCTCAGAATGATACAAAGAAAACCGCTGATGCCATCACATTACTTTATATACCCTGTTATGCCAGTTTGAAATTAATTTGAGAGGGGGGAGAGTGATATGTAAGAGCCTGGTTGGTATAACAAAGTCCTGTTAGGGGCCTAACAGAATATAACAATTAGGTGATTATTAATAATTAATTTTTATTTATTATAAAAAAATTCCAAAACGATGATAGATTTTTTTTTTTTTCTTTAACGACAGAACCTCAATTCCCCTCAACTATTGTGAAGAAACTGTCACTTGCATCAATCAATATATTCTAGATTTTTATGTAGTGATTTAATTTTTAATATTATTCATTTCGAAAATTTTCTTTTGTTTTAATATAGACAAAATAATGGAAAGACCAAAATGAACAATTCTCTCTCTTTGGAAACAAAAAAGTGAAACTAAACTACATTCCAAACTTTCAACTAAAAATCGTTTAGCCCTTGCAAACAGGCAAATAAAAAATCATTTAGCCCTTGCTAAGGTAAACAAAACTGGCAACTGTTAATTAAATGACAATATTATGGCACCTATTATTATGAATCAGAAAGAATAAACATTCGAAACTCTCGTAGGTCCTTCTAGTAAACCAGTACACGATCCCCTGTCGTATACGTGGTATTCGTATATGTGAAGACTCAATTCACCTGTATTGTTGCACTAAAAGTACATCTATTCTCTAATAAAGTTAAATATGGAAAGAATGTGTGTTGATGCACATTCAACTACCCAATTACCATTGGTTTTTCTGGAAAGCGATGCATTCCCCCCTCCCTAATGTGAGTACTTACAAGAACTGAAATATTTGGTAGCATATCTTGCAGGTGGAACCCTGGCTCCTCATTACAGTTTACCTTCCCTTCTTTATGGTCTGTAATATGAAAAACATATGTGACGGCCATTAGAACATTACAACAATAAAATGCTTGGTCTTATATTGAGCCAACATTATACTTCATACTTAACAATTTTAGAATAATAAGATATAACTAAAGAAGGGTATACCTGTAGAATTGTCCTGGTAATAGAGATATGTTGGCTCTGTCCTGATAAAAGGTGTAGACCACACCTGAAATAAACACACACTTTAGTTATTTAGGTTATCGTATCTTTATGAACAGCTGAGATGCCGACGGTACAAGTGCCTTCCATCATCACCTTTATCCTCGAAGTTAAGGAGCTAATGATAACGTACAGCTCTGCCAAGAGGAAGCAACCATTTCTAGTCCTCTTCATCAATACTTGCAATGTGAAATGCTGCATTTATACCGTTAGAACGTAAGACAAACAATTTTTGAAAAGACGCGTCTGTAATACATAATTAAGAGACGTATATCGATTAAATAAATAATTGTTTTTAAATATATATTATTTTTTATTATGTGAACTGTCTCAAAACATTATAAACTCACCTGAGTGTTGATTCGTCTCCATTAATAAATTGAAAGGTAGATATAGTTAATGCATATATAACTTAAAAACAATAATAAAAACGCATAAAGGCCCACTATAATACCAGCAGGTAGGTTCTACGATGATCCTGTTCACATATCAGGGTTGACTCATTGCGGATACTCCTTTCTCAACAAAACCAGTTAATTACATTGTTATTAAAATACTTAATCATACAGATAATTTACGATTTTATTATATTTATCAATAATAATTATGTTATAATTTATTATAATTATTATTGTTGTTGCGGCACACAAAAGACATTCAGGATCAAATTAAAATTTTATTTTCGTAACCGACTGAAGTAAATACAGGTGGTTCCTCCTTAAGATAATTATAACAAATTTCGACAAAACCTACCTTATGATTCTGTCCTAGTTTGTCGTTTTTCAACGCAACGACCACCAATTAATTTTGAAGATATATTTTTTAGACCACAGAATAAATAAATTTTTATTATATTTCTAATTGCCTTAACTTTTAGCTGAATCCAATTAGTCTTTCTAAATAATATCTTTCAATAGTACGATGCCTTAATAAATAATTTAAAAGAAAATAATTTTTTTCTTTTTCACTTAAGACACCCAGATGATCATGTTAACCTTAGTAGAACCTCCACTTTCCTGGCTTACTTGTCACTTTCGCCATATGCCAGTTTTAATGTTAAAGATTTCAATTTTATTGTTAACAACTCTGATTTATTATGGCTGACGGAAGATCAAAAAGTACTCTTAGTGCCATTCCCGTCTTGAGAACGAAAGCAGGTCCTAGAGATAAAGATCTTTGGCCTCAGCGCCTGAAAGAGGAGTACCAAGCATTGATTCAGGTGAATAACAAAAACAATATATATATAATCAAAATATCACTACATTTGCTATTATCACAAGATAATTTTGATTGGGCCCTTTACTAGATGTATTGTGTTACATGTGTGACACGCTTTGGGCCAAATATTGAGCATAATGTGTTTCTTTTATTTTGCAGTACGTTCAACATAATAAGAAAACAGATAATGATTGGTTTAGACTTGAGTCAAATAAGGAGGGCACTCGATGGTTTGGTAAATGCTGGTTTATTCATAACTTGCTCAAGTATGAATTCGACATTGAATTTGATGTAAGTACAGAGCCTGTGTGATAATTACATTCATCTCAGTGTATTTCGTTTTTCTGTAAATGTTTTGAGGTATAACTTATTGTAATTAAGTTATCTCCCATTTATTTTTGTCTTGTATATGTTACTGTTAATTTGATAAATTTGGTTATTATACATAATAACCAGTTATTATGTATGTGACAAATTATTCAGTTTCTTAATATTTATCATATTAACCAGTTATTATACATAATATAAAACTCACCTTGTTAATATGATAAATTTTGCTTTCACAAAAACCTGATTGCCTTCGAGTTTTGAACGACGGGAGGGGCAGATATATCGTTCCGCCGGCCGTAGGCCGGCACACCTTCCCCCTGAATTTGGTACCATCTATTGTGATTTATTTGTCTCCAAATAATATAGCCTAAATTCCTGGATGAGTTCAGTTGCAATAACCCTTTGATGCGCTCTTGTCAATTTATCAAAATTGTAAGACATCAAAAATCTGAAACAAATAAATCACAATAGATGGTACCAAATTCAGGGGGAAGGTGTGCCGGCCTACGGCCGGCGGAACGATATATCTGCCCCTCCCGTCGTTCAAAACTCGGAGGCAATCAGGTTTTTGTGGAAACAACATTTATCATATTAACAAGGTGAGTTTTATATTATGTATAATAACTGGTTAATATGATAAATATTAAGAAACTGTGAATAATTTGTCATATTAACCATAACGGTGGTTATTATACATAATAATCAGTTATTATGTATAATAACCAAATTTATCAAATTAACAGTAACATATATACTAAATTCTACTGAGTCGGAGTTTTAAGAAATTATACACTTAGCTCTATTATATCTCTAAATTGGGAAACACTTTTTATATGTCGTTTTTCGAGGTGATAATATGAAAATGTATGAGGAACATTTTGGTTTTCTGGAAATAATGTTATATTATGGACCTATTTCATAATGTTGAAAAGCTAAAGAATTCAATAAAAGATATAATAATTATGTTTTAAGGTTTGAAATACTGGCCGAAAATTAATAAAGACGTAACATTTCCGATCAAATCACCTGGTATCTGTGTAGCTAGTAGTGAATTCACCAACCATTTTATTTATACAAAACTCCGTTCAAAACATGGCAATTTTGCCTAATATTAGAGTGAAGAGCGGCCATAGTGTGCTTGCCAGATAGCGTGTTCGAATCCCGTCCTTCGCAGGGTGACGTTAAACGGCGGTCCTGAGCATGTGCCATGTCAGATAGTCGTTACATAACCTTTTCCTTATTAAACTTAGGTAGGCAAAATTTCGGACTCCTACAGCAGAACTTTTATGGAATGAGTAGATCGACACGAAATTTTCTATGTGAATCGGACAAGGACGACATATCAATTTTCAGCAGAATCGGCTGGAGAGAAGGTAGGGATCAGAGGATCGATAATAATTGTCGATGCATTTGAGTATATCTTCATGAAATTTAGTCTGAGGATCCGGAAGTCCTTGTGAAAGATATCTTCTTATCTTTGTGTAAACTGGTTTCAGAGGGAGAGCGAACACTTACTTGATTAATTCGCGCTGGGGAAGTTCGTTGCTGGTGATATGATGACATTTTTAATATGGTTTCCTATTACAAAAGGATTTACCATTTCTAAATAAAAAAATAATTTTTTCATTTAATACGAAAGCATGAATTTTAGTAATAAAGGTTTTTACTTTTTTTCGGTTTAATAAATGAATATTATGAGGGCCAAAATAACAAAATAGCCACGTAACTGCACAAAGCTTCCTCGCACGTGAATTCACATTTAATTGACGTTTGAACCTTAAGGGTATAATGGATTATTGTTCAGTTGATTATTATTAGTTGCCATTGTTTGTATTTGAAAGGAAACTTTTTTCATTATAAAATTGTGTATTGACTTTTTTTGTACATATAATTTATATGTATGTATATATATTTTTTCCCCCATTAGATTCCAGTAACATTTCCTCTGACAGCACCAGAAATTGCCATTCCAGAACTTGATGGGAAAACAGCCAAAATGTACAGAGGAGGAAAAATTTGTTTGTCAGACCATTTTAAACCGCTCTGGGGGCGGAACGTTCCGAAATTTGGTATTGCCCATGCTATGGCATTAGGGGTACGTTTTATTACTTTGTTATTATGCAGGTTGTCACTAAAATATTAACTTATCTTACGTGAGAGTATTCTAAATACAAAAATAAGAAAACAATTTCATATGAACTAAGTTCCGTTAGTGCGTCCTTCAAAAGATACAGCCTTATATGTGCTAGCAAAAGGAAGTATTCTGTTGAACCTTTTACTTAATATGTCCATTACAAGTCAAGTCAAGAAAATTCCTCATTTTGAACTGTGATCTGAAGAGTTGTGCAATTACTAGTACCGCGTTACCAAGTATATTCTATAATGATTTTGGGAAAATTATTGGTTCCCTGCCCCAGTTAACGTCCCAAAAGTGGCAGTATAGCATATCGAGGGCGCTGACAGCTCAGTGGTATGCATGCTTGCTTACTGAATTGAAGATCCCAAACCCGGCTGAGGCCCTTACGTTTTTTATCTGGGAGATAAGCAAGAGACGAGCAAGCCATCCTTCGGATGGAACGTTAAGCGATGCTCCCGAGCCTGTACGATGTCAAGTACTCGTTAAAGACCCCCTATCCTAGATGAATAATAAAAATTTAGGACTCCCATAGAGTCGGGCTCAAGTCCACAGGAGTGACGAAAGAGTGCTCTGGTAGTAGGCGATATGACCTTGGTGTTACAGCCCGGGCAAGGGTCATAATAACTAACTTGAAAAATTGTATACTTAATTCCATGTTTCATATGGAATAACCTGCACTGTTGTTTCAGCTTGGCCCATGGCTTGCAGTTGAAGTCCCTGATCTCATTGAAAAAGGAATTGTCGTATATAAAGAGAAAAGTGATTCCTGATGTTACCTGTAATGTATCTTGGTTGTTTTTATTTTGATTTTATACTTATTTTATCACTTTTAATAAATAAATGTTACATTTTTATTTTTTTTCATTGTATATTTTATTTTGTCAATGTTTACCCTTCACTGTTATTAATTTTTCTTTACTTCTTTTGTTTTTCTCTTCGTGAATAGCAATCCCACACTCACAAGGTCCTAATAGATAGTCATCCTGTAAAATAATAATAATAAAAAAATTGGTTGTCTGTAAAGTCGGTTTACGGCCGGTAGGTTGACGTGACTACGTCATAACATCACAGTAGTATAATACACAAAAGAAGTGGAAGGAAAATAAAATGGAAACAAGTTCATTGATAATTAACGGCGCCAATCGCCGCCTTCGGTTGTAGGCAGGTGAAGATAAATATTTTTTCGCACATATTACTCCAATCGGACAACATACTCAATATGACGAGCTTTGAATTATATTTTTAAATGCAATACCATTCAAGGCACCGAAGGACGGCATGCTCGGAATTGAAGATAAATATTTTTTCGCACATATTACTCCAATCGGACAACATACTCAATATGACGAGCTTTGAATTATATTTTTAAATGCAATACTATTCAAGGCACCGAAGGACGGCATGCTCGGAATTGAAGATAAATATTTTTTCGCACATATTACTCCAATCGGACAACATACTCAATATGACGAGCTTTGAATTATATTTTTAAATGCAATACTATTCAAGGCACCGAAGGACGGCATGCTCAAAAGTGTAGGTAGGCGATTTTTCCATCATAATACTCCAGTTTTAAATAATACTGAATACAATGATGATGATGATGATGATAGGACATGATAAGGTAGGCTACACGAATGCAGGGTTCGACATGCTTGAACACGCAAGTGCCTGTTCAAGGTCACAAAATCAGACTGAATTGGAGGGAGAACGGAAACTTATTGAGGTTTAGAGGGAGAGCGGAAACTTATTAAGGTTTAGGGAGAGAGCTGAAACTTATTGAGGTTTAGAGGGAGAGAGGAAACTTATTGATGTTTAGAGGGAGAGCGGAAACTTATTGAGGTTTAGAGGGAGAGCGGAAACGTAATGAGGTTTAGAGGGAGAGTGGAAACGTATTGGGGTTTAGAGGGAGAGCGGAAACTTATTGATCTGGGGATGTACGATGGTGGGTGATTCCCAGCTGTGGAGGGGGGGGGGTGATGGTCACGTGGGGTCAAAGGTCATGAGGAGTAATTAATTAGTAATTTTAATAATTTTAGTCACATGACGTCTCCCTCGCTCTCTTGGGGAACGTGACATGACGTCACACTTTTTCGAACATGCGGCCCGTCGCATCGATTTATTAGACGTAGTCACGTCAATAATATGAAATGTTACAATAATAATATTACTGTTCAACAAAATATATATGCTTTTTACATTCTTATAACTATAGGGTAAGGAAGTACTGTAATCTTGCGAAAATCCGAGATCGAGTTTTCAAAGAATTTTCATATTTCAAGGTCCGTAACAGGACATTTTTATATCGACCATTTTTGTACAAATCACTCTTCCGCCCCCTCCGTCTTACAAATTTATTTCGTACTCTCATTAATAAGTATAAGAAAGTCACTCTCGGAATGACGCTGTACAATGAAACAAAGAAGACGGCTGACGTCAGCATATTAATTCAATTTACCCAGTAATGCCAGTATGAAGTGAACTTGAGAGGAGGGAGTGATCTGTACAAATGTGGTTGTATAACAAAGTCTTTTTTGACCTCATCACATTTTTTTTTGTTAAATTCCCCTTTCTCATTGGTTAATGAACTCGATATTTTTTTACAAGAATACTTCTCTTGGAAGTTTGAAGAAAAAATTTAAATAATAAAACTCTTGAGGGTAATTCGAATTACCCCCCCCCCCCCCCCACATGTAGAGGAGGGGAGGGGAGGGGGGAATTCGAATTACCCCCCTCCCCCATGTAGAGAAGGGGATTGATGGATGTTGTTTGGTAGTGTCCATAGCTATCTCCAACCGGTTGATCATATAAGATAATTTTCATATAAATCCGCTGAAATATATTGATGTTTAAAACAATATTGTATAATAAATCTATTCAATAACTGAAAATAATATTATTAACAGTACTTACAATCTTTAGGTTTCAGGTGGTAAACTATGGTCAGTTATCCTGAAAGAAAATATTAATATGAGTTTGAAATATCATATTCTCACTTTTACTATTTCTATAAGGTGAAACAAATCTCTATAGAGCATATAGAGTATATGTATGTTTTAGTCACACTGAGCATATGAACGGCTTCAGAAAACGTTTTACTCCCCGCGACAACAGAAAAGTAATTTTGTAAAAATATTGTGTAATTTGTATAAAAATAGTGTGTTCTTCGAACATTCCATAAATATTATTTTTATGTTGTATGGGATTTCTCAATTAACTCAAAATTTTAGTTGCAAACAAACAGTTTTATTAATTGGCTTATTTTATTTTTATTTATTTGTTAAATCAACATTATTTTCATTGTTAGGAACATCAGAAATCACAACATTTGATTCCAAAGTAGAGACAATAGCCCTACGGTAAGAGAAATAAGAAATGTAGGTTTTTGAACGCGAGAGAATGAGAATTGAGAAAGAAAAAGAGACGCTGTTTATGACGCCAGCAACGCTAAACAGGCGTACACTCACCTTTGTGATTCATTATCAGTACATTGGGTATTAATATGAAAATGTTGTTCCTCCGAACATGATGCAACACTTGTAATTTGTGAAGTTAATTTGAGCTCCGGGAGGCGGGGTGGGGAGCGCACCCCACTACTAGCCCGCCCAAGATCCCCAACTGCCATTCAGAATTTTTAAAAAATGAAATGCTTTCCCTCACCCCTGTGCGCAAACCACTCGTTCGATTTCAAAAAAGGACACTTTAAACCACTTTTTTGTGGGACAAACTAAAACAGTGGTGCGGAGCGGGTCTGGGAGGTGTTCAGCATGTCACATAATTTTGTAACTCATTTACCAGCTTAGTTCCCAAGTTGCCCGGTGTGCGCAAAGAAGTTTCACTTCAGAAACAAATTTGTTTGTACATAATTGACGTAAGTGGTCCTCCTCCTCTTCCATTAACTGATCTTGAAACCTCTTCAAATGTGAAATATGACAATGGACTCTATGGAGGTTGAGAAGTACCCTGACGATATGAGATGGCCACGGACCTTGCTGCTGCATCCTTGGTCTGCTCGCAGACTCCAAATCGGCTTGACACCTCAACCATCTAGTCTCCCGTCGCAGGCGGATCGACTCTCATCCTAAATGCTCGCCGACAAGCCCCTTCTCTTAGCAAAGACCAAAATCTATTCACACACATCCAAACTGAACAAGTTTAAATAAAAATTGTAACGTTAATAGAAATATATAAATATTTTCTTGAGCTACTAAAATGTAATTTCAGTTTAGTGTTGCTTGTTATTACAAAATAGATAGGTCAGCATGCAACATCTTGAGAGGAGGAATTATATTGATTTTAGGATTCTTACCGCACTTTTCGTAATAGGCTAGATTTTAAAAAGGCGGTGATGCATTCCATGTTGATCTAACTGACTGTGAATGGAATAGGTCGGCGCAGTCAATCTCCAATGAATATAGTAAGGTGAGGTATACTTACGGTGGAGGTCTGGGTGGGTCCTGGTCGGGGTTATAGCCCACAGGACAGGTGTCTGCTTTGGGAGGCTGCCGACTCTCATCGAAACACTCAGCAGGATAAAGGCAGTAGCAGCCTATAACAAACATGTGTTATTAAATGGAGTGGCGAGGCGTGGTGGTAACGAGCCAATCTGCCGTTCCTAAATATATACAACATTTAAACCTCAAAATTGTTATTAGTAAAATATTTTTCCCTCTAGTCACAGCTTTGTCTTATGAATAAAATTGAATCTCGTAATTTAAATTTTTTTTTGTTTACCTTTCACCAGTTTCAGCCATTATTATTAGTTCGGTTTTTTTGTAGAATATTCTGCGGAATCCGGAAGTTATGCAATAAATAAGATATTAAAGATCTAAAAATGGCGACTCAACCTGATTCGAGTAGTGAGCATATCAATGTCACTCCGTTGAGACAAGTAGAGAAAAACAAAATACATTAAAATATTTCTGATCCTCTATTTCACTAGCTAAGTATTATTAAGTAGTAGCGCCGATACCTCAGTGGTTTGTGTGTTTGCTTACTGAGCTCAAGATCGCAGGTTCAAGACCCGGTCGAAGCCCTTAGTTTATTTTATCTGGGAGGTAAAAAAAAAAACTTAAGCACGCCGTCCTTCAGATGGGACGTTAAGCGATGGTCCCGAGCCTGTACGATGTCAGGTACGCGTTCAAGACCCCTACCCTAGTTGAATAAAAATTTAGGGTGGACAACATTTAGGACTCTCACAGTAGAGTCGGGCTCATGTCCACCAGTGACAAAAGAGCGCTCTGGTAGTAGGCGACATTACCTTGTAGTTAAAGCCCGGGCATGAGTAATAATAACCAACTATATTTATACCTTATCCCATTACGATATTAAAATATATCTACTTAAAAGTCATGAAATTTTAATTCGTATACACTGCTTTTTATATATATATATATATATACATATTTTATATTTTAATATCTATTTTCCGTAGCGTTTAAACATAGTTTTGTTTTATTTTGTTGTTCAACTTGATTGTAAGTAAATTTCTAATATTACTCTGTTTTATGAGAGTAAGTAAGTAAATGGGCAAAATGTTCATAAAGATAACGCATAGGACTCGTAAAGGACTGGCCCCTCTTCTGAAATTGGATCTGTATCTATTTAGAATCATATCGACATAACAATTGTTAAATTGATTATATCCATTGAAGGTTTCAATGATGAATACACTATTTTAAATCATGAAATCTATTAAATTTTTTTGTTTTATTCGTGAGGTCACGGATCTACAAACGTAAATATATATAACAATTAATTTTACCTATACAATGTCCATGAGGATCTTCGATGAGCCTTCCTGGTGAGAGATAGCTGAAACAGTCAACTTATTATAACAAATATTGAGACATGTCAGCAGTGGCGGATATAGAGGGGGGGGGGGGGAGGGGAGGGGGGGTGAAAACAGAATTACCCACTCCTAGCGCAGAGGCTCATAAGTCAGTTTAAAAAGAGAATAAAGAAATATGCACGTTAAATTGGGAAAGACGTCCTAGTGATGCGCGAAGGACCTCTTGCGGTCTTGCGCACACACTCTAATGACATCATTCATTTACAGACTCCGACTTGACGAACATCCTGGATCTGCCCTTCCATGTCAGACAATGTTTGTATTATGTATTGAACTTGAGGTGGTTGTTGAGAAAACATGGATCATGTTGGTTAGGTCAGAAGACAGGAAATGCAAAATTCAGTATTTATTAGTTAACAGAAGCTCTGGGTTTAGGGTATGGCCATACCACTCTGAACGCCATATTTCCGCATCTAATGAACATAGACGAAAAGAAAACACTATATTATAGGTTTTTAATATGTGTCTATTCCACAAAAAAATGTTTATGTTGCGAACAATGCCCGAAATCGTGCAATGTCCGACATTGTACAGATTCACCTGTGCAATATAGACGTTGCACACCCAGACTGTACAATGTCCGAAATAAAGATATATTTCGGACTTTGCACAGGTACTCGTACAATGTCAGCATTGCCCAAGCCAATCTGTGCAAAGTACTCATAATGGATTTAATTTTTAAACAAAAATCTATTTATTAGTGCAACTGGACGAGTTGTGGCATTTTAGAGTTGTGGCGATAATCATTCATCTGAGTACATAAATTCCTAGAACAAACATAAATCGAAATATTACGAAATTTGGGGGCGTATTTGCCGGCGTTCCGCCGGTGGGACGATATATCTGCCCCTCCCGTCGTTCCTATATTTGAAGTAGTACAGGTTCTAGCTTTCACATTGAACTGAAATGTAATTCAAAATGCCACAACTCGTCCAGTTGCACTAATAAATAGATTTTTGTTTAAAAATTAAATCCATTATAAGTACTTTGGACAGATTGGCTTGGGCAATGCTGACATTGTACGAGTAAAGCTGTGCAAAGTCCGAAATATATCTTTATTTCGGACATTGTACAGTCTGGGTGTGCAACGTCGACATTGCACAGGTGAATGTGTACAATGTCGGACATTGCACGATTTCGGGCATTGCTCGTATCATATACATAAACCAAAGGTTTCGGCATTACACCATCATTTATTTGTAAACAAAGATAAGTTTAAAATTCAAACCCATTCCTTACCTACCTGATATACTTATAAGAATGGTTCGCACCCACCATTAGGACTGATTATTTCACATTTGTTTAAAGCATCAATTCTGAATAGAATTCATATTAAAATGATTAATATGTTTGGCAATGTAACCCTTTAGTGTTGCTTATTGTTTTTAAAATTATATTTAAATTGAAGTGATAAGTCAGAGAGGCAACCTTAGAAAAAACAAAACCAGCTTTGTCTAGAATATCATCCAACTAATATTTTCTATGTAATGATTTATGTTATTTTATTAATAAATATTATATAAGTGATTCATCACAGTTTCTGAGACATGAATATTCCTCACTCGAAGAAAAGATACTCTTGATAACAACAAGCAGAGTAATGTAGTTTTCTTGAAACTACACATCAAGTACCCATTCTAAAAACTTAGACACAACTTCACCATGTCATCTTATCTTGCGTACTTTTCGAAATCACTAATTACAAAGGTTAAATAAAACTCAAACAAGTAATTAATTGTATGGAAAAATTGTCTATAAAATTTCTAATCAACGATCAACTTCATTTTTTCTAATTACCCTGGGACTGAAATGAAATGAAAAGAAATGTTATTATTCTGGGACCGAGGTCTCCTAAGAATAAATACATATAGAGTAAAGAAAAGGAAACAATGAAATATAGTATCAGTATGACGTACAAGGAATAAATACAAAAATAAATAAATTAGGGCTACATTGGAGAAAAACAAGACAATTATAAATATAAATAAATAAAAAACTAACATGAAAAAAAAAAAAAAAATTAACAGCTTAATTATGAAAAAAAAAAAAAAGAATCTATATAAATGTGAATAAAATAAAATAAATTCGAAAGAGTATAATACAATGATGGTTAACTACAGAAGAGAAGGAAGGATGAACAGACAAGGTTTGAAATAAAATTAATTTTAGAAACTAGGGGCTAAATAGAAAAAGTGTGAAGATTAAGAAGAAAAATAAAAATAGTCATAATAAAATAAGATTAAATAGATAAATGAATGATAAAAGTATGTAAAATGAACAAAAAAGGAATAGTATTTATTATAATAGAATAATTTAGGAAATATGGGGAAGTAGAAAGTAATTAATAAAAAAAATGGGATAAGTAACTTAAATAAATAGATAATTGATGTTGACGAATGGGAAAATACGGGGGAGAGAGATGAAGAACTAATCAACGGGAGTGGATTGTTTGGGAATAGTAAGGATTTGAAAGAAGCCATGGAAGGAGAGTGACGGATTGATGGAGGCAAGGAGTTGTAGAGAGAGAGGAGGCCTGGACAAGGAGCAAATAGTGGAAGGCAGAGGAGCGATGGGAGAGGATTATATCACACTATGAAACAAAAGCGATCTTATAGGGAAGAATAAACTATTGCGGAGTGAGCTTGCTAAGTGACACCTCTTCCAATGCTCCCAACTTACTAAAATGTTCAGTATGTCTCTAAAGTTATCTGGCAAGCCATAACAACTCGTGAGGTTGTCTATAGTTTAGTGCAACGTCAAGTTACTACAGCTAGTTATTACAAACCTTCCATTGTAGATGGTGTTTCCCTCAAGGGGGACCCTGGGTTTGATGTAGGGTCCTTGCTTGGCCCAGGGCATGTCTGGTTTGGGCTGGGGCTCCCAGGGCATGTAGGACAGCTTCTGTACCGTGTCTCCGTCCACAGGGCTCGACGGGGCCAGGTACCTGCCAGAGGAGCAACCAAAATAAGTTGTAGAATCCTCAAATAACTAGAGTCCTCAAATTTTTGGAATATTCACAAGGGAAAACCCAGGACAAAATTAGTTTTTTTCCCCCAATATTTCAGGGAAAAAAAAAACTGAAAAAGAACGTCCTTTGGGGATTACATCAGAAGTAATATTATTGTTTTTATTAACTAGACTAAAATTTAATACTTTCTCACTAAATTTAGTAAAATAATTACTTTACTACGGAACTGGTATCAAAATTGGTACCGGTACTACGCGCCTGATTGTTCTTAATTTCCAGTAACCATGTATTGGTTAAAAGTTGGGCCCTTGACATTTTTTTTTTTAAATGTTTTTATTCAGCTAGGGTAGGGGTATTTAGTACTTGACATCGCACAGGCTCGAGACATTCGCTTAACGTCCCATTCGAAGGACGGCGGCATGTCCTAGGTTTTTTTTTATCCCCCAGATATGAAACCTTAAGCTCAGTAGGCGAGCATGCTATCGGCGCCCCTGTTATCTTGTAATACGTATTTTGATAAAGAAAAAAATAAAATAATGATAGTAAATAAATAAAAACAAAACGAAATACAATAAAATAACTTCTCGGTGTCGAAATGTCCCCACATCAAAACGGTTGTTCATTTAATTTTGAAGTGTAACTTTGTTATTTAGTTATAGCAGGATGTTTTGAGGTAAATGCAGCGTTTTCCCCCTCCAAGACACAAGTTAATTTTTTTTTCTTTACCGTTATTAAATTCTTCAATTCCGAAAACATTTTTACTGTTTTACAATAATCGCATTTACTTTTAGATAATAAACAACCATGGTAGAAAAGAATCAGTTACGACCAAATCTTTAAATACGAATTAGCATCAGTTTCAACAGACAAGCTACAAACTATTGATCAAATTTTAACTTCTTTTCTTAAACAGTCTAAGCGGAAATTTAACGTTCTATATAAACACCATAGACATGCCAAAGTCTTTTAAATCACGCTCAAGATTTTACAGATGTTTTGCTGAAATTTAATGTTTTAATTTTGACAGAAACTTGGTTTAAAAAAAACACAATGAAATTTTAATTTCGTTGTTTAGGTTAAGCCTAAAGGAAACCGATCAGGCAGAGTTTGTGTTTATCTTAATAATAATAATAATGACGTACCTACCTAATTCATATTGTAACTCCATCTATTGACTTCACTACATATAATTCTCAGTATTTTCAAGGTACAATGTCTGATGTTGGTGACGTTTGTATGGCCGAATGCGAGCACATTATACAAATATTAATTGCGGTGGTCTATATTAGATGTAATCATTCAGCTGTCCAAATAATAAAATTTCTGCATAAACTATTTCTCCCTTACACGCCCGAAGGTTCAGCTGCTCTTGAGGAAAATTATGATAAATACCCTGTGATCTTAGCAGGGGATATTAATATTAATTTTGCTTCAGAAGACTCTGAACCACTTGTACACTTTTTAAGGGAAAAATTACATTAAAAAATGTCTACTACTAAGTGTCGACAACCACTTACGGTACAACCATAGACACTGTAATTACAACATATTTAGCTAACATACAAACACTGCCTTATTTACTTACTTTAGTTATCATAAGCCCATCATGTCATGCGTTACACACTTCAAGTTACTGTGGCGTTCAAAAGTATTTGCACAAGCAATATTTTACTCATAATCATAGTAAGGGATAATTTAAAAAATCATTTAACTAGGTACACAAAAACGTTATTTATTTATGCATATATTTACGTAAAAACCGTTAATGCGAAATAAGAATACATATTTTTACAACAATTTTCTTGAAAAAGCTCCGTTCAAAAGTATTTGCACAAATTATACTGGTTATTTTAATTTGTACAGTAATTCTATACTTAAGTGTGTTTACTCTTTTTGTTTACATTTCCTTTCTCACTCAATTAGGGATTAACATTCTTCAGAATAGTCTACTATTTTAATCCAGTCTCAGTCAACATGGCACCGAGAACGTAAGTTATCCCAGGCAGTAAGGGGAAATATTATTTTTTTGAGAAACCAAGGCAAAACCTACCGTGGAATTGGGAATATTTAAAATTCAAATTTTTCTACAATCCGTTATGCCATAAAAAGGTTCGAGGAGGCAGGAAATACGTTAAATAAGCAATGAACAGGACGACCAAGGGCTCGGACACAAAGGGAGTGCAGGGATATCGTACGGGAAGTAAAGGCACATCCATCCACAAGTGGTTGGCAATTAGTCAATAAGGTCGAATTGACTTCTGAAAAACGTGTGAGTGAATCAACAGTAAAAAGAGCGCTCTATAAAGCTGATTTTCATGGAAGAGTTCCAAGGAAAAAGCCCTTCATTTCTCAGGTCAACAGGAAAATAGATTGGAATTTGCAAAAACCCATCTCAGCAATGGAATTTTGGCAAAGCGTCCTCTTTAGTGATGAGAGCAAAAACGTTTTTAGAAGTGACGGGAAAAAATATATCTACCGAAAACCAAATAAAGAGCTTAAACGCCTTAATGTCACACCTACGGTAAAACATGGTGGAGGACATGTGATGGTCTGGGGGTGTGTGGCTTACAATGGGTTAGGCAATCTTGTCCCAATTGAATCTGTCATGACGGCTGATACCTACGACAACATTTTGCGCCATAATCTCCGAGCTAGTGCCATCAAATTGAATATGAAAAATATTTTTATATTCCAACAGGACAATGATCCAAAACACAAGGCCAATAAAACCAGAGAATGGCTTCTTTATAATGCGCCCAGGATGCTACAAACCCCTCCACAATCTCCAGATTTAAATATTATAGAACATGTTTGCAACTATTTAGACCTTAAAATTCGAAAACATAAAATTAAGGGAAAAAATAATTCAAAAGGAATTTTATTGGACGAGTGGAATAAAGTTGACGTTAACTTCATAAAAAATTTAGTTAATTCCATGCCAAGGAGGCTTCAGGCTGTGGTAGACGCCAATGGACTTTATACCAAGTATTAAAAATATTATAGGTTGTTTTATTGATTTTATAATAATTTTTATTTCAAGTTATATACTATGTGCAAATACTTTTGAACGGAGCTTTTTCAAGAAAATTGTTGTAAAAATATGTTTTCTTATTTCGCATTAACGGGTTTTACGTAAATATATGCTTAAATAAATAAAGTTTTTGTGTATTTAGTTATATGATTTTTTTAGTTGTCCCTTACTATGATTATGAGTAAAATATTGCTTGTGCAAATACTTATGAACGCCACTATGTTCCATCATCAGAGTCAAATGTACAAAACACTTCATTTATTATTAATTTATCAATAAGTTAATCTATATCATATTTATAATAATATATTTAAGGCAATATCTATAAGTTAATAAATTAATGTAACCTTACCTGTAAATAAAACTTGTTACCAACATATTATATCATTTAAAAAAATTCCTGAATTAAATTATTTCCTACTCTGTACCAATGTCATTAAAAATAGTTAAAATAAAAATATAGCCTATTAGCACAAAGAGAAACGGAAACTAGAAGAGTTAGGAACGGAAGTTACACTTCCAACCTGTTTACTAACTGCACACAAACTGTATTTTTTTTATTTTTTTTTTTAGGGCCGCCAAGGATCCTAAATACTAGCCCATTATCATCCACCGTGATAAAACAGTGTTTATTTCTATTAATTCGAGTATATAATTTTTTTTTCAAATTACTATTTTCTTTACCTTGTTTCTGGTTTGTATGAGATGGCGGGCTGAAATTGGTTGTAGTCAGGACATTTGTATGACATACTCATTATGGAATTATCTGTAAACATAAAAATATTTCAATTATAATTACATTGTTTGTGTAATAAATAAATTTGTTTGTGGAATAAATAAATAAAATTTTAGAAAACAGGCATAGAGCTTAAATTAAGTGGTCTTTTTAGAGGGGCTGTTTTATGCCAAAACTATCGTCATCACCAGAATTTTCCTTCATCTGTGGGGACAAATAGTAGGAATCCATCCTGTCAGTGGGTATCGAATATACTGTTTTCAAAAGTTTATATCCACTATGGCGCCCATGAGAGACCCCCCCCCCCCCCCCCCCCCCCCCCACCTCTTCCCCATTTCCAACAGTTTTGTTTTTTTAAACTATTTTTCAACTTATTAAAGTAGATTACATATTCAATGAAATGTAAAAAATAGTCATCGGTGAATCACCGTCAATGTACTTCCCCAGAACAAATTAATCAATTAACATTTAGAGTTGACTTACATAGGGGCTCCTAAATCTTCATAAATTGTGTGTCGATAAATGCCTCATAGTGGCAATGGTTAGGGTTTTTGGGAGACCCCTCCCATGAACCCTCCCTTAAAGTTGACAGGTTATCTCCTCACTGGGTTTTGATCTTAAATATGAAATTTCATCTCAATACATCGGCCACCAATTCCGCTGAAAATCGATGAGTCGTCCTAATGGCGTTTTGAATTCACATATGAAATTTTGTATCGATACATTTTTCTCAATATAATGGCAGTTATAGGAGTATTTGAGTTAAGCCTCTCCCCCATTCCCTCCTCCCCTTTGGTCGATTTGGCTGGAAATCGATAGGTGTTGTCGTTAGAGGGTTCTGAATGTCTACATAAAATTTCGTGTAGATAAATTTTTGACCGATTACCTAACTTCCCCTATGAATCAATCGCGAATGAGCAGAACTCGTCAATAACGAATTGGCGAATGTTGAGAGTTTACTGTACCTTCCATGGGAGCCTTGGAGAAGCCGATGAGGTTTGGCTGAGTGACCCTGCTCACCGTGTCAATACACTTGGGGGTGTAGTCGTGGCGATGTGTGGTCACCTCCTGCATCGGACCGTCCCCCGTCAGTCTGTGATCCCTCGGATAGTATATCTTCTGACGGGTCACCCCTGGCCAGGCTCCGTAGCTCAACTGTCGACGGAAAAAAAGGAAACAAATTGATATAAATAAAATTCTGTATCATGACGTTTCATGTCCTCAATATATTTTAATATTATTGTATGCCTCTGTGTATGTTTGTCCACCAACGTTTTCCCCCAGCTATAAAAGATGAAATTATGTAATCTGCAAAAAATTGCAAGTTGATTTATCTATGAAATTTCATATGTTCCGCCATCAAGATACGTATGGGGAAAAAATGTTATTTTGAGAAATGACCATTCTGTGATGAGAAATCTTTTTCTTAAAGTCAACTAAAAGTGATAGAATTAGTTACTATGACTCATGCCCTGGCTTTAACTACAAATTCATATCGCCTACTACCAGCGCTCTTTCGTCACTCTGGTGAACATTAGTCCGACTCTATTATGGGAGTCCTAAATTTTGCCAACCCTAAATTTTAATGCACCTAGGTTAGGGGTTTAGGGGCTTAACGTCCCATCCGAAGGACAGCATACTTAAGTTTATTTTACCTCTCAGATAGAATAAACTAAGCTACTTGGCGGGTTTCGAACCCGCAATCTTGAGCTCAATAAGCAAACATGCATACCACTGAGCTACCGGCGGCCTCCAAGAGTGATAGTTGCTCCCATTTTCTTCACACATCACCTGATTTCATTTATTAATTCCGATGATCGATGGATTGTGCCGTATCCCGTTGGCCGATATCGCCTTATCTGGTTTTGGATTAACATACATTTTTCTCCGAATTGGCTGAAAATGGATAGATGTTGTCCTTGTGGGGTTCTGGATACGCATATAAAATTTCGCGTCGAAACATTTCTTCTGTTGGGTGTTATCCGTGTTCACAGACAGACACACAAGGGACTTGTTATCGTGTTCACAGACAGACACACAAGGGACCTGTTATCGTGTTCACAGACAGACACACAAGGGACCTGTTATCGTGTTCACAGACAGACACACAAGGGACCTGTTATCATGTTCACAGACAGACACACAAGGGACCTGTTATCGTGTTCACAGACAGACACACAAGGGACCTTTTTTTCCATTTTTGGAATCAGAGGGTCGGAAAACATGAAATTCCAGTGAAAATTAGCAACAACTTTGTGGCCGATTACATAACTTCCCCTATACTTGGTATAACTGGGGAAGTACAAAATGGTAGAGTTGCGTAGAGAGCAGTTAGAGGTTCATGTAGATACCTTATGGGTGGTCATCCCCGAGAAGTCTCCGGCCGGGACCAGGTTCTCCCTGGCGATTGTGGGCTTCCCTCGACAGTTGCCCAGTATGCTCGGGTCGAAGGCATCGTACGACAGTTTGTACGTTGTCCCATCTGGCATTTTCTCCTCCGGCCTTCTATAAATCTGTAAATTATTATTGCATTTTTTTAATTTATCAATTATGAAAATGAATTTTCCTGAAAGAAAGAACACTAAAACAGAAGGACACTGAATTGTTCCAACACTCACAGAAAGCGGAGAATAAGGATAGTGGGGTAGCGTTAACGTAAGTATAAAGAGAGATATTTAGGCTTACGAAATAACAGAAATAAAATTGGGAAGGAGAAAACATCATAAATAAGTATTTTTGTGTAAGAAAAACTCTTTATTCATATACAATACATTTTTACAGCACCACATCTCACTTTTATTTTTTTTTCCTTCTCAAAAAATAGCAATTACAAACGTTCCGGGAAGTACTCTCATCATCAATACATGACGGGGTTAGAATCAAAATGGTCCAAGTGACATTTTTGAAAATTTTTGCTAAGTGCATAATCGGGTACAAAAATGATAGTTCTGTTCGGGAAAAAAGTTGTACAAGTGAAATCTTAGCCAGTGCTGAGATCTAGTGGCAAATCACTTATTCCATTTTGGTGACATGAACAAGAAACATATCAATAGTAACCTTGAAATTAAGATTTTTATTCAATTTTATGGTTTGCTAACAGCAACTTTCACCATAAAAGCAGAAGACAAAATATTGCCTGTTTCCATAAATTATAGATTTTTAAATCAGTTAAGAACTTAATGCACAATTTCTTCAAAGTTTTAAAAATGTCACTTAAACCACTTTGATTCTAACCCCGTCATATATAACACATGCGTTCTTTAGGTTACTAGAAGGAATACTATGGATTAAGTCGACTTATATATTTAAACACCTAGTCCACACTGACACAAGGGATAGTTGCCCAAAAGAATTTCTATTATAGGTACTGATGGTAAGAGTGCTTTCCGAAACGTTTATAATTGCTACTTTTTGAGAAGGCAATAGAAGTGATAATATAATAATATATTATACATAATAATGGACATATCCAATATAATTTTTAATAATAACTAACAATAGTAAAAAAGTATTTTATAATTCGTTGCTAAGCGATACAATTTAACATTACTTTGTAATCCTACGGGTCTGAGCTCAAGGTCGTGGGTTCGTAGCCCGACCGAGGCCCTTAGTTTATTTTATCTGGGAGGTAAAATAAACTTAAGCACGCCGTCCTTCGGATGGGACGTTAAGCGATGGTCCCGAGCCTGTACGATGTCAGATACTCGTTAAAGACCCCTACCCTAGATGAATAAAAAATTTAGGGTAGGCAAAATTTAGGACTCCCACAGTAGAGTCGGGCTCATGTCCACCAGAGTGACGAAAGAGCGCTCTGGTAGTAGGCGATATGACCTCGTAGTTAAAGCCCGGGCATGAGTCATAAAACCTAACCTAACCTAATCCTACGGAAATTTATTTTACATTTTTTGAGGAGCTACAACTTTAGTTCCTATGTGAAATCTGAGACCATATAAGCGATTAGAAGTTTATTAAGGAACATTTTTCATTAGAACCAATTTATTCGATTAGTCTACCCGTTTTCGTGTAAATCAAGGAGAGATGTCTAAAATATTTGCTTCAAAACCACATTTTAGACGTTTTTCGAAAATCGGGCGAAGAATACGGAAGTCGGTAGATAGGCAACTACCGGATACCATGATATACTACGATAAGTAAAGATGAAAAATTTATTCTGCTTGATCCTAACCAAAATAGCCTAAGAAAAAATATAGAATATCTGGGATCTTGTAGCATCGATTCTTTATATTTTCTGAAAGAAACAACAACATTAATACAGCAATGTTGGTAGATATGCATCACCTAAATACCATGATAGGTCACCATAAATATACTGAGTAAACATTCAGAAGGTTTAGAGAGAGAGCGGAAGAGAGTCTGTATGTAGTCCCAAATTCAGAGATCAAAGGACCCAAAAAAAAGCTATACCTCGCTTTTTTCGGTAAATATTAAATATAACATTTTTTATTATAAAATTTTGAATAAGGGGCATCATAAAAGGAAAATAGATCGATCCTTTAATTCTGTTTATGAATGTGTACCAAAAATAGATCGATCCTTTAATTCTGTTTATGAATGTGAACCAAAAATAGATCGATCCTTTAATTCTGTTTATGAATGTGTACCAAAAATAGATCGATCCTTTAATTCTGTTTATGAATGTGAACCAAAAATAGATCGATCCTTTAATTCTGTTTATGAATGTGAACCAAAACATTTCCCGCTTTGGGAAAGAGGTAAAGTTGTAAATTTATTACCACATAAGGACGACAACTATTTCAGCTGAATTGGTCGAGGTGGGGGGGGGGGGGGGGGGGGGGACTTGAAAACTGTTATAACTGCCGATGTAATGCGATAGAAGTGAAATGAAATTGTAATAATATTTTTTACAATAAAATCCACAGGTTGTGGAAATAAATCCTTAAAACATGTAAATCGCTAACGACTCCAAGCTTTGTTACCCACAGTTAAGATAATTGTACGGACCTACTGCACTTTACATTTTTATTTTATTCGTCTTATGTACTGAACTTATTACATTTATGTGTGGATGAGTTGGAATGAGAATTTTCAAAACAGCGTTTTTTTACTTCGCTGGGCTACCATCCATAGAAGATCCCAGCAATGAAAGAAACTTCTAAGTTCAGAAACGCTGACATATTGTGATAATCTATATTAATAAAGCTGAAACGGGGTTTGTTTGTTTGTTTGTTTGTTTGTATGTATGTATGTATGTATGTTTGTTCCAGCATCACGCCCAAACCGCTGGACAGATTTTTATGAAAATTCCCATGTAGCATTCTTTTGAGCCCGATTGAATAATAGGCTATGTGGTGTCCCAAAATTTTGATCGGGAGGGGGGGGGGGTTGTAAGGGGGGCCTAAGTATATAAATAGTGCTAACTCATTAACTAACGGTCAAATTGTCATGAAATTTCACACGTAGTCTTTTTAAAAGCCAAACAGGAAAAAAAGGTGTGTGGCGTCCCAAAGTTTTGAACGGGAGGGGGGGTTGTGGGGGGGCCTAAGTATAAATATAGAGCTGACTCATTAACTAACGGTCAAATTGTCATGAAATTTCACACGTAGTCTTTTTAAAAGCCAAACAGGAAAAAAAGGTGTGTGGCGTCCCAAAGTTTTGAACGGGAGGGGGGGTTGTGGGGGGGCCTAAGTATAAATATAGAGCTGACTCATTAACTAATGGGCGAATCGTCATGAAATTTCACATGTAGTATTTTTAAAAGCCAAACAGGAAAAAAAGGTGTGTGGCGTCCCAAAGTTTTGAACGGGAGGGGGGGTTGTGGGGGGGCCTAAGTATAAATATAGAGCTAACTCTTTAACAGTTGGTCGGATTGTCACGAAGTTTCACATGAAGTATTCCTGAAGACCAAATAAAAAAATAGGCGGTGTGACGGCTCAAAATTTTGATCGGGAGGGGGGGTTGTGGGGGGGGGGGGGGCTAAGTATAAATATAGAGCTAACTCTTTAACGGTTGGTCGGATTGTCACGAAGTTTCACATGTAGTATTCCTGAAGACCAAATAAAAAAATAGGCGGTGTGACGGCTCAAATTTTTTTACGGGAGGAGGGGTAGTGGGGGGGCCTAAGTATAAATATAGAGCTAACTCATTAACTAATGGGAGAATCGTCATGAAATTTCACATGTAGTATTTTTAAAAGCCAAATAGGAAAAAAAGGTGTGTGGCGTCCCAAAGTTTTGAACGGGAGGGGGGGGGTTGTGGGGGGGCCTAAGTATAAATATAGAGCTAACTCTTTAACGGTTGGTCGGATTGACACGAAATTTCACATGGAGTATTCCTGAAGACCAAATAGAAAAATAAGGTGTGTGGCGTTCCAAAGTTTTGATCGGGAGGGGGGGTTGTAAGGGGGGCCTAAGTATATAAATAGTGCTAACTCATTAACTAATGGTCGAATTGTCATGAAATTTCACATGTAGTATTCCTAAAGGTCAAATAGAAATATTAGGTGTGTGACGGCCCAAAATTTTGAACAGGAAGGAGGGTTGTGGGGGGGGCTAAATATATATATAGAGTTAGCTCATTAACGGTTGGTCGTATTGTCACGAAATTTCGCATATATTATTCCTGAAGGCCAAATAGAAAAATAAGGTGTGTGGCGTCCCGAAGTTTTGAACGGGTGGCGGGGTTGAGGGGGGGGGGGGACTAAGTATAAATATAGAGCTAGCTCATTAACGGTTGATCGTATTGTCATGAATCGGATTGTCATGAATTTCACATGTAGTAGTAGTAACTATGTATTCGCTGTGGGGTTCACTGTTGCAAGACATTTACTAGCTGTGATGTCCAGCGTTCCTAATATCGTACTAGCTGTGGGGTCCGCTGTTGCAAGGCACTTACTAGCTGTAGTGCTCAGCCCCAGCGTTCCTAACTATGTACTGGCTGTGGGGTTCGCTGTTGCAAGGCACCTACAAGACATTTACTAGCTGTGATGCCCAGCGTTCCTAATTACGTACTAGCTGTGGGGTCTGCTGTTGCAAGGCGCTAGCAGTGTGGCCCAGCGTATTTAACTACGTAGGTACTAGCTGTGGGGTCCGCCGTTGCAAAACTCATACTAGCTGTGATGCCCTGTGGTTCTAACTACATACGATCTGTGGGGTCCGCAGTTGCAAGGCACCTACTACCTGTAGGGCCCAGCGTTCCTAAAAACGTACTAGCTGTGGGGTCCGTCGTTGCAAAAGCATACTAGCTGTGATGCCCAGGGTTCCTAATATCGTACTAGCTGTGGGGTCCGTTGTTGTAAGGCATTTACTAGCTGTAGTGCCCAGCGTTCCTAACTATGTACTAGCTGTGAAGTTCGCTGTTGCAAAGCACTTACTAACTGTAATGCCCAGCGTATTTAAATACGTACTAGCTGTGGGGTCCGCTGTTGCAAGGCACTTAATAGCTGTGATGCCCAGCGTTCCTAACTTCGTACTAGCTGTGGGGTCCGCTGTTGCGAGGCACATACTAGCTGTGGTGACCAGCGTTCGTAACTACGTACTAGCTGTGGGGTCCGTTGTTGCAAGGCATTTACTAGCTGTAGCGCCCAGCGTTCCTAACTATGTACTAGCTGTGAAGTTCGCTATTGCAAAGCACTTACTAACTGTAATGCCCAGCGTATTTAACTACATACTAGCTGTGGGGTCCGCTGTTACAAGGCACTTAATAGCTGTGATGCCCAGCGTTCCTAACTTCGTACTAGCTGTGGGGTCCGCTGTTGCGAGGCACATACTAGCTGTGGTGACCAGCGTTCCTAACTACGTACTAGCTGTTGGGTCCGCCGTCGCAAGGCACATACTAGCTATGATGCCCAGCATTCCCAACTACGTACTAGCTGTGGTGCTCAGCGGTGCAAGCCACATACTAGCTGTGGTCACAAACGTTCTTAGTACGCACTGACTAGGACGTCCAGCGATGCTAAGTATTCACTAGGTGTGGCTTCCGCCGTTGAAAGGCGCATACTAGCTGTGGTGCCCGGGGTCCTAAAAACTTACTAGCGTTACAACAGCTGAAGGACTATAAGCCTTATTCCGTATGAATAATTGAAAATTATAGCATCATGAATGTACTGTCGAGGAACTGAATAGCATTATAGAAGATATTGGGAGAAAAATCAAAGTTCCCCGGGCAACGCCGGGTATTACTGCTAGTCTATATTAATAAAGCTGAAACGGGGTTTGTTTGTATGTATGAATGTATGTTTGTTCCAGCATCACGCCCAAACTGCTGGACGGATTTTTATGAAACTTCCCATGTAGCATTCTTTTGAGCCCGACTGAATAATAGGCTATGTGGCGTCCCAAAATTTTGATCGGGTGGGAGGGTTGTAAGGGGGGCCTAAGTATATAAATAGTGCTAACTCATTAACTAATGGTCGAATTGTCATGAAATTTCACACGTAGTCTTTTTAAAACCCAAACAGGAAAAAAAAGTGTGTGGCGTCCCAAAGTTTTGAACGGGAGGGGGGGTTGTGGGGGGGCCTAAATTTTTTTTTTTTTTTTTTTTTTTTTTTTTTTTCCGGGTGCTCCGGTAAATCACCCGGCCCGCTTATCGTCGGGGAAGGAGGAAGTACATATATATATATATATAGTATAGTTTTATTTACTGTTGCTGTGGGTGTCCGGGGGCGACAGCCTTTGGTCCCTTACGGGACAGACTGGCGCTCCCGGGCCCCCTTAAGATGCGGCTGCCTGGTGGCGCCGAGAGAGCTCGAGATCGGTGGAGTGGGACTGCTTCTACATCGCGGTCGCCGGGGGTAGGACTCGGGCCCGGCCCGTCAATCGCCCCCGGCGCCGGGTCAAAGGGCCTTTTTCTGTTCCCGCCAGGAGGTGATAAACCGGCCGAACGCCGGATAGTTCGACTCCGTTATCAACTCCGGCAGGGTCAATCCCAGGTACGATCCTGTCGCGCGGATCAACTCCACCCTAGACCTGTCGTACAGGGGACAATCGAGGACCACATGTTCTGCAGTCTCTATGCCGCCACACGAACAGTTCGGGCTATCCTTCCTCTTGAAGAAGAAGAGTTTGGAGTTGAAGTCACCGTGACCTGAAAGTACCTGAGAAGTCCAGTGATCGGGTTGTACCCAAGTGGAGCGCAGGCGGACCCGGACGTCAGGTAGATACGTGAATGTCGTTCGCCCGTCGGAGGAGTGCGACCATCGTTGTTGCCACCTGTCCATTATCCAGTCTTGGATTATGTCCTTGCAACGCTCTGGTCTGTTCTGTCCACGTAGCTCGCCCTCCAGGACGAGGCGCAAGGGCTCATCTATATCTGTTCTCAGGGGCAGATTGCGTCTACAGTAGTACGAGGCGACCGCCCCGTCCAAGACCAAGTCTATGGGCGGAGCTCCTGCCAGCACCTGTAGCGCTGCAGTGGAGACAGTACGATAGGCCTTTGTGACTCTCAGGAGGGCAGCTCTTTGGGCCTGCAGTAGTCTCGTTCTCTGCTGCTTGGTGGGACGTAACCACCATCCTGCAGCAGCGTATCGAGCCACAGCCTCGAACACCCCCGTGTAGATTGTTCTACACGCTGAGTACTTGAGGCCCCATGTTGCGCGAGCTAGGCAGCTCAGAGCGTTGAAAGTAGCATTTGTCCTTTCTTTGATGGCAACAGCGTGGGGAGTCGCCCTGAAGCCCGGACCCAGCCTCACACCTAGGTATGTGACCGTCTCCGGGAATTCAACGCGCATCCCTCGGATCCCCAAGGAGAAGGGGTGGCGGGCGTTGGTTTTCCCTCTCATTAGCAGGGCCATAGTCTTGCTTGGTGAGAGGGCCAGCTTATTGGCGCAGCACCAGCTGTCGACGAAGTCGATGGCGGTTTGGGCTGTGCGGGTCAGAGCTGCCCGGTTATCAGCGTGCACCGTGATTACGAGATCGTCAACATAGGCTATGGCCTTATATTCATGATTCTCGAGTTCACGGAGCAGTCCATCAAGGAGTATGTTCCAGAGTGTTGGTCCTAAGACCGAGCCCTGGGGGCATCCTCTAGTGATGTTCACTGATGTGCTGGCATACAGCTGACTTACAGTCGCAGAACGGCCGTCGAGGAAACTGGATATCAGCCCAAATATATTCCTTGGCGGTCCCATAGCACGCAGTTGTGTGAGGATGGCAGGCCACCAGGCGCAGTCAAACGCCGCCGCGATGTCGAAGAAGATACAGAGGGCATATTTGCTTCTGTTCCCTTCAACATCCGACCTCAGCGTTATCAACGCGTCCTCGGTAGACCTACCCCTCAAGCAACCATACTGTCTAGGGGATACGAAGGCGTATACTTGGGTGCGGATCCTGTCAAGGACGAGTCCTTCCAGTATCTTACCGAACAGAGACAGAAGACTGATCGGTCTGTAGCTGCTTGCCACGGAAAGGTCCCTATCCCCAGGCTTGACAAACGTGCACACCAAGGCACGTTTCCAAGCACTCGGGAAGTGGCCTCGTCCCAGGCAGGCATTGTACAGGTAGAGTAGATCTGTCTTAATGACCGGGTAGGCTTTCTTGATCATGGCCGCGTCCATGAGATCGCTCCCAGGGGCGCCGCCACGCTTCTGCCTCCCAATCACCAGGGTCAGATCCAGCTCATCCCAATCGGGGGCATCCTCCGTGTCCGGCAAGTCACGGGCAGCACACCTGATGTTATGTTGGATGGGTGTATCCCCTGCCGGGTCATCCTCCGGGAAGGCTTGGCGTAGGTACATCCCGCTGGCCTCCTCCAGGGACAAGGCATGCTGGATGCCATTCCTGATTGAGGCCACCGGGGCGACCGTCTTGAACCTCCCAGTGGCGATCCGATAGGGAATCCCCCACGGGTTTTTGCTGGACTCGTCCTCTACGAACCTTCTCCAGCTTGTTATCTTGGCGGCTTCGATGCTCCGACCGTAGGCCTCGCTGAGCTGCCGGTACTCTTCCCTGCGAATAACCCGATGGAGCTGATCTCGGCACCGCTGGTACCGCCTCCTGGCACGATAAACGGCCCTTTTGGCGAGGGTGAGGTCTTCGCTCCACCAGGGGACTTTCCTCAATCGGTCGACCTTCCTGGGGATGGTCTCGTCGGCAGCCCTCAGCAGAATACTACTGAGTCTGTCGGCACCCTCCTCAATCTGGTCGACCGGGTCGGAACCCCTGAGACCTTCCCATTCTTCGTCACAGGAGTAGGCAGCAGCGGCGGCCACGAAGGCTTCCGGTATCGCTTTGCGAGTTGCAAAGCGAGGATCCCTAGACCTGACTGCCGATAGCTGCGCGTCAAAGAGCCTCACGTCTAGGACTTCGTGGTCACTAGACGTAACCCCTCGGACTCCCCAGCCACCGACAGCCCTGTATAGTTCTCCAGAAACCAACGTGACATCGATATGCGATTCTCCATTGGCACTACGAAAAGTGGGCGGAGAATGTTGGTCGTTGACTATGCACAGGTGATGGCGGGCGATCAACTCCATTAGTCTGTCGCCCCGGCGGTCGGTGCGAACCGATCCCCAGGAGACAGACCAGGCGTTGGCGTCCGCCATAACTATGACTTGGCGTCCCGCCAGCTCATCCAACACGTGGTCCAAGTGGCCCAATTGTAGGTCTATGCTCTCAGACGGAGGGAAATATCCGCTGATCACATAACAATCGACGTTGGCGTGCCTGATGCAGGCCACAGCAATATGGCTGGTGGACAGATGGGGGAGCGCCATCACATCCACTTGGGGGCCGGTCACAACGATTGCGGCCATAGGCCGTTCGTTGTTCCGTGCGCCAGTTATTATTCTGTGGCCAATACCGAAGCCTGCCACGCGATTTCTTATACAATGGGGCTCCTGTAGAGCCAGGAGTTGAACGGACTCAGCGTACACCAGTGCTCGCAACTCATCCGCCACTCTCTTACGCCTATGCATGTTGTGCTGGACAACGTGGAAACCCGTGTGCTCCGCATCTCTACTCGCCATAGTCCGTACGCGAGGCCAACTTCCAACCCCCCAATTTAGGGGGGCCTAAATATAAATATAGAGCTAACTCATTAACTAATGGGCGAATCGTCATGAAATTTCACATGTAGTATTTTTAAAAGCCAAGTAGGAAAAAAAGGTGTGTGGCGTCCCAAAGTTTTGAACGGGAGGGGGGTTGTGGGGGGGCCTAAGTATAAATATAGAGCTAACTCATTAACTAATGGGCGAATCGTCATGAAATTTCACATGTAGTATTTTTAAAAGCCCATTAGGAAAAAAAGGTGTGTGGCGTCCCAAAGTTTTGAACGGGAGGGGGGGTTGTGGGGGGGCCTAAGTATATATATAGAGCTAACTCATTAACTAATGGGCGAATTGTCATGAAATTTCACATGTAGTATTTTTAAAAGCCAAATAGGAAAAAAAGGTGTGTGGCGTCCCAAAATTTTGAACGGGAGGGGGGGTTGTGGGGGGGGGCCTAAGTATAAATATAGAGCTAACTCTTTAACGGTTGGTCGGATTGTCACGAAATTTCACATGTAGTATTCCTGAAGGCCAAGTAGAAAAATAAGGTGTGTGGCGTCCCAAAAATTTGAACGGGGAGGGGGATAGACCTAAATATAAAGATACCGGTAGCTCATTAACTAATGGTCGTTTTGTCATGCAATTTCACATGAGTATTCCTGAAGGCCAAATAGAAAAATAAGGAGTGTGGCGCCCCAAACACATTAACGGATGATCGGATTGTCACGAAATTTCACATGTAGTATTCATAAAGGCCAAATAGAAAAATAGGGTGTGTGACATCTTAAAAATTTGGGAGGGGGGGGGCTAATCATAAAAATAATGCTGAATGATTAAAGGGTAATCTTATTGTCATGAATTTCACATGTAGTAGTAACTATGCTGTGGGGTTCACTGTAGCAAGACATTTACTAGCTATGATGCCCAGCATCCTAATATCGTACTAGCTGTGGGGTCCACTGTTGCAAGGCACCTACAAAACATTTACTAGCTGTGATGCCCAGCGTTCCTAATTACGTACTAGCAGTGGGGTGCGCCGTTGCAAAACACATACTAGCTGTGATGCCCTGTGGTTCTAACTACATACTATCTGTGGGGTCCGCAGTTGCAAGGCACCTACTAACTGTAGGGCCCAGCGTTCCTCAAAACGTACTAACTGTGCGGTCCGCCGTTGCAAAAACATACATACCTGTGATGCCCAGCGTTTCTAACTAGCTACTAGCGGTGGGGTCCGCCGTTGCAGAACACATACTAGCTGTGATGCTCAGCGTTTCTAACTACGTACTAGCTGTGGGGTCCGTCGTTGCAAAACACATACTAGCTGTGATGCCCAGCGTTCCTAACTTCATACTAGCTGTGGGGTCCGCCGTTGCAAAAACATACATAGCTGTGATGCCCAGCGTTTCTAACTAGCTACTCGCGGTGGGGTCCGCCGTTGCAGAACACATACTAGCTGTGATGCTCAGCGTTTCTAACTACGTAATATCTGTGGGGTCCGCCGTTGCAAAACACATACTAGGTGTGATGCCCAGCGTTCCTAACTTCATACTAGCTGTGGGGTCCGCCGTTGCAAAAACATACATAGCTGTGATGCCCAGCGTTTCTAACTAGCTACTAGCGGTGGGGTCCGCCGTTGCAGAACACATACTAGCTGTGATGCTCAGCGTTTCTAACTACGTACTAGCTGTGGGGTCTGCTGTTGCAAGGCACTTACTAGCTGTGTTGCCCAGCGTTCCTAACTTCGTACTAGCTGTGGGGTCCGCTGTTGCGAGGCACATACATAGCTGTGATGCCCAGCGTTTCTAACTAGCTACTAGCGGTGGGGTCCGCCGTTGCAGAACACATACTAGCTGTGATGCTCAGCGCTTCTAACTACGTACTAGCTGTGGGGTCCGCCATTGCAAAACACATACTAGCTGTGATGCCCAGCGTTCCTAACTTCATACTAGCTGTGGGGTCCGCCGTTGCAAAAACATACATAGCTGTGATGCCCAGCGTTTCTAACTAGCTACTAGCGGTGGGGTCCGCCGTTGCAGAACACATACTAGCTGTGATGCTCAGCGTTTCTAACTACGTACTAGCTGTGGGGTCTGCTGTTGCAAGGCACTTACTAGCTGTGAGGCCCAGCGTTCCTAACTTCGTACTAGCTGTGGGGTCCGCTGTTGCGAGGCACATACTAGCTGTGGTGACCAGCGTTCCAAACTACGTACTAGATGTGGGGTCCGCTGTTGCAAGGCACATACTAGCTGTAGTGCCCAGCATTCCCAACTACGTACTAGGTGTGGGGTCCGCTGTTGCAAGGCGCTAGCAGTGTGGCCCAGTGTATTTAACTACGTACTAGCTGTGGGGTGCGCCGTTGCAAAACACATACTAGCTTTGATGCCCTGTGGTTCTAACTACATACTATCTGTGGGGTCCGCAGTTGCAAGGCACCTAATTGTCACGAAATTTCACATGCAGTATTCCTGAAGGCCAAATAAAAAAATAGGCGGTGTGACGGCTCAAAATTTTGTACGGGAGGGGGGCTGTGGGGGGGGGGGGGGGGGGCTAAGTATAAATATAGTGCTAGCTCATTATAGGTTGGTCGTATTGTCATGGAATTTCACATGTAATATTCTTAAAAGCCAAATAGTAATATAGTAATATTCCAATATTACGTTAAAAAATACAACGATGAATCTCCGGCAATGTACTTCCCCACAACGAATTAATCAATTAACTTTCCATTTCCCTTCCAAAATCAGACGACCGTTTGGCTAATATTCAAGAGGGGCTCCTTAATCCTCAAACTAAATTTTGTATCGATAGATTCATTACACTGGACGTTATTAAGGTTTTTGAATGGAGCCCGATCCCCGGAACTCCCCCCTCCCCTCAACCGATATCGCTGAAAGCTCACTGGTTATGTCCTCAGTTGATTTTAATTTTAAATACGAAATTTGATGTTGATACATTCATTACATCGGCAGTTACTGGGATTTTTGAAAAGGGCCCCCACCCCGGAACTCCCCCCTCCCCTCAACCGATATCGCTAAAATTCGACTGGTCATGTCCGCAGTGGATGTTAATTTTAAATACGAATTTTCATGTTGATACATTCATTACATCCCCTCAACCGATATCGCTCAAATTCGACTGGTCATGTCCGCAGTGGATGTTAATTTTAAATACGAATTTTCATGTTGATACATTCATTACATCGGCAGTTATTGGGATTTTGAAATTCAGAATCTCTTATCCACCCGTTCTCTTCCATCGACTTCTATATTGATAAAGCAGAAACGGGGTTTGTTTGTATGTTTGTTCCAGAATCACGCCCAAACGGCTGGATGGATTTTCATGAAACTTCACGTGTAGCATACTTTCGAGCTCCATTGAATAATAGGCTATGTGGCGTCCCTAAATACCAAACGGGAGGGGGGGCTCTAAGGGGGGGCTAAGCATTAAAATAGTTTTTTGTGCTAACTCAATAATTAATGGTCGGACTGTCATGAAATTTCATATGTCGTATTCTTACAGGTCATATAGAAGAAAAGTGTGTGTGGCTTCCCAAAATTCCGAACGGGAGGGGGGCTCTAAGGGGGGGCTAAGCATAAAAATAGCGCTAACTCATTAATTAATGGTCGGATTGTCATGAAATTTCCGATGTCGTATTCTTACAGGTCAAATAGAAGAAAAGTGTGTGTGGCGTTCCGAAATTCCGAACGGGAGGAGGGGCTCTAAGGGGGGGCTAAGCATTAAAATAGTGCGACTCAATAATTAATGGTCGGACTGTCATGAAATTTCATATGTCGTATTCTTAGCCTAGTCGTCCACTGGGACAGGAAAGTTGCGAACTGCGAAGCAACGAAATCGGACGAAGCCGTTCGTCCGAATGCCGATCGTCCATTGATCCACTCAGTACGTCCGAATGCGTAGACGGGATGGCTCTTCGGAACGGTTTTTCCGAAGATTCTGACGACGAATTTTTAGCATTGGAATTATCACCTTTGATTTATCGACGAAGGCGATATAGACGTAGACGGGAAATGTGGGTGAATCCCATTTTCGAAAAAAGAGAAGAGTTTGGCGAATTTTCTCATTTGTGGCGTGACCTTCAAATCGATGATAATCACCACTTCTCCTATTTTCGATTGGAAAAGGACACTTTTCAATACGATGAGGAAAGTAGCTACCTATTATATCCAACTTCCCTTGTTTTATGTACTATTCCTGGTTTAAGTTATTATAAAACATTCATAAAATAATAGATAAAAAAGGATGAGGAACGAATTCATAAAAAAACAATAAAATGAGAAACGAAAATAATGATAGAAAATAATAAAAATTGTAATGTTGTGAAATAAATAATATAACGTTCCTACCTGGTAATTTCATTTCAGTTGAAACCTCCCTCCACAATTGTTTTTGTACATTCCGCATGTGATAATTGCTTTCCCTTTGGTCCCACAGGTATTTTCTTTCTTGCACAAGCAAAATTAACTTTTCACAGTCCATGTTTTTTTAGCTCGTTCGCACCTGTTCGTCCGTAAAATCCCAGCAGAATGGGATCACTTCGCACTTCGCACCTGTTCGGCCGAAAACTGACGAACGTTACGGGTCTAGTGGACGCGGTCCCCCACCTTGCCACATGTTTGGATCGTTCGTGCATTTTCGGCCGAATTCTGACGAACTGATTTCGTTACTTTTCGCAACTTTCCGGTCCCAATGGACGACTGGCCTTACAGGTCAAATAGAAGAAAAGTGTGTGTGGCGTCCCAAAATTCCGAACGGGAGGGGGGCTCAAAGGCGGGGCTAAGCATAAAAATAGTGCTAACTCATTAATTAATGGTCGGATTGTCATGAAATTTCCTATGTCGTATTCTTACAGGTCAAATAGAAGAAAAGTGTGTGTGGCGTCCCAAAATTCCGAACGGGAGGGGGGCTCAAAGGGGGGGCTAAGCATTAAAATAGTGCTAACTCATTAATTAATGGTCGGACTGTCATGAAATTTCCTATGTCGTATTCTTACAGGTCAAATGGAAGAAAAGTGTGTGTGGCATCCCAAAATTCCGAACGGGAGGGGGGCTCAAAGGGGGGAATAAGCATAAAAATAGTGCTAACGCAATAATTAAAGGTCGGATTGTCATAAAATGGTTATGTCCTCAGTGGATTTCAATTTTAAATACGAAATTTGTTGTTGATACATTTATTACATCGGCAGTTATTGGGATTTTTGAATTGAGCCTTCTCCCCGGAACTCCCTCTCGCCTTTGCCGATATCGCTGAAATATGACTGATTATGTCCTCAGTGGATTTTAATTTTAAATACGAAATTTGATGTTCATACATTCATTTCATCGGCAGTTATTGGGATTTTTGAATGGAGCCCCCACCCCAGAACTCCCCCCTCCCCTCAGCCAATATCGCTGAAATTTGACTGATTATGTCCTCCGGGAATGTTAATTTCAAATACGAAACTTGATGTTGATACATTCATTATATCGGCAGTTATTGGGGTTTTTGAATTAAGCCCCCACCCTGGAAGTGCCCCCTCTCCTCATCAGATATCGCTGAAATTTGACTGGTTATGTCCTCCGGGAATGTTATTTTTAAATACGAAATTTGATGTTGATACATTCATTACATCGGCAGGTATAGAGGGTTTGGAATTAAGCCCCCACCCCGGAACCCCCCCCTCCCCTCATCCGATATCGCTGAAATTTGACTGGTTATTTCCTCCGGGAATGTTAATTTTAAATACGAATTTTCATGTTGATACATTCATTACATTGGCAGTTATTGGTATTTTGTTATTCAGATCTCTTATCCACCCGTTCTCTTCCATCGACTTCTATATTGATGAAGCAGAAACGGGGTTTGTTTGTATGTTTGTTCCAGAATCAGGCCCAAACGGCTGGACGGATTTTCATGAAACTTCACGTATAGCATCCTTTCGAGCTCCATTGAATCATAGGCTATGTGGCGTCCCTAAATTCCGAACGGGAGGGGGGACTCTAAGGGGGGGCTAAGCATTAAAATAGTGCGACTCAATAATTAATGGTCGGACTGTCATGAAATTTCATATGTCGTATTCTTACAGATCAAATAGAAGAAAAGTGTGTGTGGCGTCCCAAAATTCCGAACGGGAGGGGGGCTCAAAGGGGGGGCAAAGCATAAAAATAGTGCTAACTCATTAATTAATGGTCGGATTGTCATGAAATTTCCTATGTCGTATTCTTACAGGTCAAGTAGAAGAAAAGTGTGTGTGGTGCCTAAGTATAAATATAGAGCAAACTCTTTAACGGTTGATCGTATTGTCACGAAATTTCCCATGTAGTATTCCTGGAGGCCAAATAGAAAAAAGAGGTGTGTGGTGTCCCAAAGTTCTGAACGGGAGGGGGGGTTGTGGGGGGGCCTAAGTATTAATATAGAGCTAACTCTTCAACGGTTGATCGTATTGTCACGAAATTTCCCATGTAGTATTCCTGAAGGCCAAATAGAGAAATAAGGTGTGTGGTGTCCCAAGGATTTGAACAGGAGGGGGGGTTGTGGGGGGGCCTAAGTATAAATATAGTGCTAACTCTTTAACGATTGGTCGGATTGTCACGAAATTTCACATGTAGTATTTTTAAAAGCCAAATAGAAATATAAGGTGTGTGGCGACCCAAAGTTTTGAACGGGAGTGTGGGTTGTGCGGATAGGCCTAAGTATAAATATAGTGCTAACTCATAAAAGGTTGGTCGTATTGTCATGGAATTTCACATGTAATATTCTTAAAAGCCAAATAGAAATATAGGGTGTATATGTCATAAAATGTTGAACGGGAGGGTGGGTTGATGGGGGCCTAAGTATAAGTATAGTGATAAGTCATTAACGGATGATCGGATTGTCATGAAATTTCACATGTAGTGTTCATAAAGGCCAATTAGAAAAATAGGGTGTGTGCCATCTAAAAAATTTGGGAGGGGGGGGGGAGGGCTAATCATAAAAATAATGCTGAATGATTAAAGGGTAATCTTATTGTCATGAATTTCACATGTAGTAGTAACTATGCTGTGGGGTTCACTGTTGCAAGACATTTACTAGCTGTGATGCCCAGCATCCTACTATCGTACTAGCTGTGGGGTCCGCTGTTGCAAGGCACTTACTAGCTGTAGTGCTCAGCCCCAGCGTTCTTAACTATGTACTAGCTGTGGGGTTCGCTGTTGCAAGGCACCTACAAAATGTAACGAAGTTACATATATGGTTCACATATATGGTTTAGATCCATGATATGGAACACACCTCATCTCATTATCGATAGTCGTTCGGAAATGTACCTATGTTGATTGAACGGTTGTACACCGGGAGCGCTCACCTCCTAGGTAAGCCATCAACCAACTTAGAGAGTACCGCATTCGATTCCTAGTCGAGCTACTAGAGATACCAACTTGCCTCCACAGAGAGCGAACATACCAGGTGCTGTATATTGTAAATGAAGTATATTTGAAATTATTATATGTATATATTATTCTTTAGAGGGGATCCTTTGTATTAGATATTTCACCAGTCTATTAGTTATTTTGAAGTGATTTTTGAGTTTATTTGAAGATTATATTTCCACGTTTTTCTTTTATAACTATTTTTCTTATTTTCTCTCTCTCACCCCTTTCCCAGCAGAAGTGACGATCATCTAGGCTCCAGACTTTTCCTAATCGGAAATATAGGTTTTATTCCAGGAGGGTTTTTGTCCAGTGTTAATATAACTGGAATTTCCGCCCTCAAGTGTTTTTGATGTCTGTTCTCGGCTTCCACTGCTAGTAATAGACAGTACATCATTACAAAAACATTTACTAGCTGTGATGCCCAGCGTTCCTAATTACATACTAGCTGTGGGGTCCGCTGTTGCAAGGCGCTAGCAGTGTGGCCCAGCGTATTTAACTACGTACTAGCTGTGGGGTGCGCCGTTGCAAGGCACCTACTAGCTATGAGGTGCGCCGTTGCAAAACACATACTAGCTGTGATGCTCAGCGTTCCTAACTACATACTATCTGTGGGGTCCGCCGTTGCAAAAACATACATAGCTGTGATGCCCAGCGTTTCTAACTAGGTACTAGCTGTGGGGTCCGCCGTTGCAAAACACATACTAGCTGTGATGCCCAGTGGTTCTAACTACGTACAAGCTGTGGGGTCCGCTGTTGCAAGTCACTTAATAGCTGTAGGGCGAGCGTTCCTAAAAACGTACTATCTGTGGGGTCCGCTGTTGCAAGGCACTTACTAGCTGTGATGCCCAGCGTTACAAACTACGAACTAGCTGTGGTGTCCGCTGTTGCAAGGCACATACTAGCTGTGATGCCCAACATTCCCAACTACGTACTAGTTATGGGGTCCGCCGTTGCAAGGCATATACTACCTGTGATGCCCAGCGTTCCTAACTACGTCCTAGCTGTGGGTCCGCTGTTGCAAGGCACATACTAGCTGTGGTGCCCAGCGTTCTTAACTACGTACTAGTTGTGGTGTCCGCTGTTCCAAGACACATACTAGCTGTGGTGTCCGCTGTTGCAAGGCACATACTAGCTGTGATGCCCAGCGTTCGTAACTACGTACTAGCTGTGGTGTCCGCTGTTGCAAGGCACTTAATAGCTGTAGGGCCCAGCGTTCCTAAAAACGTACTATCTGTGGGGTCCGCTGTTGCAAGGCACTTACTAGCTGTGATGCCCAGCGTTACAAACTACGAACTAGCTGTGGTGTCCGCTGTTGCAAGGCACATACTAGCTGTGATGCCCAACATTCCCAACTACGTACTAGTTGTGGGGTCCGCCGTTGCAAGGCATATACTAGCTGTGGTGCCCAGCGTTCTTAACTACGTACTAGTTGTGGTGTCCGCTGTTCCAAGACACATACTAGCTGTGGTGTCCGCTGTTGCAAGGCACATACTAGCTGTGATGCCCAGCGTTCGTAACTACGTACTAGCTGTGGTGTCCGCTGTTGCAAGGCATATACTAACTGTGGTGCCCACCGTTCCTAACTACGCACTGGCTAGGATGTACAGCGATGCTAAGTATTCACTAGCTGTGGTTTCCGCCGTTGAAAGGCGCATACTAGCTGTGGTGCCCAGGGGTCCTAAAAACTTACTAGCGTTACTATAGTTGAAGGACTATAAACCTTATTCCGTATGAATGATTGAAAATTAATACATCATGGATGTGCTGCCGAAGAATTGAATAGCCTTATAAGAGATATTGGGAGAAAAGTCAAAGTTCCTCGGGCAACGGCGGGTATTACTGCTAGTGTGGAATATAACTGGGCTTTGAGGTATCGTTTTGATATATTTTCTGAAAAACAAATTAATACAGCTATGTTGGTAGATAGGCAGCATCCAGAAACGAAGATGGTCAACCAAAGAAAGGTTCAGATGTATCGGGAAAGGCCCAACCGAAGGACGACGGGCTCAAGTAGTATTCAACATAAATGAAATGTCACCTACCCAGGTTTAAATACATAACATACGACTCATTATCGAGTACCTGACATACGAAAAGGCCCTCGATCCTTAAAGTCCAATCCGAAGGACGACGTGCTCAAATTTATTTTTATCTTCCCGATTAAAACATCTGACCTAAGTGACTTGGCTAGATTTCTTAATGGCGATCCTGAGCTCGGTAAACTCCATTCTTCAAATTACTTCCTTTTTTAACGGTTTTTAGATTTAATATTTGTTAAAACTGATAGATAACAACCGTGATATCTGAATCCTACACAAAAAACGAAATAAAAATGTTTTTCGAAAAAAGTCGGGCTAAATCCCATTCTTCAAATGTCTCGCTTTTTAACGGTTTATAGGCTTAATATTAGTTAAAACTGATAGACAGATTCAGATATATCGGGAAAGTCCCATCCGAAGGACGACGTGCTCAAGGATTTTTCAACCTAAGTGAAATTTCAGCTACCCAGGATTAGATACCTTACATACGACTCATTATCCAGTACCTGACATACGAAAAGGCCCTCGATCATAGCTTGAAGTCCAATCCGAAGGACAACGTGCTCAAATTTATTTTTATCTTCTCGATTAAAACATCTGACCTAAGTGAATTGGCTAGATCTCTAAATGGCGATTCTGAGCTCGGTAAACTCCATTCTTCAAATTTCTTGCTTTTAAACGGTTTTTAGATTTTTTTTTTTTTTTTTTTCTCAGTTATGGCCTTATGCTGAGGCATATCGGCCAGCTACCATGATGATCATTTTGGAAAACCGACTCGAAAACCCGAGGAGCCCCAGCCGATGCCGGCACCCCAACCCACCCACCGCGCAGCCAACCGGCGCACGGTAGACCGAAGGGCGGCAAAAACATATACATAGCTAGTGACATATGAATATATACGAAGTTCAGACCCTGCGGCCAGCATAATTTAAAAAAGTTAACAGCGCCTCTCTGACAAGAGGGCTGTTGCAAGCAGATAAAATAGCCAGGTATGTTCGAGGAGCTGCAACTGTTCTCTCTAGGTTCTCCATAAGGAGATCTCTTTCTGCACTGTAATGTGGACACTGCATCACTATATGCTCCAGATCCTCGTAGCCCCCGCAGTGGCGGCAGCTAGAACTCTCACTCAGACCAATCCTATTCAGGTAGGCACAGTCCGTGGTTGCTTCTTAAACGGCATATGGTCTTACACTCAAATTTAGATGTTGCTTTGTCTCTAAACCACGGTCTGGTTCCTACATGGGGTTGAATCGACTTAAAGAAATTGCCTTTGCGAGAGGCCTGGTACCTGTCCTGCCACATTGTCAGAACGGAGGTCAGGATACCCTCCTTCAGATCGCTAGCCGGGATGTTGCCTACTATAGGCTCCCCCCTCTCCACCGCCAGTTTTGCCAATCCGTCCACCCTCTCGTTCCCTTTAATTCCCGCGTGAGCTTTCACCCACATTAACACAACTTTTTTCTTTTGGCCAATAACCACGGCATAGTTTTCTAGTATGTCGGCTATTATGTTATCATAGATAGATAACTTGTTTGTGCAACAGGAATTTAACTTAGTTAGGGCACTCAATGAATCTGTAACTAAAAGAAAGTGTTCACTATCGAGTAGGGAGACATACTTCAAAGCTTCATTTATTGCTACTAATTCAGCAGTGTAACTAGAAGCAAATTTCGGAAGTTTGAAACTCCGACTGAAATTTTTGTCGTCATCAAGAAAGGCGCAACCTGTATCATTCGTCGTTTTTGATCCGTCTGTAAATATTGGTACATATGACGACCACCATTTCCTTTTGATCCCATGGAAGGAGGGACACCAGAGAGATCCGGTAAGTATGTGATATTAATGTGATGAAGAAGATTACGAAAATTAATATTGAAATTTGGTAGAATGTGAGAACTGTATACGAAAGGGGCAAACTTAGCGTATTCCGGGAAACTATCAAGCAAAAGAGGATAATAATTCTTTCTAACCCAGTAAGATGAGGTGAGGTTAAGTACAGTTAGTTGCCGAACTTTGCTATAGACAGGACTATCGGAGGCCAGTAACTTGCAGAGGTACCTGCCAGCCAACATTCTCCTTCTAAGGTCTAGCGGCATCTCCCCCGCCTCACACAGTACCACATCTACAGGTGTGCTGTTCAGGAAGCCCAGTGCCAGACGCAGACATTTGTTGTGAAGGACATCCAGCCCATGTAGACTGGTCTTGGCCGCTTCACCATAGAACACTGAGCCGTAGTCCACAACTGCCCTAATTACGTTTCTATAAAATAGTAATGCAATACTAGGATCTGCCCCCCAATTTCTGTTTGTTATTAGTCTAAGGATATTAATATATTTTTCTACTTTCTGGATTATGGAGGAGATATGGCTGTTCCAGTTTAACTTCCGGTCTAGAACCAAGCCTAAGAATTTAACCTTGGCCACGCAAGGGAAGACCAATCCCCCCAAAGCTAAATTCTCCCCGAGTGGGAACCTATGTTGTCGCGAGAAAGGACAAACGGCAGACTTTGACTGAGAGATGCTGAGACCATTGTCGACCAGCCACGGGAGCAGCGATGTTATGGCCTGGTTCAAGCCTGCCTTGCAAGAATCCACGGTCTTGTGTTGGGTATACAGGCAGATATCATCTGCGTACTGCAATATACTTATGTTGCGAGGAATACATCGACACAAATCCAAGGAGTAGATAACGAATAGAAGGGGAGAGAGAATTCCCCCCTGCGCCAAACCCAGATTTGTAACCCTGGAACTATGCAGTGAGCTGTTTATCCATAGATGAAGGCGTCTATTCGAGAGTAAGTTAATGATCCTGTGAGTAAAACTGGCTGGCAAGTCCAAATTTAGCATCTTGTTCGCTAGAACAGGAAGTTGAACAGAGTCATAGGCCCCTGTGAGATCCAGGAACAGTCCCAATGTCTGATGACGATTAGTAAACCCAGTGTGGATATCTAAGGTGAGGGATGCTAAACTGTCATAAGTGGACCTGCCCTTCCGAAACCCGAACTGGTAAGATGGGAGTAGAGTATAAAGGCCGGTTCTGGCGCCACCCTCGGAGGAGGAGCAGATGAGGAGGTGGAGCAGAATTGAGGAGCAGAGTTTCGGAGGTGGAGGATCTGGGAGGAGCAGATGTTGTGGTGGAGGAGCAGAATTGAGGAGCAGATTTGAGGAGCACAAGTGAGGAGGTGGAGGGGGAGGGATGTGTCTGTGGAGTGAGGTGAAGGTGGAGGATCTGGGACAACCTTTGACCTCCTCCTCCTCACCCACCATCGTACTTCCCCACCTCAATAAGTTTCCGCTCTCCCTTTGAATCACCCAACATCGTACATCCCCACCCCAATAAGTTTCCACTCTCCCTTTGAATCACCCAACATAGTACATCCCCACCCCAATAAGTTTCCACTCTCCCTCTAAACCTAAATAAGTTTCCACTCTCCCTCTACACCCTACTTTAAATTTTTACCCTACCCCTAAATTTTTTTTAATTAGCCCACTAGCGCTCCCAAGCGTCTAGAAATCAAATTATTATTGATATTAAATCAACTTAAGAAAAAAAAAACCATACCTGACGGGATTCGAACTCACCACCTCCCATTTTGGAGTCAGGCTTGCTAACCCCTCGTCTATCATGACATGGTTAATGAAGGGAGCTAAAATCTAGGTATATAACGTTCAAGTCATACATTTTCAGATATCAAGTAACAATTATGGTGTATTCTGGGGTAGTAATGATTATTTCTATCGATTATTAATAATTAACATTTTTTTTAAGTCTGATTTCGTGACCTTGAACAGGCACTTGCGTGATCAAGCATGTCGAACCCTGCATTCGTGTAGCCTACCTTATCATGTCCTAGCATGATCATCATCATTGAATTCAGTATTATTTTAAACTGGAGTATAATGATGGAAAAATCGCCTACCTACACTTTTGAGCATGCCGTCCTTCGGTGCCTTGAATAGTATTGCATTTTAAAATTTAATTCAAAGCTCGTCATATTGAGTATGTTGTCCGATTGGAGTAATATGATGGAAAAATCGCCTACCTACACTTTTGAGCATGCCGTCCTTCGGTGCCATGAATAGTATTGTATTTAAAAATATAATTCAAAGCTCGTCATATTGAGTATGTTGTCCGATTGGAGTAATATATGCGAAAAAATATTTATCTTCAATTCCGAGCACGCTGTCCTTTGATGTTATTTGTGAATTCTTGTTTTTTATATATCTACTATGGTTTGGAAATGACGTTCGTAGATATAGTAATTTTGTGTTTTCTCCAATCTGAAGACATCCTTGACCTTGAAATGGTTTTTGCAGGCATTATACATGTTAAAACATGTCGAGACCTGTTGTTGCAGGCATACTTCACCAACATATACACAAAGAATACAAATTTTGGGATTTCGGGACAAGAATAAAAAATACACCTAATTTTTAATAGCATGGATTAATATTTTCAATGTTCTCTTGATTCTTCCATCGTTCGCGTTTTCATATCCGTCGGCTAAGCCTTCCAGCCCCACATGGTGTTTCCTTGAGCTCAAAGTCCCAAACCTTCTTGTATTTTTTTTTGGAGATTGGTCTAGTGTCTTTCTAGTCATCATGAATGTTTTTTTTTTTGTAAAACATTCTTTATATACTGAAACAGAACTAAATTGTTAGATTCATATAAGCACCTTTCTTAGTAGAAAGCCTCCCCACCGCGTCAAGGTGAAGGTGCGTCGAGGAGGAATGGTTGAAGTAGCTTTTATTCAAAAAACAAAATGGTCTGCGTGATTCTAAAACTCTCCCCAACCTGCAGGCATTCACACAATCATGGTCTGCGGGCGTCTATAACCTCTCCAAACTTTCACTCATACGACCTGCGTGCATCAATAGCCTCTCCAAGCCTTCATCGCCACAACCTGCAGGCATTTATAGCTTTCCTCACCACTCCAATGAAAGCTACCTCAACAAAATAACCTTTACATAAATTAATAAAAAGAACAATAGCAAATAAACTTTGAAAAAGCGTTTCTATTAGGTAAATTAATTCAAAATTTTCCTTTTTGAAGAAAAAACAAAATTAATAGTATTACTTTATGAACTCAAAAAAAGAATAGCAATATAAAATCAAAATTGGACATTATCCAGTCTCTTAATACGTGAACCCCATAATGAGTACACATGTTAGGGGTTTTAGAATGCAAAAGGCACTCTGATCCTGAAATAGGAGTTAATGTTTCAACTCTTGGGCAACCATAATCTTCCATATTGACAATATTCTCGTGTCTAAGTAAATGATATAAAAATCTCTTCTTTTCCAATCCCTTGACAAAAATATATCGATATTTCAGTAGATTAGTCAGTAGAATTGTTTCAACTTCTTCGTATTCTGTTTCCCCATCACTCCATTCTAATCTGTGGTAATTTTTCATAAGCCATCTGTTTGATCTTATGCTCTTTACATTTGTAATAGGTTGTTTAGGGGGTTTGAATATCCAGTGTCTACTAGCAAAGCGGGTAACGTCCATAATGGACAGTTCCTTCAAAATATATTGCAAGTTATCGTCGAAGAAACACTGAATCTCAACAATAACCGCTTCGTTGGAGGCCATGGTTGCAACTGAGGTATGAAGAATGAGCTACCTCGTTGGGAGCGGGTCCTTATATAGACCGAGTTGACGCATGCGCAGTAGTCGATAAAAAGAGGGGAGGGGGAACTACAAGAGTTGACGTGTCGTCAACAAGCAGGGACAAGTATATTCATGAATATACATGTTTTTGCATGTACTGATTGAAACAGGGTTGTTATTCATAGCAGTCTTCGTAATACGTTTGTGAGCGGATTGTATTCTATGGCGCTATCATGTATGATTATGCAATAAGCCGTGGTATCAGCAGGGAAAGCTTGCGTCGCTTCAAATTCTAGACGAACGTCCACCGGCCCGGTCTTAATGGACTCCGATTGCTTTGAACAATCTATTACCGCTAAAGGAGCTTTGTCCTTGAAATTTTGAAAAGAAAGTAGGGGATGTGATGGTAATTCGGGATAATATGAGCTTTGGAAAGCTGCGTACATGTAGTACAAAACTGCATACTGATTTCTATCAAAGTTAATATTAAGATCGTCATAGGGATATGATTTCGAATTTAAGTACAGTTTAACATTAGACAGATGACAGTGATCAAAAGAGGCAGCATCCCGCTGAATGTTATTTGTCCTGTTGGTAGAGAATGCTAATATTATGTATCGAGGTTTCTCCATCTGATTAGATGTTTTAACCGCCCACACTTGTCTTTGTGTAGCAGGTAATAGCGGGTATTCGTACAACTCCCAGCTCCTGAAGCCAACCGAAATTACTTTCTCCAATCTCAAATGTCGAAGAAGCGATAATCTTCTATATTCATTAACTGTTACGTAGGGGAGTTTCCAACAAAGTTTGGTAAGCTCGATTTTAGCCCTTTCTGTTAGGTTATTTCATTATTAGCCGCGACTAAGTAACAATTGTCGTCTCTTCTGGATCTAATAAGAACCAATTCCTGTTTAACGTTAATTATAACTTTTTTATAATCTTCTGCGAAAGCAAGAAGGCTGCTGAGAGGTATACAAACGTTGAAATATCCCTCAGGCGATGTAATGTTCAAAGTACTGCTATTAGGAGAACACCAGCCCTGACTCTCCAGATTGACTGACCCGTTTCTGTACGACACTAAGCCCTTCAAAGTGGTAGTTATACCCGGATTTCTAACCCGATCTATTTCGATTCCACATAAATCATATCTGATTTCATCAAATAAGAATGCAAATGTATTATTCGTTAATTTGGATGATGTAGGTACCGCTGTCCCATCCTCTTTCAAAAATCGACCTTCTAAATAAAGAAAACTGTACGATGGCAAAGTGTATATGTCTTGATGTTATACAGCAATTCTTATTTCATCTCCAGCCTGAAGTTTACTCGACGCGTAAGGGTAATGAGAATGATATTCCACGCGTCCTATGGAACTATCCAAAGTTGCGTGTTCCAAATCTAAGATGTCCATGTCGAGGACAATACTTTGTACCCGACCAAACGAAGAAAGGAAATATTCTCTTTAGTCAGAGGTGTTGACCCTTTGGCAGTTCTAGGTAGAATAAACGTTCGTGATGATTTCCTATCGCCTTTATATACTCTTCTGATATGCATCATTCGAGGTCCAGACGATGAATGAATGAAATTACGAATGACAGTCTAATTTATAAGATTTAACAGGAATAATAAACATAAATGACCACAGATATTTGAGTTGGGGCTTTGAAAGGTTTTGCAGTCAAACGTTATACGACACCCTTTCAGATAGCGCACGAGCTCCGAAGGGGGGCCACTTGTGCCAGCACTATCAAAGAATTTAACGTATTTCCCATTTTTCCTGTAGCACACCCAATGAGTGCCTTTGCTTCTGCTTTTATCTAAATTCAAAATAGCGTTTTCTTTACTGTAAGGTTTGTTCGGTAAGGTGTCTCTCATAAAAACCCCTCTAAAATTCAGTACTTTATTCTTTTTTGCAAGTTTTATCAAATCAAAATTACTAAGCGCCATTGATGGAAAACTATTGAAAACCTTTTTTGCTTCTCCAGATAGAGTACGATTAATGTTAAGTATTCTGTGAGTTCCTCCAATTTTTTTAGGAGTCAGAATCACGCACTTTTTTTTAACTACCTTCTTTTTCCTGGATTTACTGTCCATGATGTTCACAGTACGAAGATTCAATGAAGAATGGTAGATACACGTAGGATTACTTTTATTTATAGGTTGAGATTTTTCTTTTCAACCCAACTATTGTGTTTGGCATCGAATCCCAACCATTTAACATAAACTTTATCCCCTTTTTTTTTCAAAACCTTTTCTACCAAAAAAATATCAGGATGTTTTACAGGTTGTATTTCTTGTTCATAGAACCCACCGGCAATCAGCTCGTCCTGATTGTCCTTTAGATGATAAGTGACGGGTATGGTTCGTTTTACTTCATGAATTAGAAATATTTCCGTTGACCAAGACGGTTTGTATCCTTTAGCGAATGCGCTTTTATGTTTTGATATTCTTACAAAATCCCCTACTTTATATTTTGCTTTCTGGGGTAAACCTTTTTTCCAATATACCGTCTTCAACAGCAATTTTTCCTTAACTTTTCCCTTGACACAGCAGGGTTTCATATTAATGGTTCGATGTTTAGTGTTATTATATCTGTGCACTAATGACTGAATCACAGGCATCCATTTGTAGGAACCTTGTAAACTAAACTGTTTTCAAATTAAATTTTTTAGAGTACGATTGAACCGTTCGACAATGCAAGCTTTTATATTGCTATATGTTGAGTAATGATTGATATTGTAAGTTTTCATTAGATTTTTGAATTTTACGTTATAAAATTCCTTCCCCATATCTGTCTGAAGGTTTCCTGGTCGTCGCCCTCCTTTGAGAATACTCAGAAATGCATCAGTCATTTCACTGTCAGCTTTTCGTTTTATAGGGACAGCCCAAGCAAATTTAGAAAAACAGTCAATTACGGTCAGGACGTATTTAAAACCACTATTGTCCTTTGCGTACGGTATTAGTACAATCAAATCCGCTTGCCATAAATCGTCTATACCTTTCAGTATCACGGATCGTCTCTTAAAGATTCTTCTCACAGGTTTGTGTAACTCGTTTACAATTTGATGTTTTACATCAGACATCTTGATTGTGAATGAATGGACTAATGATTCGATCTCTTATTTATGCAATGATCCCACCCTTTTTCAATTGGTTTTCAATTTTTTCTATGCTTTTGCAGCTGTTTGCATCTGCCAATTTTTCGTACAGAAATCTTAATTTTTCGACTAGATCATTTGGATTTGGATTGACTCCCTTTCCAGTTTTCTTTTTCTTCAATGTAGATGTGCTGGATGCAGGAAAAAGCTTACTGATAACTTCTCTGTATTTTGAATTATTTGGGAGAACGTTCAAGCCCCCCGATTCGCTATATCGTTTCTTGTGTGCATTGGTTAGGGTCAATATTTCTTTATATTTACTCATATCTTTTTCTTTCACGAGATTTCGCTTTGGTCGCTTTTTGAAAAGAAGCTCAAACAATCCTGGTGTCGCCTGGTATACATTTCCATCAACATCTAGCCAATCTTCTCTTATGGACACTATTGTATCTCCGATTATTAAATTTCCACCATCGTAGCGGATCCCGTACTGGCTATCAAAATCACCAGTATCATTATTGATAAATTTTATTATATAGTCGGACGATATAGGACCAACCTCTTCCAAACCCTTTCTAACCATCTCTCTTCCTTCCAGAGACGTTGCCGCAGTTTGAACTTCTTCTACTGGCGTGGAAGGTGTTTCAATCACTTCTTCCTCGCACAAGTAACTCGGCATGCATGTTGGTTCGACCGTTATTTCGCCCCTATCCTGTGTATCTACGTAGGTAGAGGGGGTGGGAGCACATGATGCTTCCTCGAACCGGAGGTCTGTCGGAGAATGGACCTGTCTATGCCATTTGGGAGTCCATTGCACGTCCTCTTCGTCTTTAACTAATCTTTCTTCTCCCCGTGCATACCGTGATGTGGATGGAATGGGTAAGAAAGATAGTCTAATTTTGCTTTCTACTGTTTCTTGTTTGAGATTTGGCTTATCAATGACTCGGTCCTGGAGTAAATTCTCAAGAGGTTTTATGATAGGCCTATACTTTAATTTCAAATGTTCCTCATAGTCCTGTCTTTTACGCTTCAAAAAATAACATTTGTCTCGTATGGACCTTTTGATATCTATGGTCATGTCAGAATTCACATGGTCTTCATAAATTTTCTTCATATTTAAATTATCTTGCTTGAAGACTATTAAAAAATTAGCATTGTCCCGAATCAAATGTTTTGGAATGCGAGTATAACTCTGTGCAAGATAAAAACTGTCGACACCATTATGACGTCCTTGACAAAAGTACGACCTGATTGGATCCTGTCTATCGCATGAAATATCATCAAAAATGAAAATAGAATTAGATAAGGCTAAACTGGGGTTAGGAATTTCCGAATGATCTCCATATGGAAAAAAATGTATATCCTTAATTGTTTCCAAAAGTTTCGAGAGCTGTATGTATTTAGGTTGGTTTAATGTTTTGCTGAAAAGATATATGTTTTCAAACTTAAGTCCATGGGGGTCATATAGTAAGGCCAGCATCAAGTTGGTTTTACCGCAATTAGATGGTCCACATATAATGCATCGAATACTGTCTGGAAACAAAGGACCATGTTTGGGGTCTCGAGGGACGTTATGGCCGACATTATAGAACACTTTAAGATTTTGTTCCTGCTTCACGAAGCGCATGATGACTACTGAGTAAACATCAGTGCCTTCCTGCTATTTATAGTTTTCTGACTACCATGAGATGGCAGATATGATGTGATTATTACAACAACGAGGGGGAAGAAAAAAAAAGGTTTTATTTTGTAAACAAGATTGTACAAGCTATTGGCGTAACCTGGCTTGGAACGGGCTTTGGCAAAGTTGAAGCCTGAGACCCTCCTCCTTCTTTTGTAACCCGGCTTGGAACGGGCTTTGGCAAAGTTAAAGCCTCAGGCGCTTTATGAAGTTGTAGCCTGAAGGGCTTTATTTTTTTTACATGTTAATTTTATTTTTATTATTTTACTTTTTTTTCCTCTACTATGTTTTCGTTACATTAATTAGGTTTTCGGGTATTTTACTACCTCGCCAGTGACCTTCATTCTGGTTTACGGGTGTTCTACAACCTCGCCAGTGACCTTCATTCTGGTTTACGGGTGTTCTACAACCTCGCCAGTGACCTTCATTCTCACCAATGTGCTAAAGATCGTGTGACTCAAACCCAGGGTCTCTGCGTAGGGATCACACTCTCCAAGCATGCACACATGCATAAAACAAAACAAAGTATAGAAGAAAAAAGTAAAACAATTAGTGAAAATACGTATTAATATTAGTGCCAGAGTATATAACTAACATTTAAGAAAAAATATATAATAATAAATTAAAAAAATTGCTACAGAGATACGACATTTTATAGTGTAGATCTGTAATGCCCATGGGCAAGAGTTGAAACTCCATCTTCCAAAATAATTCGTTTGTCGTCAAACGGGTTCAGTGATATTTTATTAATTTCGACTGTACTTATATTGTGTAGCCGGGAACTGATGGTATACATTCTGTGCCTCATGATTGCACTTTCTTTTAGACAGTAAAGATAATCATCAAAAGTTATTTTATTTTGAACTACCCGCTTTTGTATACCTTTCAGTGTTTTGATTTCGTTAGTCCTTTTCTTAAACGAGTACATTTTTGCTCTTAGTGCCACATAGCCTAATATCAAATCGCCATTCATCTCATCTTTAAATTTCCCCATCACTTTTTTATTCACGGTTGAATGGCACGGATGCTCTTTGGGGAAGTCTGACGTGTCAAAATACGCCATCATATTTTGTTCAAGATCCTTATAGAAATCCGCGGTTCTAATCTTGTAAACTAAAGAGTCAGTGTCCATGTACATTAGCTTTATGTTTTCCGGTCCGTACGTGGGTATCATAACATTATAGTGGTGATGATACATGTGTTTCTTAGAAATATCGAGTATACTCATGCCGATGTATATTGGCTTATCAAAAATTATTTTTTTCTTTGATAAATGAACCGCAGCCAAGTTTTCATTAAAAATAGTTCGGTCTAAGAATTCCGGTTTGGCGATTAGTTTTTCTAATTGCCTATGATCGGTTACTAACTTCATATTCATTCTTTTCCGAATAGATTCCATGGTCTTGCCAAATATGGAATTGTTGAATAATTTGTATACGTCTCTTTCAAATGCTGTAGTTGCTCGCGCTCTGAGATTTGTGTTGTGTTGAATGTATGGTGCTAGCCATTTTGACTGACGAAACTTAATAGCTCTGTGAATATTTACTAACTTCAAACCGTTTTTCAGTGCTTGCTTTAATGCGGTATAATGAAGAACATAGTTTTTTTCTATTTCCTAAATGGGTTACGAGTTTTTTCTGCTTATCTATTTTCATTGTTTCGGACGAAAACGGTAAATCGTTGTGTTTATCATGAAGCTCCATTGGATAATCTACGTCTACCTCAAGTATATAGCCCACTTCATCGTCTTCATTCATCTTTGAAACGTCGAGATCGTTTGGATTCATTACCCATTCAAAATTATCAGTCGGAAGTGTCATTGTCATGGCATAACCATACAGGTTAACGCAATCTTGGTAATTGATAAACACAGGTTCATCTCCCGGATTATAGTTGTCAGTAGCCTCATTGTTTGCTTCCGCATATCTATGTGACACCTGACAAATACCTCCGCGTATTCCTTTTTCGATCATTAAGACCATGTTGTAATCTGTTAGCAAATGGATTCTTTGCTTCGTGAACCGGAGCATGGCTTCCCACGACAATCCCGGAAGAGTGTAAAATTGAGCAGGATCCAGCTTATGACTTCCCATAGTGATAGTCCGAAAGTTTTCAAACACGTCTGCCAACAGCAAGACAGCCTCTTTTTTTATATAGTTTTTAAATAGATTTTTTTAAATAGATGTCGCTGTATTCTCCAAGTGTACGGCAACCAAACTCATTCCAAACATCACTCGCATGTTTATAATCATCAGCAGAGATTCCACACCCGTTCAATTTGCTGTAGAATTCTAAATGGGTGGCAAAGATGTCTCTTCTAGCTTGGCCCAACTTGACACGTACTCATATAGAAAAACCCCTTTTCTTTTCAACAGTTCCATTTTGTTGCCTCCGAAATATTTTTCGGTTTCCTTCAAAATTGGAGCGTTTTTTACCAAAGCATTCAAACTTGCCGGCATGAATCGAAATGTATCGAGGAATCGCAAACTAATGTGTTTGTTTATGTGCTTTGTGAAGGAAATATACTTTTCCTCTGTGTTGGGAATAACGTCTATTCTTCTGTTGTCGTACCCAAGTTCGCGAACTATGAAATGGCTATCATATCCAGAGAGGTTATGAAGAAGTACTGGTATAAATTTGGGGGTCTGGTAGCGTAAGTTACACGAATTATGAGCAGGGCCTCGGTATTTTCCAGATAGATGTGAGTGGTCTCTTACCTTTCCGTTGTGTTCTGTGTCAGAAAAAGGTTTGTCACACAAATAACATGAATTAGCCTCATTGAATGACTTAGCTTCATCCGCCGTTAACACTTCCATATCCTTCTTAGTTAAATATATGTCCGAAATAATTTCTGCAATATTTTTTAAATTTTGTACAAAATTTGCCGCAGTATCAACACCACGGTATATTATAGGATCTGTTGGGAGAGCAGACTGAATATCTTCAACTTCCTCTGACTTTTTGACATACAGGCAATAGCTCATGGGAATGTGATTATGACAGTGGCGTGTGTTTTTATTGTTCGGTGGGTCTTCTTTAGGTTCCAAGATTGCCTCAAAATCAGCATAAATGACATGCGGAACTGGCAATGCTCGTTCTACTTTTTCAAACTCTATGTACGGTTTTTCCAAGGGGAGTTCCACGCGGGCAGGTTTATGTTCCCTGCAGTCTGCGATATGCTCCAAATACCTGCTTTCACCGTCATATCTCTCGTCGGAATGAGTGAAACATCGTTTACACATTTTTATATTATGCTCGTGTCGTGTAATTTGAGAAGACACAAGGCGCTCAAAATTTTTTATGTACACATAGTGCTGCTTCTCCCCTTCTGTCAAAAGAAGTAAATCTCGATGGTCTTCCAATTCTTTCTTTACTATTTTCATAGGAAACACATTATTGTTTTTGTCCAACCCGAATACATTTATGGAAATATTGTTTTTTTGCTCAAAATATTTAATTTTTTCGTATTCCATCGGATATTTTATTGAGCTGAAGTCGTATCGGTGCTGGATGTGTGTATATTTCGAAACTCGGTTTGCATCACGTGTGATTAATTTTGCTAGTACAGCGTAGCGAAAGCATTGGTCATCTTCGTTTTCAACATTGGTGCAAGCTTTTTTTGAACTAATAACGGATGGCAGGGGGATGTACGTGCTACCTCGCAAAGGCTTATACTTGTTAATACGTAGTCTCAAACCATCCACTGCGTATAAGGCCCATCCGCTCTTTCTTAATTGTGACTCTTCCAATTCCTTAATAATAGTATTGATGGCGTTCGTCAATACTTCATCTATTGGGGTCTCCATACATAATACTTTATTTTTGGTTTTGAATGCTGTATCCAGAAGTTCGCCAAGCTGGTTTTTCATTGTACAATCAACGACAATGTTGAACTTGACTGACTTGTGTTCTGCTACACAATCCTTGAGCTTTATCATTATCGTCAGTTTTATATTATTTAAAAAACTTATTAAATCTTTATTTTTCTCACTTGTCACGAAAAAAGATTTTAACCGTCCTTCAAATGACGTCTCATACTCATATAGCCCATTTGATGTAGTTGCTCAAGCCATCAAGTCGTTTTTTTTGGGCTCTCCTTTTCTAACCAATTTTGGGGGCGAGGGGCCCATGCAGGAATTTTCATGTGATGTTAAATTATCTTTATACTCACCACAATGTGTGCATATAGATGCTACGAATTCGTTAAACTCCTGAGTATCTCCAAACGATGTTCCACAGGACGTTTCGTGGACTAAAAGCGCCGCTTCTGCAGAATACTCCGCCCCACATTTAGAACACAGATAACTATTAACTACATTTTTCGATGGATTACAAAATGGTTCGTGGGTTAGTAAGCACTGTTGGGTAAAATTTTCTCCACATTTACTACATAAATAATCAGAGTTGTTGTCCTCTGGTATCTTGTTATTCTCTTTGCAAATAAGCTGGTGCCTTCTAAGATTGTCTGTCCGAGAGAATGTTTTACTACAAAATGAGCAAGGATGATTTCCTGCAGAAGTGAGCTTGCAGGTAAGCTCATGTCGTCGACAATTATTGAAACGAGTAAATCGCTTATCGCATTTGCCACAAACGTGGGACATGTTTTTTTGTTTTATTTTAATGAATAGTAGTAAAATAACAAAATGATTCAAAATTTATATAAAGAAAAGTCAATGAACGAAACAAAATATAACTATATAACACGAATTATAGAAAAAACAATGGACGAAATAAAATGTATCTATATAACACTAATTATAGAAAAAACAATGAACGAAACTAATTAAGATAAATAACTTATAAATGAAAAAACACAGAACGAAACTAATTAAGTTAAATAACTTATAAAATGAAAAAATATATAGAATGTAAGACAGACTTAAGTAGCAAAAGTAGAGAAAACAAGTTCTTTTCAATAACACTGAGGTATGAAGAATGAGCTACCTCGTTGGGAGGGCCCCTTATATAGACCACGTTGACGCATGCGCAGTAGTCGATAAAAAGAGGGAGGGGGAACTACAAGAGTTGACGTGTCGTCACCAAGCAAGTGCATGTTCAAGAAAGGACACCAACTACCCCAACATGTAGTGACATGTATATTCATGATGTAACCTGTTTAGTCATGTTTATTCTTGTCGAAAACCGGGGTCAATATGAATGGGGTCTTAGCCCGAGAGTTCGGATTTTCTTATAGAAAAAATTATTTTTTAGCCCTGAAAAGGGCTGTTATAATGGAATCCTCCTGAAAAAGTAGATATTCACTGTTGTAATTTTTTTTTAGCCATGTAAAGTTGAAGCAGAAAAATGCTTAATTCACTCCTAAAAGATCAGAATTTTGAATAATTAGGGAATGAGGGCGCTCAACTGCTATGGTCATTTACGCCCGTCTTTCTTACACTCGTTAGAGGCACATATATCGGCTCAGGAACCAACTTTTACATGTTTTGTATATCATTAGTAGTATATATGTAAATGTCGTTTTATACGCATAATCTTATTATTCATTTTTTTTTTATTTTTTTATTTTTTTTTTTATTATTATTTTTTATATATATATATATTTTTTTTATTAATATTATTATTTTTTTATTATTATTTTTTTTTTTTTTAATTATTATTATTATTATTATTATTTTTTTTTTTCGTATATGTATATTATATACATATTATATTATTGTTATTATTTTTTTTTTTTCTACTACTTATATTTTAGAAGTAAGTTCAGCTTCTTTAATAAAATTAATTACTTTGTTTATGGTATTCTTATCATCCCCTAGTGCTTCGGAGACATTCCCGGGAACGCCGTGTATTTCCAGGAGTCCCCGGTATCTAAGACAGTCTTCAAAGATGTGGCGGACTGTTATTTGCACGTTGCAGGTGGGACAGATGGGGGGATCCTCTCTGTTGATCAGGTACCCGTGAGTTAGGCGGCTGTGTCCTATCCTGAGTCGTGCGATACGCACCTCTTCTCTTCTGTTCTTCCGATAGCAGGACTTCCAATTGGTTACAGATCTCTTGATCATTTTCAATTTGTTGTCTTGTATTTCGCTCCACATAGACTGCCAGCTGTCATATATATTTGTGGCTAGTGGTTTAGCGTATTCCCGGGCGGAGAGACGAGTGGGGACCACTTCAAGGAGACTATGCGCTTCCTCTGCCGCACGATCTGCCCTTTCGTTACCCGGGATCCCCGAGTGACCTGGGACCCAGACGAAAGTGACCTCTTTCCCCATTTCTTTCAGCTGATAGACACAGTTCTGAATCTTATATACTAATGGGTGATCGCTGTACATATTGTCAATGGCAAGCATTGAGCTCAATGAGTCTGTGCAAATAGCTATATGTTTTTCTGGGGCAACCAAGGAATGATATAGAGCATGATAGATTGCCGTCAGTTCTGCAGTAAATATACTGCTGAGAGGATGTAGTTTGAACTTTCTCACCTCATTGCCATCTATGTATGCACAGGATGTTGAATCATTCGTTTTCGATCCATCGGTATATAATACTCGGGCTCCTTCCGTTTGCTCTAGTAGGGCGTACAGTTGTGGTAGATATACACCAGCTCCTCTCGCGGCAGATACTTTCAGTAGTTCAGTACAGCAATTGGGTCTCGGAAAGATCCAACAAGGTGTTACTTGATGCTCTGTGATTCTGGGAACTTCTTCCAGTTGGGTTATGACGCTTTTCAGCCGGATCCTTAGAGGCAGTGTAGGGTTTTTCGCGGTGTTGTACAGTCCTTGATATTTAGCCTTAAATATATATTTGTAGCAAAGATGCTCAGGATCGGAGTATACTTTGGCCATGTATCTTGACCCCAATAAATGCCTCCGGAATATTAGGGGACAAATGCTGGATTCAGTACAAATACTCGCTATAGGGCTTGTTCTAAATGCTCCTGTTGCGACACGGATACCTTTATGATGGATGGCGTCGAGTATTTCCAGGTAGGATTTCCTCGCGGATCCGTACACGAAACAACAGTAGTCCATTTTGGAACATATGATGGCTTTGTATATCTTGATCAATGTTGCTCTATCAGAGCCCCAGTCCAAACTGCTCAAAAGATAAAGGATTTTCATGGAATTCGAGCATTTTTCCTTGAGGTACTTGATATGGGCTGTCCAGTTTAATTTGGAGTCCAGAATTACTCCCAGGAAACGGACTTGATTGACATAGCGTATGGGATCAGATGTTAAATGTATATTTTTTAACGTATTAAACCCTACTCGTTTTGGTCGTTCGAACACAACATCGGGTTTCTCCAAAAATTCGTCCATGGTTAATAACCATTGATAACCCCTAATATTACGAGGTGGCGTAGGCGGTCGGGGATGTGAACCCCAAATTCATATGGCGGCGGTGTAGGAATGAGATATCCATGCTCCCAAGACATAATTGTTAGAATAACTGGAATCAGTATGACCGATCGGAGCCCCTGGGTATGCCTGCAACAACAGGTCTCGACAGGTTTGAACATGTATAATGCATGCAAAAACCATTTCAAGGTCAAGGATGTCTTCAGATTGGAGAAAACGCAAAATTACTATAGCTACGAACGTCATTTCCAAACCATAGTAGATATATAAAAAACAAGAATTCACAAATAACATCAAAGGACAGCGTGCTCGGAATTGAAGATAAATATTTTTTCGCATATATTACTCCAATCGGACAACATACTCAATATTTTTTTTTTTTTTATTTTTTTTTTTTTTATTTTATTCTATTTGCAATCTATATACAATATATACATAATAAGCAAATATGTGGTAAAAGAAAAATATAACGTCACTTGATGGGAGAAGCCAGCCAGCGCTGACACTCCCTCGAAAGTTAATTGTCATTATTCACTATCCTCCGAGAGAAGATCGCGAGGCCACCTCCTGTTCAAGCGGCGGGGAGGATTGTCAGGATGGGAATGAGAGGAAAGGTCTTGTGCGAGAGGATTTGAATGGGAAGAAAGGTTTCGGTGGAATGATTGGAATCGGGATTTGATTAATTCATTTACAGTGGGAATACTGAGATCTCTGTGTAGGACTTTATTGGTGACATAGAAAGGAGCATTGACAATTCGTCGGAGGAGTTTGGACTGGAATGCTTGGATACGATTGATGTTGGATTGTTTAGCTGTACCCCAAAGTTCGAGTCCGTAAATCCAAATTGGACGTATAATGGTCTTGTAAATCGTAAGTTTGTTGTTAGTCGTCAGTTTCGATTTTGGTCCAAGTAGTCGACGTAACAGTCCGTATCTTCGATTCAGTTCTTGTCGTTTAAGTCGTGTATGTGGGTTCCACGTAAGTCTACTGTCTAGGTAAAACCCGAGATAGCGGACTTGGTTTGAAGAGGGAATCAGGATGTTGTTAATGATGACGGGAGGACAGGATTGACGGCGTAGGGTAAATGTGACTTGAACACATTTCTGCTCATTTAATTTAATTCTCCAGAGGTTGCACCACCTCTCTATTTCAGTGAGGTGCTCCTGGAGGATGAGTGAGGCTACAGCAGGATCAGGATTGGTGGAAAGGATTGCTGTGTCGTCAGCGTAAGTCGTCAGTAATGGCTGAGGATGGATAGGAATGTCGGCAGTATATGTATTGTAAAGGATGGGACCTAGGATGCTACCCTGTGGGACACCGGCCCGAATAGGTATGAGTTCTGAGTACTCAGAGCCTACTCGGACCTTGAAATGGCGATCACTAAGGTAAGATTTCAGGATGAGGTAGTAGGTACTGGGAAGGAAGTGTTTCAGTTTGAAGAGCAGCCCCGGGTGCCAGACTCGATCAAAGGCTTGCGCCACGTAGAGAAAGGCGCCCGTGCAATACTCCTTGCATTCTAATGCATTAGATATGCAATCGACAACCCGAAAACACTGTTGGGTAGTGGAATGTTCAGGACGAAATCCAAACTGGTGTTTAGGTAAAATGGATTGAGATTCAAGGATTGGGATAAAACGTTTCAACAAGAGTTTTTCAAGGATTTTAGAGAAGATTGGGAGCAAGCTAATAGGACGGTAGGAAGAGACATCAGAGAGAGGTTTGTTAGGTTTGGAAATAACAGTAAGGATGGAATACTTCCATTGGACAGGAAATTAGGTAGTTCTGAGGACTGAGTTGTATATAAGGGTGAGGAAAAGGACAGCTTTGCGGGGAAGGTTTCGTAGGATTTTCCCTGTGATCAGGTCAAATCCAGGAGACTTACGGATTGGAATTTTATTTAGAATGTGTTGTACATCAGAGGGATGAAAGGCCTTTGTCGGAGGAGAGAGAGGCAAAGGACTGGTAAGGAACTCTTCAACTTCTGAAGTATGAAGGGCGTTATAATCAGGATGGGGTGTGAACGTATTTTTGAGGTGAGAGGCAAAGAGCTGAGCCTTCTCCTCGTCGGATCTGACCCAGGAGCCATTTTGCTTGATGGGATAGGATAAAGGACTATATTTTAGAATTTTTCGGGTTGCAAACCACAGGGAATTATCTTTGGTGGAAAGGGAAGCTAGGTATTCATTATAATTTTCGGAGCGGAATTGTGAAAGTTGGATTTTGAGGTTTCGGGAAAGGTTATTGAAGGCAGTTTTGTCGGAAGGATACCGTGTTCGTTGCCATAGGGCACGAGCGCGGCGTTTTTCTGAAAGGAGAAGTTGGATGTGGCGAGGAAGAGGAGGGTTCGGGTTTGAAACTGTAGGAGGAGTAGGAGTAGATGAAGCGTTCCAAGCACAGTCCTGTATGGCTTTAGTGAATTTTTGTACGGCTTCATCTAAGTCCTCAGGAGTTTTAAGAATTACATTTAAGTCAATTTGGTTTTCTAAGGAGGTTCTGAAGAGATCCCAATTCACTGGGCCGGGAGTTAAGGAAGGCTTTGGTGGGACACATAACGGGGTTAGACCAACGGTGAGGAGAACAGGACTATGGTCTGAGGATAAGTCGGGGAAGGAATAGGTAGAGGAGAATAAGGATCCTGTGCCAGATCCAACAAAGAAGTCTACGAGGTCTGGGTTGCGGTTAGGATCAGTAGGCCAATAGGTGGGAGAGCCGGGGGAGTAGATGTCATAGTGTTGGGTGTTAATAACATCGTTTAGGATTCGTCCTCGGGAATTTGGAACTCTGCTTCCCCATTGGTGGTGCTTCGCATTGAAGTCACCGCCAACGATGAAGCGAGGCCCCAGGGATCGGAAAAGGGTGAGGAACTCGTGATGAGGAATGAGTTTACTGGGAGTACAATATACTGCCGAGATAGTGACAGGGAAGGGAAAAAGTGACAAGGAGATCGTAGCCTGTGAGGAGAAAAGGTGATGGGATAAGGATTGTTTGATAAGGATGTGTGCGCCACCTCGGGCCCTATCTCCTGGGTAGTCAGACCTGTAGCTCCGGTATCCTGGGATACTGAAGTACAGGTTGGTTGTCAAGTGGGTTTCCGTAATGAGAGCGATGTCTACATGTCTGTCAGTTAGTAGTAGTTCTAGTTCTTGTCTATGGGGTAACAGCCCATTCGAATTCCAAAGGAGGATCTGGAGAGGAAAGGAATTTAAAGGGATCATCGGGAGGATTCGGGTAGGAGTTTAGAGACGAGGAGGCTTAACATCGATATGAGAGGGGTGATTAATAACTTAAAGTCATTGAGAAAGGAGGTGAGGTGACTGATAACATCAGGAGTTGAGGATGTAGGGAGCTGGCTGGATGGGAGAGGATGAGGAAGGTTTTTTGGCTGTTGGGGGTAGTGAGAGGTAGGAGGTGGGTAGTGAGAGGTAGGAGGTGGCTGTGTTCGTGGTGGGCTGGCCACTTGGGCGTAGGACCGGGGAAGTGAGGAGGTGGCTCTGGGCTGACGGGCTGCAGCTGGCTGGAACCTGAGCTGGGGCACTGGTCTCAATGGTGGCGGTGGGACTGGTAAGGGAGCCGTCGGTGTCTTCATGGGGGGTTTGGCTGCCGCTTGCCTCTTCTTCATACGATCTTGTATTTCTTTGTGGACCTGGCAACCCCTGTAGTTGGCTGGGTGGTTATCCCCGCAAAGGACGCAGATCGCGGGTTCAATACGGTCCTTCTTAGCACAGTCGCCGAAAGATGGGATTTGAATGGGAAGAAAGGTTTCGGTGGAATGATTGGAATCGGGATTTGATTAATTCATTTACAGTGGGAATACTGAGATCTCTGTGTAGGACTTTATTGGTGACATAGAAAGGAGCATTGACAATTCGTCGGAAGAGTTTGGACTGGAATGCTTGGATACGATTGATGTTGGATTGTTTAGCTGTACCCCAAAGTTCGAGTCCGTAAATCCAAATTGGACGTATAATGGTCTTGTAAATCGTAAGTTTGTTGTTAGTCGTCAGTTTCGATTTTGGTCCAAGTAGTCGACGTAACAGTCCGTATCTTCGATTCAGTTCTTGTCGTTTAAGTCGTGTATGTGGGTTCCACGTAAGTCTACTGTCTAGGTAAAACCCGAGATAGCGGACTTGGTTTGAAGAGGGAATCAGGATGATGTTAATGATGACGGGAGGACAGGATTGACGGCGTGGGGTAAATGTGACTTGAACACATTTCTGCTCATTTAATTTAATTCTCCAGAGGTTGCACCACCTCTCTATTTCAGTGAGGTGCTCCTGGAGGATGAGTGAGGCTACAGCAGGATCAGGATTGGTGGAAAGGATTGCTGTGTCGTCAGCGTAAGTCGTCAGTAATGTCTGAGGATGGATAGGAATGTCGGCAGTATATGTATTGTAAAGGATGGGACCTAGGATGCTACCCTGTGGGACACCGGCCCGAATAGGTATGAGTTCTGAGTACTCAGAGCCTACTCGGACCTTGAAATGGCGATCACTAAGGTAATCTCCTGGGTAGTCAGACCTGTAGCTCCGGTATCCTGGGATACTGAAGTACAGGCTGGTTGTCAAGTGGGTCTCCGTAATGAGAGCGATGTCTACATGTCTGTCAGTTAGTAGTAGTTCTAGTTCTTGTCTATGGGGTAACAGCCCATTCGAATTCCAAAGGAGGATCTGGAGAGGAAAGGAATTTAAAGGGATCATCGGGAGGATTCGGGTAGGAGTTTAGAGACGAGGAGGCTTAACATCGATATGAGAGGGGTGATTAACGACTTAAAGTCATTGAGAAAGGAGGTGAGGTGACTGATAACATCAGGGGTTGAGGATGTAGGGAGCTGGCTGGATGGGAGAGGATGAGGAAGGTTTTTTGGCTGTTGGGGGTAGTGAGAGGTAGGAGGTGGATAGTGAGAGGTAGGAGGTGGGTAGTGAGAGGTAGGAGGTGGCTGTGTTCTTGGTGGGCTGGCCACTTGGGCGTAGGACCGGGGAAGTGAGGAGGTGGCTCTGGGCTGACGGGCTGCAGCTGGCTGGAACCTGAGCTGGGGCACTGGTCTCAATGGTGGCGGTGGGACTGGTAATGGAGCCGTCGGTGTCTTCATGGGGGGTTTGGCTGCCGCTTGCCTCTTCTTCATACGATCTTGTATTTCTCTGTGGACCTGGCAACCCCTGTAGTTGGCTGGGTGGTTATCCCCGCAAAGGACGCAGATCGCGGGTTCAATACGGTCCTTCTTAGCACAGTCCGCCGAAAGATGATTGCCCGGACACTTCACACACCTGGGGGGATGGTGGCAGTAAGAGTGTGTGTGGCCATACTCCTGGCATTTTGTGCATTGAGGGATATCTTTTCTGCGTCGCGGTTCCTCGACCTGTATTCTTGTGTACAGTAAATACTGTAACTTAAATATTTCTTTGCTCTTTTCACTTATAGCCAGGTCCACGAAGAAGAGGGGAAGAGGTGTCTTATAGATAGGATGACGCACATTATTAACGTTTTTCACGCTGAACCCGTGCTTTTGAAAAAGCGCCGATTTAATCTCATCGGGTTGCGTTGAATGGTGCAGTCCTCTTATTACTACCCGGTAAGACCTATCTTCCCGAAGCTGATAACAATGAAAGTCAGCCTCAGTGTCTTCAAGATGCTTCACAGTCTTTCTGAAGGTGTCGCTGTCTTGGGGGTAAACGACTAGGTCGTAGAGACGGGAGCGGCACGTGAAAGTCCCCTCTCCAACAGTCCTAATTAGCTGGGAGCAGAACTTTTTGAAGTCTGAGATGTTCTTCACAACGATAGGAGGTGGCTTGGGGACTTGGGTGTTGGCGGGTTGCTGGGATGTGGAGGGAGGGGGAAGGCTGGCTTCATCCTCTGAGGTTTCTCCTTCCGTGTTTTTGGCTTGTTTAGTTTGGGGTGAACCTGTTTTATTTGCATCTGGAGCTTTCTTGTAGGTTCGCTTCCGTGCTTTACTACTGACGACATTGAATCCTGAATTGTCGTCTTGAACATCATCCATCTTTAGAAATAAATAAAGTAATGATAATTAATAATAATAAAATGATTAAAAAAAAAATAAATAAAAAAAAAAAAAAAAAAAAAAAAGTACGAGAGGCAGCCTTGAACTCGGTACCTTCCAGTTAGAAGGGACACCGTCTAGCTCCTACTCCACGGTGACAGTGATAGAAATGGAGCCAGAACCATATATAGAGTATCACTTGAGTGCCCGGCAGACAGGACTTGACAGGATCGGCGTCACTCACTACACATTTCGAAATTTAAAAAATAGAAAAAACAAAAAGAAACTGTTAGTTACTCACTATTCATCCCAAAAGTCTAGATAGTGATGCACAAAACAAAACAATAATTCACAAAATCATAGACAATTTGAAGTCGAGAAAGCACGAAAATAAGTACGTGTTTCCACCTCGGGAGCTGGTGGGGCACTATACTCAATATGACGAGCTTTGAATTATATTTTTAAATACAATACTATTCATGGCACCGAAGGACGGCATGCTCAAAAGTGTAGGTAGGCGATTTTTCCATCATATTACTCCAATCGGACAACATACTCAATATGACGAGCTTTGAATTAAATTTTCAAATGCAATACTTTTCAAGGCACCGAAGGACGGCATGCTCAAAAGTGTAGGTAGGCGATTTTTCCATCATTATACTCCAGTTTAAAATAATACTGAATACAATGATGATGATGATCATGCTAGGACGTGATAAGGTTCGAATGCAAGGTTCGACATGCTAGATCACGCAAGTGCCTGTTCAAGGTCACGAAATCAGTCTTAAAACAATTTTTAATTATCGATAGAAATAATCATTACTACCCCAGAATACACCATAATTGTTACTTGATATCTGAAAATGTATGACTTGAACGTTATATACCTAGATTACAGCTCCTTTGTACAAACATGTCATGAAAGACGAGGGGTTAGCAAGCCAGACTCCAAAATGGATGGTGGTGAGTTCGAATCCCGTCAGGTATGGTTTTTTTTTTTCTTAAGTTGATTTAATATCAATAATAATTTGATTTCTAGACGCTTGGGAGCGCTAGTGGGCTAATTTAAAAAAATTTAAAGTAGGGTTTAGAGGGAGAGCGGGAACTTATTGAGATGGGGATGTACAATGTTGGGTGATGTGTAGAGGGAGAGTGGAAACTTATTGGGGTGGGGATGTACTATGTTGGGTGATTCAAAGGGGAGAGCGGAAACTTAACGAGGTGGGGATGTACGATGGTGGGTGATTCGAAGGGAGAGTGGAAACTTATTGGGGTGGGGATGTACGATGGTGGGTGATTCGAAGGGGAGAGTGGAAACTTATTGAGGTGGGGAAGTACGATGGTGGGTGAGGAGGAGGAGGTCCCAGATCCTCCACCTCCACCTCACTCCACAGACACATCCCTCCACCTCCACCTCCTCACTTGTGCTCCTCAAATCTGCTCCTCAATTCTGCTCCTCCACCACAACATCTGCTCCTCCCAGATCCTCCACCTCCGAAACTCTGCTCCTCAATTCTGCTCCTCCACCACAACATCGGCTCCTCCCAGATCCTCCACCTCCGAAACTCTGCTCCTCAATTCTGCTCCACCTCCTCATCTGCTCCTCCTCCGAGGGTGGCGCCAGAACCGGCCTTTATACTCTACTGATGGGATCTTGTCCTGCGACTCCAGCCACCACTCAAGCCTGTTCTTCACCATTCTTTCGAAGGTCTTCAACATGCAAGATGACAGGGCTATCGGTCTGTATGAAGCTCCATCACTGTGCGATCTACCCGGTTTTAGCAATGGGATAACCAAATAATCCTTCCAATCCTCCGGGAAGACCCCAGAAAGCCAGATCTCATTAAATGCCTTCAACAGGTGGAGTTTGGTTGTGACCAGCAAATTCCTGATCATGTCATAATGGATCCCGTCCATCCCGAGCCGTATTCTTACTGTTGGATTTGATCGTCATGTTCAGTTCGGCCAGTTCGAACCTGTCTGTTAGGAAGTGTCTCTCTGATATCCTGTCCATTGCTCCCACCCATGCCGGAACGAAGGGAGGGGCCAAACGTTCCATGAAGTCCACACACCACTCTCCCGTCTCTAAAGAGGGCTTATTACTTTTCTTCCTGTTTGATAGTTTTTTTATTTTGTCCCAAATTTCTTTTACAGGCGTACATCTGTTCAAACTACCACAAAATTCGCGCCAACTATTAATTTTACTTTCTTTTACCGCCTTCTTAAATTCCGCATCCGCTCGTTTATATTTCATGAGATTCCCCAAATCCGAATTCTTTTTATAATTATTGAAGTTGGCTTTTCTTTTGTTTAACAAATCGCTGAGGTTTTCATTCCACCAGGGACGATTAAATTTGGGATTTATATATTTTCTAAATTTCGGGATTGCTTCTGCAGCTGCTTCATTTATAACGTTAATGCAATGGTCATACCCTTCATTTAGATTACTGTCTGAAGTCCTGAATTTATCATTCATGGAATAACTAAATTTTTCCCAATCAGCTTTTCTAATGTTCCACCTTCGAAAGGGTGTGACGAGGATTTTGTTAATAGAAATATTATTTAAAGTGATTACAATGGGGAGGTGGTTAGAGCCGTGAGGGTCAGACAATGTCTCCCAATCCACTTTAATGGCCAAACCTGAAGAACAAAAAGTGACATCCACCGCCGAGTTGCATTTCTGGGCAACGTTATTAACATAAGTAGGGCTGCCATCATTAACAACTATCATATTGCTGTTTTCAACAGCCGCTAAAAGATTTTTGCCCTTCTTGTCACATCTATCGCAACCCCAAGAATAGTGGTGAGAATTGAAATCACCTCCAACCAAGGTAGGTTTTGGAATGCCTCGCAACAACCGGTCCCAGTCTGCCTCTGCCACTTGGTTGTTGGGCTCATTGTAAATAGAGATGATACTTTTTTTTTTTTTTTTTTTTTTTTTTTTTATTCTATTTGCAATCTATATACAATATATACATAATAAGCAAATATGTGGTAAAAGAAAAATATAACGTCACTTGATGGGAGAAGCCAGCCAGCGCTGACACTCCCTCGAAAGTTAATTGTCATTATTCACTATCCTCCGAGAGAAGATCGCGAGGCCACCTCCTGTTCAAGCGGCGGGGAGGATTGTCAGGATGGGAATGAGAGGAAAGGTCTTGTGCGAGAGGATTTGAATGGGAAGAAAGGTTTCGGTGGAATGATTGGAATCGGGATTTGATTAATTCATTTACAGTGGGAATACTGAGATCTCTGTGTAGGACTTTATTGGTGACATAGAAAGGAGCATTGACAATTCGTCGGAGGAGTTTGGACTGGAATGCTTGGATACGATTGATGTTGGATTGTTTAGCTGTACCCCAAAGTTCGAGTCCGTAAATCCAAATTGGACGTATAATGGTCTTGTAAATCGTAAGTTTGTTGTTAGTCGTCAGTTTCGATTTTGGTCCAAGTAGTCGACGTAACAGTCCGTATCTTCGATTCAGTTCTTGTCGTTTAAGTCGTGTATGTGGGTTCCACGTAAGTCTACTGTCTAGGTAAAACCCGAGATAGCGGACTTGGTTTGAAGAGGGAATCAGGATGTTGTTAATGATGACGGGAGGACAGGATTGACGGCGTAGGGTAAATGTGACTTGAACACATTTCTGCTCATTTAATTTAATTCTCCAGAGGTTGCACCACCTCTCTATTTCAGTGAGGTGCTCCTGGAGAGATGATACTGATGGCAGAATTGGAGACTAACCTAATCTCCGCTCCTACCATCAGCACATTCCTTACCTTGTAAAAATTGGTGATCTGGGTGTAGGGGATGCTACTCCTAATGAGGAGCGCTACCCCGGACCTGGCGTCTGCCCTGTCCTCTCTCAGTACATTGTACCCCGGGAACCCGACATACACTCCTGGCCTGAACCACGTCTCAGACACAAGGGCCACGTCGATACCGTGCTTGTGCAACATCCACTCCAAACTGGCTTTGTTGGCTACAGCAGAACGAGCGTTCCATTGAAGGATCTTAAGAGTTCTGTCCATAATAAATATTTAATTTTTTATTAAATCGCCCAACTGGACTGAGAAGAGGGCAGACTAAATATGGAAGTATGGAAAGAATGGGAATTCTATTAAATAGAATGTAAATGGATTTGTATGTAAGTACACCCAAAAAGGCGCACGTAAACACGAGAACCAGAGGGAATTCACAACTAAAACCATAAACGCAGGAAATTGAATTATTATTTACAAATAAGAAAAGAGGCTTCAGTGAATTGAGCATTCCTTGAAACGATTTTGGAAATGAACTCATTAAATTAATTGGATACCTATCATCATTTACTTTAAATTTTTCCACATTTTCTGAACCGTCGCTTACCAAATTGTGCAGGGTCATTGCCAGCAACTCAACGATCTGGTCCTTGGACAGTGAGGAGTTCTGGATCTTACTAATTAGGTTAGACAGAGATTCCACGAACCTCTCCATGAAGGAGGCCGCCTGAGGGTTGGACTCGATCGGCTGGAGAGGTAAGGAAGGGGTCAAAGGGCAGGCCACTGCGAGCCTTTAGGTGCAGCGTAAGGGGAAAATCGTCTCACTTTAATTTTAGTTTTTTTGCTAAGCATATTAACAGTATTATTTTTGTTTTCGGGGGAACTATTTGAATTACTGTCCAAGACAGGAAATTCCGACATATTTTCTAATAGGTTAAATTTATTTTTAGTAACGGTCGAATAGAGGGTTGTGGAAATAACAGACTGTTTTTTCTTTTCGAGGTTTGCGACATAGACGAGACACTCCCGATAGGTGGCCTTATGGGGACCTTTGCAATGGACACAGACGGGGAGGGTGAAGGTACATTCGGTGGAGGCATGCTTGTCCCCACAGATCTCGCATCGCACAGAGCCTCGGCACTGCGCCTTGACATGACCAAAGTTCAGACATGAGTAACACTGAAGAAGGGGGGGCACGTAGGGGGCCACCGGACACCTAGCTCCGTAGATATAAACGTATTCTGGCAGTCTTTGGCTGTCGAATGTTAGAACGCATGTACCTAGTTTAATGCGCTGAGACGGATCCTCTTTCTTGCCTCTTGTCATTCGTTTAATTTCCACTATTTTTGATGGGGATTTCACAACCTGCAAAATTTCATCATCATCCAAGGAAGTGTCCACCCCGCGAATGACACCCCTCTTATTAATTAAATGGCGCGGAATGAACGCATATGCATTTTTTCCTTCAAAAATTCCCACGTTATAAAACTATTAGCGGCCACAGATGAACTGAAGGTTACACGGAACCTATTTTTCCCTGCCACCGCTATATTTGAGATGTCTTTCACATAATTAAAGTTATTGGAGAACATCCACTTTCCAAAACCCATCGGGTCAATGGAACCTAGCGTTCCCTCCAAACCTTCCACATAAACACAGAAAGGACCATCATCAGTGTCCATAAACTTACCTGATTGTAATTTAGATATTTTATTGGCAACCTGTAATTGGTCCGCTGCGCTGCTGGAAGACACGACCACTCGCTAGCTCACGAGAACCTTGGCCGAGCCCCTGTGGATATCCTCTGCGGCCTGCCTCTTGCCCCCCGCCTTGGGAGCTACCGGGCCCGGGCTCAAGTCCATCCCTGCTCCTCCTGCTGCCTCCTGCTCCATTAATGGACCATCGTCCACTTTACCACTACTCCCCGGGGGCTCCTCACCCCCGCTTGAAGCGTTCATCCCTAACTCACTAAATAATACTTACGAAAAAGTTGAAGATTTAAAGGAAATTAATGATAAGAATAAATGATTTTAAAGGAATGAAGATATAAGAAAACAAACTAACGAAAGAACCAACTGAACTCAAATTTAAATTGAACTAGTAAATATTTTGATTATATTATAATATTTTTAGATTTAATATTTGTTAAAACTGATGAACAACCAGGTTATCTGAATCCTACACAAGAATCGAAATAAAAATGTTTTTCGAAAAAAGTCGGGCTAAATCCCATTCTTCAAATTTCCTGCTTTTTAACGGTTTATAGATTTAACATTTGTTAAAACTGATAGACAGATTCAGATATATCGGGAAAGTCCCATCCGAAGGACGACGTGCTCAAGGTTTATTTAACCTAAGTGAAATTTCAGCTATCCAGGTTTAGATACATAACATGCGACTCATTATCCAGTACCAGACATACAAAAAGGCCCTCGATCATAGCTTGAAGTCCAATCCGAAGGACGACGTGCTCAAATTTATTTTATCTTCCCGATCAAAACATCTGACCTAAGTGCCCTTGGCTAGATTTCTAAGTGGCGATCCTGAGCTCAATAGACTCCATATGTATGTGAAATTAATTACCGTTTGGTTCCAACTAAAATTATCAAGGAAGAAATGTGAAATATAAGTGGGCTTTGAGGTACCGTTTTGACATATTTTCTGAAAAACAAATGAATACACAGCTACGTTGGTAGATAGGCAGCATCCAGAAATGAAGATGGTCACCAAAGAAAGATTCAGATGTATCGGGAAAGTCCCCTCCGAAGAACGACGTGCTCAAATTTATTTTTATCTTCCCGATTAAACCATCTGACCTAAGTGACTTGGCAAGATCTCTAAGTGGCGATCCTGAGCTCGATAGACTCCATATGTATGATAAAAGAAGTTACCGTTTGGTTCCAACTAAAATTATCAAGGAAGAAATGTGAAATATAAGTGGGCTTTGAAGTACCGTTTTGACATATTTTCCGAAAAACAAATGAATACAGCTACGTTGGAAGATAGGCAGCATCCAGAAATGAAGATGGTCACCAAAGAAAGATTCAGATGTATCGGGAAAGTCCCATCCGAAGGACGACGTGCTCAAATTTATTTTTATCTTCCCGATTAAAACATCTGACCTAAGTGACTTGGCTAGATCTCTAAGTGGCGATCCTGAGCTCGATAGACTCCATATGTATGATAAAATAAGTTACCGTTTGGTTCCAACTAAAATTATCAAGGAAGAAATGTGAAATATAAGTGGGCTTTGAGGTACCGTTTTGACATATTTTCTGAAAAACAAATGAATACACAGCTACGTTGGTAGATAGGCAGCATCCAGAAATGAAGATGGTCACCAAAGAAAGATTCAGATGTATCGGGAAAGTCCCATCCGAAGGACGACGTGCTCAAATTTATTTTTATCTTCCCGATTAAAACATATGACCTAAGTGACTTGGCTAGATCTCTAAGTGGCGATCCTGAGCTCGATAGACTCCATATGTATGACAAAATAAGTTACCGTTTGGTTCCAACTAAAATTATCAAGGAAGAAATGTGAAATATAAGTGGGATTTGAGGTACCGTTTTGACATATTTTCTGAAAAACAAATGAATACAGCTACGTTGGTAGATAGGCAGCATCCAGAAATGAAGATGGCCACCAAAGAAAGATTCAGATGTATCGGGAAAGACCCTTCCGAAGGACGACGTGCTCAAATTTTTTTTTATCTTCTCGGTAAAAACATCTGACCTTAGTGACTTGGCTACATTTCTAAATGGCGATCATGAGCTCGGTAGACTTCATTCTTCACATTTCTCCCTTAGTAACGGTTTTTAGATTTAATATTTGTTAAAACTGATGAACAACCGGGATATCTGAATCCTACACAAGAATTGAAATAAAAATGTTTTTCGAAAAAAGTCGGGCTAAATACCATTCTTCAAATTTCCAGCTTTTTAACGGTTTATAGATTTAACATTTGTTAAAACTGATGGACAGATTCAGATATATCGGGAAAGTCCCATCCGAAGGACGACGTGCTCAAGTTATTTTTAACGTGAATGAAATTTGAACTACCCAGGTTTAGATACATAACATACGACTCATAATCGAGTACCTGACATACAAAAAGGCCCTCGATCATAGCTTGAAGTCCAATCCGAAGGACGACGTGCTCAAATTTATTTTATCTTCCCGATCAAAACATCTGACCTAAGTGCCCTTGGCTAGATTTCTAAGTGGCGATCCTGAGCTCAATAGACTCCATATGTATGTGAAATTAATTACCGTTTGGTTCCAACTAAAATTATCAAGGAAGAAATGTGAAATATAAGTGGGCTTTGAGGTACCGTTTTGACATATTTTCTGAAAAACAAATGAATACACAGCTACGTTGGTAGATAGGCAGCATCCAGAAATGAAGATGGTCACCAAAGAAAGATTCAGATGTATCGGGAAAGTCCCCTCCGAAGAACGACGTGCTCAAATTTATTTTTATCTTCCCGATTAAACCATCTGACCTAAGTGACTTGGCAAGATCTCTAAGTGGCGATCCTGAGCTCGATAGACTCCATATGTATGATAAAAGAAGTTACCGTTTGGTTCCAACTAAAATTATCAAGGAAGAAATGTGAAATATAAGTGGGATTTGAGGTACCGTTTTGACATATTTTCTGAAAAACAAATGAATACAGCTACGTTGGTAGATAGGCAGCATCCAGAAATGAAGATGGCCACCAAAGAAAGATTCAGATGTATCGGGAAAGACCCTTCCGAAGGACGACGTGCTCAAATTTTTTTTTATCTTCTCGGTAAAAACATCTGACCTTAGTGACTTGGCTACATTTCTAAATGGCGATCATGAGCTCGGTAGACTTCATTCTTCACATTTCTCCCTTAGTAACGGTTTTTAGATTTAATATTTGTTAAAACTGATGAACAACCGGGATATCTGAATCCTACACAAGAATTGAAATAAAAATGTTTTTCGAAAAAAGTCGGGCTAAATACCATTCTTCAAATTTCCAGCTTTTTAACGGTTTATAGATTTAACATTTGTTAAAACTGATGGACAGATTCAGATATATCGGGAAAGTCCCATCCGAAGGACGACGTGCTCAAGTTATTTTTAACGTGAATGAAATTTGAACTACCCAGGTTTAGATACATAACATACGACTCATAATCGAGTACCTGACATACAAAAAGGCCCTCGATCATAGCTTGAAGTCCAATCCGAAGGACGACGTGCTCAAATTTATTTTATCTTCCCGATCAAAACATCTGACCTAAGTGCCCTTGGCTAGATTTCTAAGTGGCGATCCTGAGCTCAATAGACTCCATATGTATGTGAAATTAATTACCGTTTGGTTCCAACTAAAATTATCAAGGAAGAAATGTGAAATATAAGTGGGCTTTGAGGTACCGTTTTGACATATTTTCTGAAAAACAAATGAATACACAGCTACGTTGGTAGATAGGCAGCATCCAGAAATGAAGATGGTCACCAAAGAAAGATTCAGATGTATCGGGAAAGTCCCCTCCGAAGAACGACGTGCTCAAATTTATTTTTATCTTCCCGATTAAACCATCTGACCTAAGTGACTTGGCAAGATCTCTAAGTGGCGATCCTGAGCTCGATAGACTCCATATGTATGATAAAAGAAGTTACCGTTTGGTTCCAACTAAAATTATCAAGGAAGAAATGTGAAATATAAGTGGGCTTTGAAGTACCGTTTTGACATATTTTCCGAAAAACAAATGAATACAGCTACGTTGGATGATAGGCAGCATCCAGAAATGAAGATGGTCACCAAAGAAAGATTCAGATGTATCGGGAAAGTCCCATCCGAAGGACGACGTGCTCAAATTTATTTTTATCTTCCCGATTAAAACATCTGACCTAAGTGACTTGGCTAGATCTCTAAGTGGCGATCCTGAGCTCGATAGACTCCATATGTATGATAAAATAAGTTACCGTTTGGTTCCAACTAAAATTATCAAGGAAGAAATGTGAAATATAAGTGGGCTTTGAGGTACCGTTTTGACATATTTTCTGAAAAACAAATGAATACAGCTACGTTGGTAGATAGGCAGCATCCAGAAATGAAGATGGTCACCAAAGAAAGATTCAGATGTATCGGGAAAGTCCCATCCGAAGGACGACGTGCTCAAATTTATTTTTATCTTCCCGATTAAAACATATGACCTAAGTGACTTGGCTAGATCTCTAAGTGGCGATCCTGAGCTCGATAGACTCCATATGTATGACAAAATAAGTTACCGTTTGGTTCCAACTAAAATTATCAAGGAAGAAATGTGAAATATAAGTGGGATTTGAGGTACCGTTTTGACATATTTTCTGAAAAACAAATGAATACAGCTACGTTGGTAGATAGGCAGCATCCAGAAATGAAGATGGCCACCAAAGAAAGATTCAGATGTATCGGGAAAGACCCTTCCGAAGGACGACATGCTCAAATTTTTTTTATCTTCTCGATAAAAACATCTGACCTTAGTGACTTGGCTACATTTCTAAATGGCGATCATGAGCTCGGTAGACTTCATTCTTCACATTTCTCCCTTAGTAACGGTTTTTAGATTTAATATTTGTTAAAACTGATGAACAACCGGGATATCTGAATCCTACACAAGAATTGAAATAAAAATGTTTTGAATAACAGCTGTGGAACTTGGTAGTGAAATATTTGATATAACCTTTCCCTCTTAAAAAAATTGTCTATTATTTGTAAAAGTTTATTATTTATTGTTTATTTACAAAATTATTGAGTTTTTTTTCGTTTTTGTTTACATAGTTCATTTTCCATTACAATTGACATTTTATAGTTCCTAGACTTGGTGTTAACTGAAGCAAGTACAACTCCCGAGGATTGGTAGTATCTACGGCCCCAAATATCAGGGAGTACACCTTCCATTAATCATAATTACTTGTACATAACTCACTGCATTGCTACTTACTTAGGTCATGGAAGGAGTGGGGATATTACCCGATCCAAAACCGCCCGATCCTAAGGCCATTAACGGATCGTCATTCAAATTAACAGGAAAATGGAGCAGAAAGTATTTAATAATGTCACTAGATGATCAGGTTTCGAACAAATCCTTCAACGATTTCAGTCCCTTCAAGGTCTGTCGCTTTATAAAAAGCTATGGTCCACAAGTTGTAATTAAATTCCTAAGAAATGGATCAGTACTACTTGACGTAGGGGTAGAAAAAGATTTTCTGAACTTACAAAATATTAAAACTTATGAAGATACTGCCGTCACAATCTCTCCACACAGATTTCTAAACTACACGAGGGGTGTCGTCTCTTCCTTTGAGCTAATAAACTGCTCTGAAGACGAGGTCCAGACAGAATTAGAGAGTCAAGGGGTAGTCAGGGTGAAGAGGATCATGAAGACAGTCCACGGCCAGAAGGTCCCCACCCCTTCCCTCATCCTCACCTTCGAGAAGTGCCAACTTCCCGAGAGAATCCTCCTCGACTTCATCGTTATGAGAGTCAGACCTTATGAACCCAATCCTCTTCAATGTTTCTCATGCTACCAATATAGACATTCATTCAACCGATGTGAAACCAAAATGTGTGGGAATTGTGGTCAAGCAGCTCATGGTGAGTGTCAGAACCCATCTAAATGTAGAAACTGTAACGAGGCGCATCCCGCATTCTCTCGTAAATGCCCTGAATTCATTAGAGAGAAAGAGATAGAGAACATCAGATGCAGGGAGAGAGTCTCATATAGACAGGCAGACGCTATCTTTGCAAGTCGGCATCCTGTCCCTACTGAAGCACCGTCCTACTCACAGGTTGTGGCGGCACCTTCTGCCACCGAAACACTCTTGGGGAAAATAGAGCAACTTGCGAGTATAGTGGAATCACTTGCTTCAAGATTCGTAGTTTTAGAAACTGTAATTACATCTAAAACAGTTAGTAATAGTACAGAAACTATTTTAATAAAGCCCTCCGATGCAACTGTTACACCTGTTCCAAAAACAGATAATCAGGTCAAAAACAATTCTGAAAACAATGGCCCTAAACAGATTGCACCAAAACCATCTATTTTCGTCCAACTGCCATCCGTTAGCGACTCCAATAGCGGGAGTCCCAAACCTCAGTTCTCAAAACGGTCTTTGGGTAATACCGCTTCTGGATCTGGTCATGAAAAGGAGACCTCTGCCGTTCCTCTACGGCCCAGAGCAGCCAGAACCAACAAAAAAAAGTAACCTGCACTTTCAATTAGTTATCATCTTTAAGTATTTTTTTCCTTTTTTTAAACTAATGAATCTATCTTTTACGGCAGCCTTCATACCAGATGTTCTATTATTTTGTCACACCTTCCAAAATCAAAATTGAAATGATCATACTACAGTGGAATATAAATGGATTGAAGTTGCACAAAAATGAATTCCAATCTTTGCTTAGTACGCTGAACATCTCTGTTGCGTGCTTACAGGAGACACATCTCAAGCCCTCCGATGACTTTGAACTCCGTGGATTCAAGATATTTCGTGGAGACTACGTGGGAGGTAGGATAGCTTGCGGTGGGGTCTGTATCATGGTCAAGGACGAAGTGTCCAGCTCGGAGCTGCACATCAGGTCCAACCTGCAGGCGGTAGCGCTCCGGATCCTGGCTCCCCATCCGTTCACATTATGCTCCTTGTACTTACCCCCAAATCAAGAGTTCACTGAGGAGGACTTAAGGGATGTTTATGTCCAGTTACCCGCCCCGATGCTAATGGTAGGAGATTATAATTCCCATAATGTAATGTGGGGATCCGATCATACGGACGAGAGAGGTAGGACGATAGAAGCATTCATTGATCTCTGCCAAGTGAACATACTTAATGACTTCTCGCCTACCTATGTCTGCCTCAGGTCGGGTAAAGCCACCACAATTGACCTCAGTTTAGCCAGCCCTAATTTGCACCCACTAATCACATGGAGTACTCTGGATGACACACATGGCAGTGATCACTTCCCAATCGTGTTAGAAACTTTGAGGAAGTTGCCCATCAAGCAACGCCCACGACGTTGGAAAACTACAGACGCAAATTGGTCATTATATGAAGACTTAGCTCAACTTAATGACCTCGACTTCAACGAGCCTATAGATTCACTTGTCGAAAACTTGAACAGTCGATTATTAAGAGCAGCCACAGAAGCTATTCCGCGGACCAAGGCTGTCCCAGGTCGTTTACCTATCCCCTGGTGGTCTGAAGAATGCGACAAAGCAGTGAAACGGAGGAAAAAAGCTCTGCGAGTCTTTCTAAACAGGCCATCAACGCAAACCTTAGATCATTTTAAGGCTGCCAGGACCCATGCTAGATACATTATCAGAAGGAGTAAACGATTATCCTGGCAGAATTTTCTAGCACAAATAAACCACAATACACCAATAAGAACAATGTGGGAGACAGTAAGGAAAATAGGAGGATATGGTTATTCTCCTGGCGTAACTGCACTGGTGGTCAACAATTCTGTCATATTTGAACCCAAAGATATAGCAAATCATTTAGGAAAGCATTTTCAGGATAACTCTGCCTCATATAATTACAGCCACACTTTTAAACAAATCAAGGCCTCGAGAGAACTCCTTCCCTTACAAATTCATATTAACCCCCTGGATCCATTGAACCAGCCCTTCACCGAAACTGAACTTCTTGCAGCATTAAACTCAAGGAGAGATTCTTCTCCTGGTTTAGATGATGTGTGCATAGGGATGGTAAAACATCTCAACAAAATCAATCAAAAGATAATTCTAAAAGTTCTGAATAAGATATTTACCACCGGTGGGTTCCCCAAGCTGTGGCAAAGAGCGATAGTGGTAGCCATCTTGAAGAAAGACAAAAACCCTCTAACTCCCTCTAGTTATCGACCCATATCCTTAACATCCTCTATCTGCAAACTTCTTGAAAAATTAGTCTCTTTGAGGTTAAACTGGTTCTTAGAGTCTCAGGGACTGCTGCCACAGTGGCAGAGTGGTTTCAGGAAAGGTAGGGGCACTATTGACAACTTAGTTGGTCTAGAGGCGGCTATTCTGGAGGCATTCAACGCAAAAAGAAAACTCCTCGCTGTATTCCTTGATATTGAGTGTGCCTTCGATAGAACGTGGAGGAGGCATATCCTGGACACTCTCCTTAGTTACGGCGTCAATGGCAATATTCTTATGTTTATCCAGAATCTTCTGGACAATAGGACATTTCAAGTACGTTGTGGAACCTCTCTCTCTGATGACTATCTGCTGGAAAATGGTGTACCACAGGGGTGTGTACTTAGCCCCACACTATTTAGTATTGCCATTAACAAGGTTCTGGAAGTTTTTGATGCCCCAGTCCGTGGAATGCTTTACGCCGATGACTTAGTGATATATTCTGCAGAGAAATGTCTAGTAACTTTACAGGGACAGCTTCAGACTGCTATTGATAAAGCCACAGGTTGGTTAGCTAGTATTGGATTTAACGTCTCATTACCCAAAACCACTGCGGTTCTTTTTAGCAAAAGACGTCCTACAGTGATCCCAGCTCTCACATTATTTGGTAATTCAGTAAAGATGGCTGACACGGTCAGATTTCTAGGTTTGACTTACGACCGCACCTTAACCTGGACGCCTCATATCAAGGCTCTTCGTGCAAGCTGTCTTCGATCACTAAACTGGCTGAAAACGGTTGGTAACACTTCCTGGGGTGCTGACCGTACTAGTATGCTGATGCTATACAAAAGCCTGATACGATCCAAGTTGGACTATGGGTGCTTGGCTTATGGTTCCGCCAGCCCAAGGACATTACAGATGGTTGACAGTGTCCATCACACAGGCCTCAGAATAGCTACAGGTGCGTTTCGATCCAGTCCTACCATCAGCGTTTGTGTGGACGCGGGAGAATTACCATTACAATATAGAAGGGATCAATTAATACTAACCTACTATGCAAAAATTCAAGCCCTACACACCCATCCACTTAGCAAGCTGTTCCCGAACGATCAACACCCCCGGAATAATATGGACTTTCCTGGTCGTCAAAAACCCTTCCCAACACGAGTTGCTTTGCTTTTGGAAGAATATAACATCGACACCCCCAGATTGCAAAGATCAGGCTTAACGCGCACTGAACCCTGGTTAATACCCGCACCAAAGATATGCCTCAACCTGACCAAATTACTAAAGAAAGACACCCCTCCTATAGTATATCAACATGAGTTTATGAAGATCAAAAATGATTTCCCCGACGCAACGTTTATATATACAGACGGGTCAAAACACCCTATCGGAGTAGGAGCTGCGGTGGTTTTCGATGAGAGGATCTACCTATTTGCCCTTCCTTCACTGTGCAGCAACGTGACAGCGGAATTAGTAGCTATTGGCAAGAGTCTGAACGTCTCTGTCCCCAATGGAAGCCAACTGATAGTCTGCAGTGACTCCCTGTCGGCCCTATTGGCCATGGGGAATCTGTATTCAGAAGATCTCCTTGTCCAAAATATATTGATGGCCCTATGGTCATTAGGAAGAAACCAGACTTCAGTTACCTTCCTCTGGATCCCAGGTCATTGCGGCATTGCAGGTAATGAGTCAGCAGACAAGAATGCCAGGCGCGCCATTCTAGAAGGACTACCTACATCCGAAGTCCCTGTAAGTGACTTCGTTGCCTACATCAAGGAAAGAGTTTGGATCAAATGGCAGATTCGGTGGCTCGGTGTGACAGATAATAAGCTAAGGACCATTAAAAGCTCCACTCGCGTCTGGAACACTTCAATACGAGAAAAAAGGAAAGAAGAAGTAATTTTAACTCGGTTACGTATAGGGCACACGAGGCTGACCCATGGATATCTGATGGCTCGGGAACCCCCTCCTCTGTGTCAGTGCTGCGGGGTGGGACTGTCTGTCAGACACATTCTGACTGAATGCATGGCATATAGTCCCCAGCATGAAAATTGCAACCTTGCGGTGGATATTTCCGAAATCCTATCTAATAATAGCTTCCAAATTACCCAACTATTTAATTTCTTACAAATCTCTTATCTAAATTATAAAACAAAATTATCTTCATCACATAGCCTTTCTATTCCGTACATATCTTCTTTATTATTATTAATCTACGCCTATCCAAATTAGCCCGCAAGGATCCCCACAGACCTGCATCCATCAGGCATCCATGACCCTCGTGGTCGAAATGCCTTAAAGAAGAGAAAAAAAAAAAAAAAAAAAAAAATATTTTTCGAAAAAAGTCGGGCTAAATACCATTCTTCAAATTTCCAGCTTTTTAACGGTTTATAGATTTAACATTTGTTAAAACTGATGGACAGATTCAGATATATCGGGAAAGTCCCATCCGAAGGACGACGTGCTCAAGTTATTTTTAACGTGAATGAAATTTGAACTACCCAGGTTTAAATACATAACATACGACTCATAATCGAGTACCTGACATACGAAAAGGCCCTCGATCATAGCTAAAAGCCCAATCCGAAGGACGACGTGCTCAAATTTATTTTTATTTTCTCGATTAAAACATCTGACCTAAGTGACTTGGCTACATTTCTAAATGGCGATCATGAGCTCGGTAGACTTCATTCTTCACATTTCTCCCTTAGTAACGGTTTTTAGATTTAATATTTGTTAAAACTGATGAACAACCAGGTTATCTGAATCCTACACAAGAATTGAAATAAAAATGTTTTTCGAAAAAAGTCGGGTCAAATACCATTCTTCAAATTTCCTGCTTTTTAACGGTTTATAGATTTAATATTTGTTAAAACTTATGGCCAGATTCAGATATATCGGGAAAGTTACATCCGAAGGACGACGTGGTCAAGGTTATTTTTAACCTAGGTGAAATTTTAGCTACCTAGGTTTAGTTACATAACATACGACTCATTATCGAGCACCTGACATACAAAGAAGCCCTCGATCATAGCCTAAAGTCCAATCCGAAGGACGACGTGCTCAAATTTATTTTTATCTTCTCGATTAAAACAATTGACCTAAGTGCCTTGGCTAGATTTCTAAATGGCGATCCTGAGCTCGGTAGACTCCATTCTTCAAATGTCTCGCTTTTAAACGGTTTTTCGATTTAATATTTGTTAAAACTGATGAACAACCAGGATATCTGAATCCTACACAAAAATTGAAATAAAAATGTTTTTCGAAAAAAGTCGGGCTAAATACCATTCTTCAAATTTCCTGCTTTTTAACGGTTTATAGATTTAATATTTGTTAAAACTGATGGACAGATTCAGATATACCGGGAAAGTCCCATCCGAAGGACGACGTGCTCAAATTTATTTTTATCTTCCCGATTAAAACATCTGACCTAGGTGACTTGGCTAGATCTCTAAATGGCGATCCTGAGCTCGGTAAACTACATTCTTCAAATTTCTTGCTTTTAAACGGTTTTTAGATTTAATATTTGTTAAAACTGATGAACAACCGGGTTATCTGAATCCTACACAAAAATCGAAATAAAAATGTTTCCCAGAAAAATTCGGGCTAATCCCATTCTTCAATTTTCTCGCTTTTCAACGGTTTGTAGGCTTAATATTAGTTAAAACTGATAGACAGATTCAGATATATCGGGAAAGTCCCATCGGAAGGACGACGTGCTCAAGTTATTTTTAACGTGAATGAAATTTCAACTACCCAGGTTTAGATACATAACATACGACTCATTATCGAGCACCTGACATACAAAGAGGCCCTCGATCATAGCCTAAAGTCCAATCCGAAGGACGACGTGCTCAAATTTATTTTTATCTTCTCGATTAAAACATCTGACCTAAGTGACTTGGCTAGACTTCTAAATGGCGATCCTGAGCTCGGTAGACTCCAGTCTTCAAATTACTCGCTTTTAAACGGTTTTTAGATTTAATATTTGTTAAAACTGATGGACAGATTCAGATATATCGGGAAAGTCCCATCCGAAGGACGACGTGCTCAAGGTTATTTTTAACCTAGGTGAAATTTTAGCCACCTAGGTTTAGTTACATAACATACGACTCATTATAGAGTACCAGACATACGAAAAGGCCCTCGATCATAGCTTAAACCCAATCCGAAGGACGACGTGCTCAAATTTATTTTTATCTTCCCGATTAAAACATCTGACCTAAGTGACTTGGCTAGATCTCTAAATGGCGATCCTGAGCTCGGTAAACTCCATTCTTCAAATTTCTTGCTTTTAAACGGTTTTTAGATTTAATATTTGTTAAAACTGATGAACAACCGGGTTATCTGAATCCTACACAAAAATCGAAATAAAAATGTTTCGCAGATAAATTCGGGCTAATCCCATTCTTCTCGCTTTTTAACGGTTTATAGGCTTAATATTAGTTAAAACTGATAGACAGATTCAGATATATCGGGAAAGTCCCATCCGAAGGACGACGTGCTCAAATTTATTTTTATCTTCTCGATTAAAACATCTGACCTAAGTGACTTGGCTACATTTCTAAATGGCGATCCTGAGCTCGGTAGACTCCATTCTTCAAATTTCTCGCTTTTAAACGGTTTTTAGATTTAATATTTGTTAAAACTGATGAACAACCAGGTTATCTGAATCCTACCCAAGAATCGAAATAAAAATGTTTTTCGAAAAAAGTCGGATTAAAAACCATTCTTCAAATTTCCTGCTTTTTAACGGTTTATAGATTTAATATTTGTTAAAACTGATGGACAGATTCAGATATATCGGGAAAGTCCCATCCGAAGGACGACGTGCTCAAGGTTATTTTTAACCTAGGTGAAATTTTAGCCACCTAGGTTTAGTTACATAACATACGACTCATTATCGAGTACCTGACATACGAAAAGGCCCTCGATCATAGCCTAAACTCCAATCCGAAGGACGACGTGCTCAAATTTATTTTTATCTTCTCGATTAAAACATCTGACCTAAGTGACTTGGCTACATTTCTAAATGGCGGTCATGAGCTCGGTAGACTTCATTCTTCAAATTTCTCCCTTTTTAACGGTTTTTAGATTTAATATTTGTTAAAACTGATGAACAACCAGGTTATCTGAATCCTACACAAGAATTGAAATAAAATTTTTTTTCGAAAAAAGTCGGGTTAAATACCATTCTTCAAATTTCCTGCTTTTTAACGGTTTATAGATTTAATATTTGTTAAAACTGATGGACAGATTCAGATATATCGGGAAAGTTACATCCGAAGGACGACGTGCTCAAGGTTATTTTTAACCTAGGTGAAATTTTAGCTACCTAGGTTTAGTTACATAACATACGACTCATTATCGAGCACCTGACATACAAAGAGGCCCTCGATCATAGCCTAAACTCCAATCCGAAGGACGACGTGCTCAAATTTATTTTTATCTTCTCGATTAAAACATCTGACCTAAGTGACTTGGCTACATTTCTAAATGGCGATCCTGAGCTCGGTAGACTCCATTCTTCAAATTTCTCGCTTTTAAACGGTTTTTAGATTTAATATTTGTTAAAACTGATGAACAACCAGGTTATCTGAATCCTACACAAGAATTGAAATAAAATTTTTTTTCGAAAAAAGTCGGGTTAAATACCATTCTTCAAATTTCCTGCTTTTTAACGGTTTATAGATTTAATATTTGTTAAAACTGATGGACAGATTCAGATATATCGGGAAAGTTACATCCGAAGGACGACGTGCTCAAGGTTATTTTTAACCTAGGTGAAATTTTAGCTACCTAGGTTTAGTTACATAACATACGACTCATTATCGAGCACCTGACATACAAAGAGGCCCTCGATCATAGCCTAAACTCCAATCCGAAGGACGACGTGCTCAAATTTATTTTTATCTTCTCGATTAAAACATCTGACCTAAGTGACTTGGCTACATTTCTAAATGGCGATCCTGAGCTCGGTAGACTCCATTCTTCAAATTTCTCGCTTTTAAACGGTTTTTAGATTTAATATTTGTTAAAACTGATGAACAACCAGGTTATCTGAATCCTACCCAAGAATCGAAATAAAATTTTTTTTCGAAAAAAGTCGGGTTAAATACCATTCTTCAAATTTCCTGCTTTTTAACGGTTTATAGATTTAATATTTGTTAAAACTGATGGACAGATTCAGATATATCGGGAAAGTTACATCCGAAGGACGACGTGCTCAAGGTTATTTTTAACCTAGGTGAAATTTTAGCTACCTAGGTTTAGTTACATAACATACGACTCATTATCGAGCACCTGACATACAAAGAGGCCCTCGATCATAGCCTAAACTCCAATCCGAAGGACGACGTGCTCAAATTTATTTTTATCTTCTCGATTAAAACATCTGACCTAAGTGACTTGGCTACATTTCTAAATGGCGATCCTGAGCTCGGTAGACTCCATTCTTCAAATTTCTCGCTTTTAAACGGTTTTTAGATTTAATATTTGTTAAAACTGATGAACAACCAGGTTATCTGAATCCTACCCAAGAATCGAAATACAATTTTTTTTCGAAAAAAGTCGGGTTAAATACCATTCTTCAAATTTCCTGCTTTTTAACGGTTTATAGATTTAATATTTGTTAAAACTGATGGACAGATTCAGATATATCGGGAAAGTTACATCCGAAGGCGTCGTGCTCAAGGTTATTTTTAACCTAGGTGAAATTTTAGCTACCTAGGTTTAGTTACATAACATACGACTCATTATCGAGCACCTGACATACAAAGAGGCCCTCGATCATAGCCTAAACTCCAATCCGAAGGACGACGTGCTCAAATTTATTTTTATCTTCTCGATTAAAACATCTGACCTAAGTGACTTGGCTACATTTCTAAATGGCGATCCTGAGCTCGGTAGACTCCATTCTTCAAATTTCTCGCTTTTAAACGGTTTTTAGATTTAATATTTGTTAAAACTGATGAACAACCAGGTTATCTGAATCCTACCCAAGAATCGAAATAAAAATGTTTTTCGAAAAAATTCGGATTAAAAACCATTCTTCAAATTTCCTGCTTTTTAACGGTTTATAGATTTAATATTTGTTAAAACTGATGGACAGATTCAGATATATCGGGAAAGTCCCATCCGAAGGACGACGTGCTCAAGGTTTTTTTTACCCTAGGTGAAATTTTAGCCACCTAGGTTTAGTTACATAACATACGACTCATTATCGAGTACCTGACATACGAAAAGGCCCTCGATCATAGCTTAAAGCCCAATCCGAAGGACGACGTGCTCAAATTTATTTTTATCTTCTCGATTAAAACATCTAACCTAAGTGACTTGGCTAGATTTCTAAATGGCGATCCCGAGCTCGGTAGACTCCATTCTTCAAATTTCTCGCTTTCAAACGGTTTTTAGATTTAATATTTGTTAAAACTGATGAACAACCGGGATATCTGAATCCTACACAAAAATTGAAATAAAAATGTTTTTCGAAAAAAGTCGGGCTAAATACCATTCTTCAAATTTCCTGCTTTTTAACTGTTTATAGATTTAATATTTGTTAAAACTGATGGACAGATTCAGATATATCGGGAAAGTCCCATCCGAAGGACGACGTGCTCAAGGTTATTTTTAACCTAGGTGAAATTTTAACTACCTAGGTTTAGTTACATAACAAACGACTCATTATCGAGCACCTGACATACAAAGAGGCCCTCGATCATAGCCTAAAGTCCAATCCGAAGGACGACGTGCTCAAATTTATTTTTATCTTCCCGATTAAAACATCTGACCTAAGTGACTTGGCTAGATCTCTAAATGGCGATCCTGAGCTCGGTAAACTCCATTCTTCAAATTTCTTGCTTTTAAACGGTTTTTAGATTTAATATTTGTTAAAACTGATGAACAACCGGGTTATCTGAATCCTACACAAAAATCGAAATATAAATGTTTCCCAGAAAAATTCGGGCTAATCCCATTCTTCTCGCTTTTTAACGGTTTATAGGCTTAATATTAGTTAAAACTGATAGACAGATTCAGATATATCGGGAAAGTCCCATCCGAAGGACGACGTGCTCAAGTTATTTTCAACGTGAATGAAATTTCAACTACCCAGGTTTAGATACATAACATACGACTCATTATCGAGTACCTGACATACGAAAAGACCCTCGATCATAGCTTAAAGCCCAATCCGAAGGACGACGTGCTCAAATTTATTTTTATCTTCTCGATTAAAACATCTGACCTAAGTGACTTGGCTACATTTCTAAATGGCGATCCTGAGCTCGGTAGACTCCATTCTTCAAATTTCTCGCTTTTAAACGGTTTTTAGTTTTAATATTTGTTAAAACTGATGAACAACCAGGTTATCTGAATCCTACACAAGAATTGAAATAAAATTTTTTTTCGAAAAAAGTCGGGTTAAATACCATTCTTCAAATTTCCTGCTTTTTAACGGTTTATAGATTTAATATTTGTTAAAACTGATGGACAGATTCAGATATATCGGGAAAGTTACATCCGAAGGACGACGTGCTCAAGGTTATTTTTAACCTAGGTGAAATTTTAGCTACAGAGGTTTAGTTACATAACATACGACTCATTATCGAGCACCTGACATACAAAGAGGCCCTCGATCATAGCCTAAAGTCCAATCCGAAGGACGACGTGCTCAAATTTATTTTTATCTTCTCGATTAAAACATCTGACCTAAGTGACTTGGCTACATTTCTAAATGGCGATCCTGAGCTCGGTAGACTCCATTCTACAAATTTCTCGCTTTTAAACGGTTTTTAGATTTAATATTTGTTAAAACTGATGAACAACCAGGTTATCTGAATCCTACCCAAGAATCGAAATAAAAATGTTTTTCGAAAAAAGTCGGATTAAAAACCATTCTTCAAATTTCCTGCTTTTTAACGGTTTATAGATTTAATATTTGTTAAAACTGATGGACAGATTCAGATATATCGGGAAAGTCCCATCCGAAGGACGACGTGCTCAAGGTTATTTTTAACCTAGGTGAAATTTTAGCCACCTAGGTTTAGTTACATAACATACGACTCATTATCGAGTACCTGACATACGAAAAGGCCCTCGATCATAGCTTAAAGCCCAATCCGAAGGACGACGTGCTCAAATTTATTTTTATCTTCCCGATTAAAACATCTGACCTAAGTGACTTGGCTAGATCTCTAAATGGCGATCCTGAGCTCGGTAAACTCCATTCTTCAAATTTCTTGCTTTTAAACGGTTTTTAGATTTAATATTTGTTAAAACTGATGAACAACCGGGTTGTCTGAATCCTACACAAAAATCGAAATAAAAATGTTTCGCAGAAAAATTCGGGCTAATCCCATTCTTCAATTTTCTCGCTTTTGAACGGTTTATAGGCTTAATATTAGTTAAAAATGATAGACAGATTCAGATATATCGGGAAAGTCCCATCCGAAGGACGACGTGCTCAAGTTATTTTTAACGTGAATGAAATTTCAACTACCCAGGTTTAGATACATAACATACGACTCATCATCGAGTACCTGACATACGTAAAGACCCTCGATCATAGCTTAAAGCCCAATCCGAAGGACGACGTGCTCAAATTTATTTTTATCTTCTCGATTAAAACATCTGACCTAAGTGACTTGGCTACATTTCTAAATGGTGATCCTGAGCTCGGTAGACTCCATTCTTCAAATTTCTCGCTTTTAAACGGTTTTTAGATTTAATATTTGTTAAAACTGATGAACAACCAGGTTATCTGAATCCTACACAAGAATTGAAATAAAATTTTTTTTCGAAAAAAGTCGGGTTAAATACCATTCTTCAAATTTCCTGCTTTTTAACGGTTTATAGATTTAATATTTGTTAAAAGTGATGGACAGATTCAGATATATCGGGAAAGTTACATCCGAAGGACGACGTGCTCAAATTTATTTTTATCTTCTCGATTAAAACATCTGACCTAAGTGACTTGGCTACATTTCTAAATGGCGATCCTGAGCTCGGTAGACTCCATTCTTCAAATTTCTCGCTTTTAAACGGTTTTTAGATTTAATATTTGTTAAAACTGATGAACAACCAGGTTATCTGAATCCTACCCAAGAATCGAAATAAAAATGTTTTTCGAAAAAAGTCGGATTAAAAACCATTCTTCAAATTCCTGCTTTTTAACGGTTTATAGATTTAATATTTGTTAAAACTGATGGACAGATTAAGAAATATCGGGAAAGTCCCATCCGAAGGACGACGTGCTCAAGGTTTTTTTTACCCTAGGTGAAATTTTAGCCACCTAGGTTTAATTTAATAACATACGACTCATTATCGAGTACCTGACATACGAAAAGGCCCTCGATCATAGCTTAAAGCCCAATCCGAAGGACGACGTGCTCAAATTTTTTTTTATCTTCTCGATTAGAACATCTGACCTAAGTGACTTGGCTACATTTCTAAATGGCGGTCATGAGCTCGGTAGACTTCATTCTTCAAATTTCTCCCTTTTTAACGGTTTTTAGATTTAATATTTGTTAAAACTGATGAACAACCAGGTTATCTGAATCCTACACAAGAATTGAAATAAACTTTTTTTTCGAAATAGTCGGGTTAAATACCATTCTTCAAATTTTCTGCTTTTTAACGGTTTATAGATTTAATATTTGTTAAAACTGATGGACAGATTCAGATATATCGGGAAAGTTACATCCGAAGGACGACGTGCTCAAGGTTATTTTTAACCTAGGTGAAATTTTAGCCACCTAGGTTTAGTTACATAACATACGACTCATTATCGAGTACCTGACATACGAAAAGGCCCTCGATCATAGCTTAAAGCCCAATCCGAAGGACGACGTGCTCAAATTTATTTTTATCTTCCCGATTAAAACATCTGACCTAAGTGACTTGGCTAGATCTCTAAATGGCGATCCTGAGCTCGGTAAACTCCATTCTTCAAATTTCTTGCTTTTAAACGGTTTTTAGATTTAATATTTGTTAAAACTGATGAACAACCGGGTTGTCTGAATCCTACACAAAAATCGAAATAAAAATGTTTCGCAGAAAAATTCGGGCTAATCCCATTCTTCAATTTTCTCGCTTTTGAACGGTTTATAGGCTTAATATTAGTTAAAAATGATAGACAGATTCAGATATATCGGGAAAGTCCCATCCGAAGGACGACGTGCTCAAGTTATTTTTAACGTGAATGAAATTTCAACTACCCAGGTTTAGATACATAACATACGACTCATCATCGAGTACCTGACATACGTAAAGACCCTCGATCATAGCTTAAAGCCCAATCCGAAGGACGACGTGCTCAAATTTATTTTTATCTTCTCGATTAAAACATCTGACCTAAGTGACTTGGCTACATTTCTAAATGGTGATCCTGAGCTCGGTAGACTCCATTCTTCAAATTTCTCGCTTTTAAACGGTTTTTAGATTTAATATTTGTTAAAACTGATGAACAACCAGGTTATCTGAATCCTACACAAGAATTGAAATAAAATTTTTTTTCGAAAAAAGTCGGGTTAAATACCATTCTTCAAATTTCCTGCTTTTTAACGGTTTATAGATTTAATATTTGTTAAAAGTGATGGACAGATTCAGATATATCGGGAAAGTTACATCCGAAGGACGACGTGCTCAAATTTATTTTTATCTTCTCGATTAAAACATCTGACCTAAGTGACTTGGCTACATTTCTAAATGGCGATCCTGAGCTCGGTAGACTCCATTCTTCAAATTTCTCGCTTTTAAACGGTTTTTAGATTTAATATTTGTTAAAACTGATGAACAACCAGGTTATCTGAATCCTACCCAAGAATCGAAATAAAAATGTTTTTCGAAAAAAGTCGGATTAAAAACCATTCTTCAAATTCCTGCTTTTTAACGGTTTATAGATTTAATATTTGTTAAAACTGATGGACAGATTAAGAAATATCGGGAAAGTCCCATCCGAAGGACGACGTGCTCAAGGTTTTTTTTACCCTAGGTGAAATTTTAGCCACCTAGGTTTAATTTAATAACATACGACTCATTATCGAGTACCTGACATACGAAAAGGCCCTCGATCATAGCTTAAAGCCCAATCCGAAGGACGACGTGCTCAAATTTTTTTTTATCTTCTCGATTAAAACATCTGACCTAAGTGACTTGGCTACATTTCTAAATGGCGGTCATGAGCTCGGTAGACTTCATTCTTCAAATTTCTCCCTTTTTAACGGTTTTTAGATTTAATATTTGTTAAAACTGATGAACAACCAGGTTATCTGAATCCTACACAAGAATTGAAATAAACTTTTTTTTCGAAATAGTCGGGTTAAATACCATTCTTCAAATTTTCTGCTTTTTAACGGTTTATAGATTTAATATTTGTTAAAACTGATGGACAGATTCAGATATATCGGGAAAGTTACATCCGAAGGACGACGTGCTCAAGGTTATTTTTAACCTAGGTGAAATTTTAGCTACCCAGGTTTAGTTACATAACATACGACTCATTATCGAGCACCTGACATACAAAGAGGCCCTCGATCATAGCCTAAACTCCAATCCGAAGGACGACGTGCTCAAATTTATTTTTATCTTCTCGATTAAAACATCTGACCTAAGTGACTTGGCTACATTTCTAAATGGCGATCCTGAGCTCGGTAGACTCCATTCTTCAAATTTCTCGCTTTTAAACGGTTTTTAGATTTAATATTTGTTAAAACTGATGAACAACCAGGTTATCTGAATCCTACACAAGAATTGAAATAAAATTTTTTTTCGAAATAGTCGGGTTAAATACCATTCTTCAAATTTCCTGCTTTTTAACGGTTTATAGATTTAATATTTGTTAAAACTGATGGACAGATTCAGATATATCGGGAAAGTTACATCCGAAGGACGACGTGCTCAAGGTTATTTTTAACCTAGGTGAAATTTTAGCTACCTAGGTTTAGTTACATAACATACGACTCATTATCGAGCACCTGACATACAAAGAGGCCCTCGATCATAGCCTAAACTCCAATCCGAAGGACGACGTGCTCAAATTTATTTTTATCTTCTCGATTAAAACATCTGACCTAAGTGACTTGGCTACATTTCTAAATGGCGATCCCGAGCTCGGTAGACTCCATTCTTCAAATTTCTCGCTTTCAAACGGTTTTTAGATTTAATATTTGTTAAAACTGATGAACAACCGGGATATCTGAATCCTACACAAAAATTGAAATAAAAATGTTTTTCGAAAAAAGTCGGGCTAAATACCATTCTTCAAATTTCCTGCTTTTTAACTGTTTATAGATTTAATATTAGTTAAAACTGATAGACAGATTCAGATATATCGGGAAAGTCCCATCCGAAGGACGACGTGCTCAAGTTTTTTTTTACCCTAGGTGAAATTTTAGCCACCTAGGTTTAATTACATAACATACGACTCATTATCGAGTACCTGACATACGAAAAGGCCCTCGATCATAGCTTAAAGCCCAATCCGAAGGACGACGTGCTCAAATTTTTTTTTATCTTCTCGATTAAAACATCTGACCTAAGTGACTTGGCTACATTTCTAAATGGCGGTCATGAGCTCGGTAGACTTCATTCTTCAAATTTCTCCCTTTTTAACGGTTTTTAGGTTTAATATTTGTTAAAACTGATGAACAACCCAGGTTATCTGAATCCTACACAAGAATTGAAATAAAATTTTTTTTCGAAATAGTCGGGTTAAATACCATTCTTCAAATTTCCTGCTTTTTAACGGTTTATAGATTTAATATTTGTTAAAACTGATGGACAGATTCAGATATATCGGGAAAGTTACATCCGAAGGACGACGTGCTCAAGGTTATTTTTAACCTAGGTGAAATTTTAGCTACCTAGGTTTAGTTACATAACATACGACTCATTATCGAGCACCTGACATACAAAGAGGCCCTCGATCATAGCCTAAACTCCAATCCGAAGGACGACGTGCTCAAATTTATTTTTATCTTCTCGATTAAAACATCTGACCTAAGTGACTTGGCTACATTTCTAAATGGCGATCCTGAGCTCGGTAGACTCCATTCTTCAAATTTCTCGCTTTTAAACGGTTTTTAGATTTAATATTTGTTAAAACTGATGAACAACCAGGTTATCTGAATCCTACCCAAGAATCGAAATAAAAATTTTTTTCGAAAAAAGTCGGATTAAAAACCATTCTTCAAATTTCCTGCTTTTTAACGGTTTATAGATTTAATATTTGTTAAAACTGATGGACAGATTCAGATATATCGGGAAAGTCCCATCCGAAGGACGACGTGCTCAAAGTTTTTTTTACCCTAGGTGAAATTTTACCCACCTAGGTTTAGTTACATAACATACGACTTATTATCGAGTACCTGACATACGAAAAGGCCCTCGATCATAGCTTAAAGCCCAATCCGAAGGACGACGTGCTCAAATTTATTTTTATCTTCTCGATTAAAACATCTGACCTAAGTGACTTGGCTAGATTTCTAAATGGCGATCCCGAGCTCGGTAGACTCCATTCTTCAAATTTCTCGCGTTCAAACGGTTTTTAGATTTAATATTTGTTAAAACTGATGAACAACCGGGATATCTGAATCCTACACAAAAATTGAAATAAAAATGTTTTTCGAAAAAAGTCGGGCTAAATACCATTCTTCAAATTTCCTGCTTTTTAACTGTTTATAGATTTAATATTTGTTAAAACTGATGGACAGATTCAGATATATCGGGAAAGTTACATCCGAAGGACGACGTGCTCAAGGTTATTTTTAACCTAGGTGAAATTTTAGCTACCTAGGTTTAGTTACATAACATACGACTCATTATCGAGCACCTGACATACAAAGAGGCCCTCGATCATAGCCTAAACTCCAATCCGAAGGACGACGTGCTCAAATTTATTTTTATCTTCTCGATTAAAACATCTGACCTAAGTGACTTGGCTACATTTCTAAATGGCGATCCTGAGCTCGGTAGACTCCATTCTTCAAATTTCTCGCTTTTAAACGGTTTTTAGATTTAATATTTGTTAAAACTGATGAACAACCAGGTTATCTGAATCCTACCCAAGAATCGAAATAAAAATGTTTTTCGAAAAAAGTCGGATTAAAAACCATTCTTCAAATTTCCTGCTTTTTAACGGTTTATAGATTTAATATTTGTTAAAACTGATGAACAGATTCAGATATATCGGGAAGGTCCCATCCGAAGGACGACGTGCTCAAGGTTTTTTTTACCCTAGGTGAAATTTTAGCCACCTAGGTTTAGTTACATAACATACGACTTATTATCGAGTACCTGACATACGAAAAGGCCCTCGATCATAGCTTAAAGCCCAATCCGAAGGACGACGTGCTCAAATTTATTTTTATCTTCTCGATTAAAACATCTGACCTAAGTGACTTGGCTAGATTTCTAAATGGCGATCCCGAGCTCGGTAGACTCCATTCTTCAAATTTCTCGCTTTCAAACGGTTTTTAGATTTAATATTTGTTAAAACTGATGAACAACCGGGATATCTGAATCCTACACAAAAATTGAAATAAAAATGTTTTTCGAAAAAAGTCGGGCTAAATACCATTCTTCAAATTTCCTGCTTTTTAACTGTTTATAGATTTAATATTTGTTAAAACTGATGGACAGATTCAGATATATCGGGAAAGTCCCATCCGAAGGACGACGTGCTCAAGGTTATTTTTAACCTATGTGAAATTTTACTACCTAGGTTTAGTTACATAACAAACGACTCATTATCGAGCACCTGACATACAAAGAGGCCCTCGATCATAGCCTAAAGTCCAATCCGAAGGACGACGTGCTCAAATTTATTTTTATCTTCCCGATTAAAACATCTGACCTAAGTGACTTGGCTAGATCTCTAAATGGCGATCCTGAGCTCGGTAAACTCCATTCTTCAAATTTCTTGCTTTTAAACGGTTTTTAGATTTAATATTTGTTAAAACTGATGAACAACCGGGTTATCTGAATCCTACACAAAAATCGAAATAAAAATGTTTCGCAGAAAAATTCGGGCTAATCCCATTCTTCAATTTTCTCGCTTTTTAACGATTTATAGGCTTAATATTAGTTAAAACTGATAGACAGATTCAGATATATCGGGAAAGTCCCATCCGAAGGACGACGTGCTCAAGTTATTTTTAACGTGAATGAAATTTCAACTACCCAGGTTCAGATACATAACATACGACTCATCATCGAGTACCTGACATACGAAAAGACCCTCGATCATAGCTTAAAGCCCAATCCGAAGGACGACGTGCTCAAATTTATTTTTATCTTCTCGATTAAAACATCTGACCTAAGTGACTTGGCTACATTTCTAAATGGCGGTCATGAGCTCGGTAGACTTCATTCTACAAATTTCTCCCTTTTTAACGGTTTTTAGATTTAATATTTGTTAAAACTGATGAACAACCAGGTTATCTGAATCCTACACAAGAATTGAAATAAAATTTTTTTTCGAAATAGTCGGGTTAAATACCATTCTTCAAATTTCCTGCTTTTTAACGGTTTATAGATTTAATATTTGTTAAAACTGATGGACAGATTCAGATATATCGGGAAAGTTACATCCGAAGGACGACGTGCTCAAGGTTATTTTTAACCTAGGTGAAATTTTAGCTACCTAGGTTTAGTTACATAACATACGACTCATTATCGAGCACCTGACATACAAAGAGGCCCTCGATCATAGCCTAAACTCCAATCCGAAGGACGACGTGCAATTTATTTATTATTATCTTCTCGATTAAAACATCTGACCTAAGTGACTTGGCTACATTTCTAAATGGCGATCCTGAGCTCGGTAGACTCCATTCTTCAAATTTCTCGCTTTTAAACGGTTTTAAGATTTAATATTTGTTAAAACTGATGAACAACCAGGTTATCTGAATCCTACCCAAGAATAGAAATAAAAATGTTTTTCGAAAAAAGTCGGATTAAAAACCATTCTTCAAATTTCCTGCTTTTTAACGGTTTATAGATTTAATATTTGTTAAAACTGATGGACAGATTCAGATATATCGGGAAAGTCCCATCCGAAGGACGACGTGCTCAAGGTTTTTTTTACCCTAGGTGAAATTTTAGCCACCTAGGTTTAGTTACATAACATACGACTCATTATCGAGTACCTGACATACGAAAAGGCCCTCGATCATAGCTTAAAGCCCAATCCGAAGGACGACGTGCTCAAATTTATTTTTATCTTCTCGATTAAAACATCTGACCTAAGTGACTTGGCTAGATTTCTAAATGGCGATCCCGAGCTCGGTAGACTCCATTCTTCAAATTTCTCGCTTTCAAACGGTTTTTAGATTTAATATTTGTTAAAACTGATGAACAACCGGGATATCTGAATCCTACACAAAAATTGAAATAAAAATGTTTTTCGAAAAAAGTCGGGCTAAATACCATTCTTCAAATTTCCTGCTTTTTAACTGTTTATAGATTTAATATTTGTTAAAACTGATAGACAGATTCAGATATATCGGGAAAGTCCCATCCGAAGGACGACGTGCTCAAGTTATTTTTAACGTGAATGAAATTTCAACTACCCAGGTTTAGATACATAACATACGACTCATCATCGAGTACCAGACATACGAAAAGACCCTCGATCATAGCTTAAAGCCCAATCCGAAGGACGACGTGCTCAAATTTATTTTTATCTTCTCGATTAAAACATCTGACCTAAGTGACTTGGCTACATTTCTAAATGGCGGTCATGAGCTCGGTAGACTTCATTCTTCAAATTTCTCCCTTTTTAACAGTTTTTAGATTTAATATTTGTTAAAACTGATGAACAACCAGGTTATCTGAATCCTACACAAGAATTGAAATAAAATTTTTTTTCGAAAAAAGTCGGGTTAAATACCATCCTTCAAATTTCCTGCTTTTTAACGGTTTATAGATTTAATATTTGTTAAAACTGATGGACAGATTCAGATATATCGGGAAAGTCCCATCCGAAGGACGACGTGCTCAAGTTATTTTTAACGTGAATGAAATTTCAACTACCCAGGTTTAGATACATAACATACGACTCATTATCGAGCACCTGACATACAAAGAGGCCCTCGATCATAGCCTAAACTCCAATCCGAAGGACGACGTGCTCCAATTTATTTTTATCTTCTCGATTAAAACATCTGACCTAAGTGACTTGGCTACATTTCTAAATGGCGATCCTGAGCTCGGTAGACTCCATTCTTCAAATTTCTCGCTTTTAAACGGTTTTTAGATTTAATATTTGTTAAAACTGATGAACAACCGGGTTGTCTGAATCCTACACAAAAATCGAAATAAAAATGTTTCGCAAAAAAATTCGGGCTAATCCCATTCTTCAATTTTCTCGCTTTTTAACGGTTTATAGGCTTAATATTAGTTAAAACTGATAGACAGATTCAGATATATCGGGAAAGTTACATCCGAAGGACGACGTGCTCAAGGTTATTTTTAACCTAGGTGAAATTTTAGCTACCTAGGTTTAGTGACATAACATACGACTCATTATCGAGCACCTGACATACAAAGAGGCCCTCGATCATAGCCTAAACTCCAATCCGAAGGACGACGTGCTCAAATTTATTTTTATCTTCTCGATTAAAACATCTGACCTAAGTGACTTGGCTACATTTCTAAATGGCGATCCTGAGCTCGGTAGACTCCATTCTTCAAATTTCTCGCTTTTAAACGGGTTTTAGATTTAATATTTGTTAAAACTGATGAACAACCAGGTTATCTGAATCCTACCCAAGAATCGAAATAAAAATGTTTTTCGAAAAAAGTCGGATTAAAAACCATTCTTCAAATTTCCTGCTTTTTAACGGTTTATAGATTTAATATTTGTTAAAACTGATGGACAGATTCAGATATATCGGGAAAGTCCCATCCGAAGGACGACGTGCTCAAGGTTTTTTTTACCCTAGGTGAAATTTTAGCCACCTAGGTTTAGTTACATAACATACGACTCATTATCGAGCACCTGACATACAAAGAGGCCCTCGATCATAGCCTAAACTCCAATCCGAAGGACGACGTGCTCAAATTTATTTTTATCTTCCCGATTAAAACATCTGACCTAAGTGACTTGGCTAGATCTCTAAATGGCGATCCTGAGCTCGGTAAACTCCATTCTTCAAATTTCTTTCTTTTAAACGGTTTTTAGATTTAATATTTGTTAAAACTGATGAACAACCGGGTTATCTGAATCCTACACAAAAATCGAAATAAAAATGTTTCGCAGAAAAATTCGGGCTAATCCCATTCTTCAATTTTCTCGCTTTTTAACGGTTTATAGGATTAATATTAGTTAAAACTGATGGACAGATTCAGATATATCGGGAAAGTCCCATCCGAAGGACGACGTGCTCAAGGTTATTTTTAACCTAGGTGAAATTTTAGCTACCTAGGTTTAGTTACATAACATACGACTCATTATCGAGCACCTGACATACAAAGAGGCCCTCGATCATAGCCTAAACTCCAATCCGAAGGACGACGTGCTCAAATTTATTTTTATCTTCTCGATTAAAACATCTGACCTAAGTGACTTGGCTACATTTCTAAATGGCGATCCTGAGCTCGGTAGACTCCATTCTTCAAATTTCTCGCTTTTAAACGGTTTTTAGATTTAATATTTGTTAAAACTGATGAACAACCAGGTTATCTGAATCCTACCCAAGAATCGAAATTAAAAATGTTTTTCGAAAAAAGTCGGATTAAAAACCATTCTTCAAATTTCCTGCTTTTTAACGGTTTATAGATTTAATATTTGTTAAAACTGATGGACAGATTCAGATATATCGGGAAAGTCCCATCCGAAGGACGACGTGCTCAAGGTTATTTTTAACCTATGTGAAATTTTAACTACCTAGGTTTAGTTACATAACAAACGACTCATTATCGAGCACCTGACATACAAAGAGGCCCTCGATCATAGCCTAAAGTCCAATCCGAAGGACGACGTGCTCAAATTTATTTTTATCTTCCCGATTAAAACATCTGACCTAAGTGACTTGGCTAGATTTCTAAATGGTGATCCCGAGCTCGGTAGACTCCATTCTTCAAATTTCTCGCTTTCAAACGGTTTTTAGATTTAATATTTGTTAAAACTGATGAACAACCGGGATATCTGAATCCTACACAAAAATTGAAATAAAAATGTTTTTCGAAATAGTCGGGTTAAATACCATTCTTCAAATTTCCTGCTTTTTAACGGTTTATAGATTTAATATTTGTTAAAACTGATGGACAGATTCAGATATATCGGGAAAGTTACATCCGAAGGACGACGTGCTCAAGGTTATTTTTAACCTAGGTGAAATTTTAGCTACCTAGGTTTAGTTACATAACATACGACTCATTATCGAGCACCTGACATACAAAGAGGCCCTCGATCATAGCCTAAACTCCAATCCGAAGGACGACGTGCAATTTATTTATTATTATCTTCTCGATTAAAACATCTGACCTAAGTGACTTGGCTACATTTCTAAATGGCGATCCTGAGCTCGGTAGACTCCATTCTTCAAATTTCTCGCTTTTAAACGGTTTTAAGATTTAATATTTGTTAAAACTGATGAACAACCAGGTTATCTGAATCCTACCCAAGAATAGAAATAAAAATGTTTTTCGAAAAAAGTCGGATTAAAAACCATTCTTCAAATTTCCTGCTTTTTAACGGTTTATAGATTTAATATTTGTTAAAACTGATGGACAGATTCAGATATATCGGGAAAGTCCCATCCGAAGGACGACGTGCTCAAGGTTTTTTTTACCCTAGGTGAAATTTTAGCCACCTAGGTTTAGTTACATAACATACGACTCATTATCGAGTACCTGACATACGAAAAGGCCCTCGATCATAGCTTAAAGCCCAATCCGAAGGACGACGTGCTCAAACTTATTTTTATCTTCTCGATTAAAACATCTGACCTAAGTGACTTGGCTAGATTTCTAAATGGCGATCCCGAGCTCGGTAGACTCCATTCTTCAAATTTCTCGCTTTCAAACGGTTTTTAGATTTAATATTTGTTAAAACTGATGAACAACCGGGATATCTGAATCCTACACAAAAATTGAAATAAAAATGTTTTTCGAAAAAAGTCGGGCTAAATACCATTCTTCAAATTTCCTGCTTTTTAACTGTTTATAGATTTAATATTTGTTAAAACTGATGGACAGATTCAGATATATCGGAAAAGTCCCATCCAAAGGACGACGTGCTCAAGGTTATTTTTAACCTAGGTGAAATTTTAACTACCTAGGTTTAGTTACATAACAAACGACTCATTATCAAGCACCTGACATACAATGAGGCCCTCGATCATAGCCTAAAGTCCAATCCGAAGGACGACGTGCTCAAATTTATTTTTATCTTCCCGATTAAAACATCTGACCTAAGTGACTTGGCTAGATCTCTAAATGGCGATCCTGAGCTCGGTAAACTACATTCTTCAAATTTCTTGCTTTTAAACGGTTTTTAGATTTAATATTTGTTAAAACTGATGAACAACCGGGTTATCTGAATCCTACACAAAAATCGAAATAAAAATGTTTCGCAGAAAAATTTGGTCTAATCCCATTCTTCAATTTTCTCGCTTTTTAACGGTTTATAGGCTTAATATTAGTTAAAACTGATAGACAGATTGAGATATATCGGGAAAGTCCCATCCGAAGGACGACGTGCTCAAGTTATTTTTAACGTGAATGAAATTTCAACTACCCAGGTTTAGATACATAACATACGACTCATCATCGAGTACCAGACATACGAAAAGACCCTCGATCATAGCTTAAAGCCCAATCCGAAGGACGACGTGCTCAAATTTATTTTTATCTTCTCGATTAAAACATCTGACCTAAGTGACTTGGCTACATTTCTAAATGGCGGTCATGAGCTCGGTAGACTTCATTCTTCAAATTTCTCCCTTTTTAACAGTTTTTAGATTTAATATTTGTTAAAACTGATGAACAACCAGGTTATATGAATCCTACACAAGAATTGAAATAAAAATGTTTTTCGAAAAAAGTCGGGCTAAATACCATTCTTCAAATTTCCTGCTTTTTAACTGTTTATAGATTTAATATTTGTTAAAACTGATGGACAGATTCAGATATATCGGGAAAGTCCCATCCGAAGGACGACGTGCTCAAGGTTATTTTTAACCTATGTGAAATTTTAACTACCTAGGTTTAGTTACATAACAAACGACTCATTATCGAGCACCTGACATACAAAGAGGCCCTCGATCATAGCCTAAAGTCCAATCCGAAGGACGACGTGCTCAAATTTATTTTTATCTTCCCGATTAAAACATCTGACCTAAGTGACTTGGCTAGATCCCTAAATGGCGATCCTGAGCTCGGTAAACTCCATTCTTCAAATTTCTTGCTTTTAAACGGTTTTTAGATTTAATATTTGTTAAAACTGATGAACAACCGGGTTATCTGAATCCTACACAAAAATCGAAATAAAAATGTTTCGCAGAAAAATTCGGGCTAATCCCATTCTTCAATTTTCTCGCTTTTTAACGATTTATAGGCTTAATATTAGTTAAAACTGATAGACAGATTCAGATATATCGGGAAAGTCCCATCCGAAGGACGACGTGCTCAAGTTATTTTTAACGTGAATGAAATTTCAACTACCCAGGTTCAGATACATAACATACGACTCATCATCGAGTACCTGACATACGAAAAGACCCTCGATCATAGCTTAAAGCCCAATCCGAAGGACGACGTGCTCAAATTTATTTTTATCTTCTCGATTAAAACATCTGACCTAAGTGACTTGGCTACAATTCTAAATGGCGGTCATGAGCTCGGTAGACTTCATTCTACAAATTTCTCCCTTTTTAACGGTTTTTAGATTTAATATTTGTTAAAACTGATGAACAACCAGGTTATCTGAATCCTACACAAGAATTGAAATAAAATTTTTTTTCGAAATAGTCGGGTTAAATACCATTCTTCAAATTTCCTGCTTTTTAACGGTTTATAGATTTAATATTTGTTAAAACTGATGGACAGATTCAGATATATCGGGAAAGTTACATCCGAAGGACGACGTGCTCAAGGTTATTTTTAACCTAGGTGAAATTTTAGCTACCTAGGTTTAGTTACATAACATACGACTCATTATCGAGCACCTGACATACAAAGAGGCCCTCGATCATAGCCTAAACTCCAATCCGAAGGACGACGTGCAATTTATTTATTATTATCTTCTCGATTAAAACATCTGACCTAAGTGACTTGGCTACATTTCTAAATGGCGATCCTGAGCTCGGTAGACTCCATTCTTCAAATTTCTCGCTTTTAAACGGTTTTAAGATTTAATATTTGTTAAAACTGATGAACAACCAGGTTATCTGAATCCTACCCAAGAATAGAAATAAAAATGTTTTTCGAAAAAAGTCGGATTAAAAACCATTCTTCAAATTTCCTGCTTTTTAACGGTTTATAGATTTAATATTTGTTAAAACTGATGGACAGATTCAGATATATCGGGAAAGTCCCATCCGAAGGACGACGTGCTCAAGGTTTTTTTTACCCTAGGTGAAATTTTAGCCACCTAGGTTTAGTTACATAACATACGACTCATTATCGAGTATCTGACATACGAAAAGGCCCTCGATCATAGCTTAAAGCCCAATCCGAAGGACGACGTGCTCAAATTTATTTTTATCTTCTCGATTAAAACATCTGACCTAAGTGACTTGGCTAGATTTCTAAATGGCGATCCCGAGCTCGGTAGACTCCATTCTTCAAATTTCTCGCTTTCAAACGGTTTTTAGATTTAATATTTGTTAAAACTGATGAACAACCGGGATATCTGAATCCTACACAAAAATTGAAATAAAAATGTTTTTCGAAAAAAGTCGGGCTAAATACCATTCTTCAAATTTCCTGCTTTTTAACTGTTTATAGATTTAATATTTGTTAAAACTGATAGACAGATTCAGATATATCGGGAAAGTCCCATCCGAAGGACGACGTGCTCAAGTTATTTTTAACGTGAATGAAATTTCAACTACCCAGGTTTAGATACATAACATACGACTCATCATCGAGTACCAGACATACGAAAAGACCCTCGATCATAGCTTAAAGCCCAATCCGAAGGACGACGTGCTCAAATTTATTTTTATCTTCTCGATTAAAACATCTGACCTAAGTGACTTGGCTACATTTCTAAATGGCGGTCATGAGCTCGGTAGACTTCATTCTTCAAATTTCTCCCTTTTTAACAGTTTTTAGATTTAATATTTGTTAAAACTGATGAACAACCAGGTTATCTGAATCCTACACAAGAATTGAAATAAAATTTTTTTTCGAAAAAAGTCGGGTTAAATACCATCCTTCAAATTTCCTGCTTTTTAACGGTTTATAGATTTAATATTTGTTAAAACTGATGGACAGATTCAGATATATCGGGAAAGTCCCATCCGAAGGACGACGTGCTCAAGTTATTTTTAACGTGAATGAAATTTCAACTACCCAGGTTTAGATACATAACATACGACTCATTATCGAGCACCTGACATACAAAGAGGCCCTCGATCATAGCCTAAACTCCAATCCGAAGGACGACGTGCTCCAATTTATTTTTATCTTCTCGATTAAAACATCTGACCTAAGTGACTTGGCTACATTTCTAAATGGCGATCCTGAGCTCGGTAGACTCCATTCTTCAAATTTCTCGCTTTTAAACGGTTTTTAGATTTAATATTTGTTAAAACTGATGAACAACCGGGTTGTCTGAATCCTACACAAAAATCGAAATAAAAATGTTTCGCAGAAAAATTCGGGCTAATCCCATTCTTCAATTTTCTCGCTTTTTAACGGTTTATAGGCTTAATATTAGTTAAAACTGATAGACAGATTCAGATATATCGGGAAAGTTACATCCGAAGGACGACGTGCTCAAGGTTATTTTTAACCTAGGTGAAATTTTAGCTACCTAGGTTTAGTGACATAACATACGACTCATTATCGAGCACCTGACATACAAAGAGGCCCTCGATCATAGCCTAAACTCCAATCCGAAGGACGACGTGCTCAAATTTATTTTTATCTTCTCGATTAAAACATCTGACCTAAGTGACTTGGCTACATTTCTAAATGGCGATCCTGAGCTCGGTAGACTCCATTCTTCAAATTTCTCGCTTTTAAACGGGTTTTAGATTTAATATTTGTTAAAACTGATGAACAACCAGGTTATCTGAATCCTACCCAAGAATCGAAATAAAAATGTTTTTCGAAAAAAGTCGGATTAAAAACCATTCTTCAAATTTCCTGCTTTTTAACGGTTTATAGATTTAATATTTGTTAAAACTGATGGACAGATTCAGATATATCGGGAAAGTCCCATCCGAAGGACGACGTGCTCAAGGTTTTTTTTACCCTAGGTGAAATTTTAGCCACCTAGGTTTAGTTACATAACATACGACTCATTATCGAGCACCTGACATACAAAGAGGCCCTCGATCATAGCCTAAACTCCAATCCGAAGGACGACGTGCTCAAATTTATTTTTATCTTCCCGATTAAAACATCTGACCTAAGTGACTTGGCTAGATCTCTAAATGGCGATCCTGAGCTCGGTAAACTCCATTCTTCAAATTTCTTTCTTTTAAACGGTTTTTAGATTTAATATTTGTTAAAACTGATGAACAACCGGGTTATCTGAATCCTACACAAAAATCGAAATAAAAATGTTTCGCAGAAAAATTCGGGCTAATCCCATTCTTCAATTTTCTCGCTTTTTAACGGTTTATAGGATTAATATTAGTTAAAACTGATGGACAGATTCAGATATATCGGGAAAGTCCCATCCGAAGGACGACGTGCTCAAGGTTATTTTTAACCTAGGTGAAATTTTAGCTACCTAGGTTTAGTTACATAACATACGACTCATTATCGAGCACCTGACATACAAAGAGGCCCTCGATCATAGCCTAAACTCCAATCCGAAGGACGACGTGCTCAAATTTATTTTTATCTTCTCGATTAAAACATCTGACCTAAGTGACTTGGCTACATTTCTAAATGGCGATCCTGAGCTCGGTAGACTCCATTCTTCAAATTTCTCGCTTTTAAACGGTTTTTAGATTTAATATTTGTTAAAACTGATGAACAACCAGGTTATCTGAATCCTACCCAAGAATCGAAATTAAAAATGTTTTTCGAAAAAAGTCGGATTAAAAACCATTCTTCAAATTTCCTGCTTTTTAACGGTTTATAGATTTAATATTTGTTAAAACTGATGGACAGATTCAGATATATCGGGAAAGTCCCATCCGAAGGACGACGTGCTCAAGGTTTTTTTTACCCTAGGTGAAATTTTAGCCACCTAGGTTTAGTTACATAACATACGACTTATTATCGAGTACCTGACATACGAAAAGGCCCTCGATCATAGCTTAAAGCCCAATCCGAAGGACGACGTGCTCAAATTTATTTTTATCTTCTCGATTAAAACATCTGACCTAAGTGACTTGGCTAGATTTCTAAATGGCGATCCCGAGCTCGGTAGACTGCATTCTTCAAATTTCTCGCTTTCAAACGGTTTTTAGATTTAATATTTGTTAAAACTGATGAACAACCGGGATATCTGAATCCTACACAAAAATTGAAATAAAAATGTTTTTCGAAAAAAGTCGGGCTAAATACCATTCTTCAAATTTCCTGCTTTTTAACTGTTTATAGATTTAATATTTGTTAAAACTGATGGACAGATTCAGATATATCGGGAAAGTCCCATCCGAAGGACGACGTGCTCAAGGTTATTTTTAACCTATGTGAAATTTTAACTACCTAGGTTTAGTTACATAACAAACGACTCATTATCGAGCACCTGACATACAAAGAGGCCCTCGATCATAGCCTAAACTCCAATCCGAAGGACGACGTGCAATTTATTTATTATTATCTTCTCGATTAAAACATCTGACCTAAGTGACTTGGCTACATTTCTAAATGGCGATCCTGAGCTCGGTAGACTCCATTCTTCAAATTTCTCGCTTTTAAACGGTTTTAAGATTTAATATTTGTTAAAACTGATGAACAACCAGGTTATCTGAATCCTACCCAAGAATAGAAATAAAAATGTTTTTCGAAAAAAGTCGGATTAAAAACCATTCTTCAAATTTCCTGCTTTTTAACGGTTTATAGATTTAATATTTGTTAAAACTGATGGACAGATTCAGATATATCGGGAAAGTCCCATCCGAAGGACGACGTGCTCAAGGTTTTTTTTACCCTAGGTGAAATTTTAGCCACCTAGGTTTAGTTACATAACATACGACTCATTATCGAGTACCTGACATACGAAAAGGCCCTCGATCATAGCTTAAAGCCCAATCCGAAGGACGACGTGCTCAAACTTATTTTTATCTTCTCGATTAAAACATCTGACCTAAGTGACTTGGCTAGATTTCTAAATGGCGATCCCGAGCTCGGTAGACTCCATTCTTCAAATTTCTCGCTTTCAAACGGTTTTTAGATTTAATATTTGTTAAAACTGATGAACAACCGGGATATCTGAATCCTACACAAAAATTGAAATAAAAATGTTTTTCGAAAAAAGTCGGGCTAAATACCATTCTTCAAATTTCCTGCTTTTTAACTGTTTATAGATTTAATATTTGTTAAAACTGATGGACAGATTCAGATATATCGGGAAAGTCCCATCCGAAGGACGACGTGCTCAAGGTTATTTTTAACCTATGTGAAATTTTAACTACCTAGGTTTAGTTACATAACAAACGACTCATTATCGAGCACCTGACATACAAAGAGGCCCTCGATCATAGCCTAAACTCCAATCCGAAGGACGACGTGCAATTTATTTATTATTATCTTCTCGATTAAAACATCTGACCTAAGTGACTTGGCTACATTTCTAAATGGCGATCCTGAGCTCGGTAGACTCCATTCTTCAAATTTCTCGCTTTTAAACGGTTTTAAGATTTAATATTTGTTAAAACTGATGAACAACCAGGTTATCTGAATCCTACCCAAGAATAGAAATAAAAATGTTTTTCGAAAAAAGTCGGATTAAAAACCATTCTTCAAATTTCCTGCTTTTTAACGGTTTATAGATTTAATATTTGTTAAAACTGATGGACAGATTCAGATATATCGGGAAAGTCCCATCCGAAGGACGACGTGCTCAAGGTTTTTTTTACCCTAGGTGAAATTTTAGCCACCTAGGTTTAGTTACATAACATACGACTCATTATCGAGTACCTGACATACGAAAAGGCCCTCGATCATAGCTTAAAGCCCAATCCGAAGGACGACGTGCTCAAACTTATTTTTATCTTCTCGATTAAAACATCTGACCTAAGTGACTTGGCTAGATTTCTAAATGGCGATCCCGAGCTCGGTAGACTCCATTCTTCAAATTTCTCGCTTTCAAACGGTTTTTAGATTTAATATTTGTTAAAACTGATGAACAACCGGGATATCTGAATCCTACACAAAAATTGAAATAAAAATGTTTTTCGAAAAAAGTCGGGCTAAATACCATTCTTCAAATTTCCTGCTTTTTAACTGTTTATAGATTTAATATTTGTTAAAACTGATGGACAGATTCAGATATATCGGAAAAGTCCCATCCAAAGGACGACGTGCTCAAGGTTATTTTTAACCTAGGTGAAATTTTAACTACCTAGGTTTAGTTACATAACAAACGACTCATTATCAAGCACCTGACATACAATGAGGCCCTCGATCATAGCCTAAAGTCCAATCCGAAGGACGACGTGCTCAAATTTATTTTTATCTTCCCGATTAAAACATCTGACCTAAGTGACTTGGCTAGATCTCTAAATGGCGATCCTGAGCTCGGTAAACTACATTCTTCAAATTTCTTGCTTTTAAACGGTTTTTAGATTTAATATTTGTTAAAACTGATGAACAACCGGGTTATCTGAATCCTACACAAAAATCGAAATAAAAATGTTTCGCAGAAAAATTTGGTCTAATCCCATTCTTCAATTTTCTCGCTTTTTAACGGTTTATAGGCTTAATATTAGTTAAAACTGATAGACAGATTGAGATATATCGGGAAAGTCCCATCCGAAGGACGACGTGCTCAAGTTATTTTTAACGTGAATGAAATTTCAACTACCCAGGTTTAGATACATAACATACGACTCATCATCGAGTACCAGACATACGAAAAGACCCTCGATCATAGCTTAAAGCCCAATCCGAAGGACGACGTGCTCAAATTTATTTTTATCTTCTCGATTAAAACATCTGACCTAAGTGACTTGGCTACATTTCTAAATGGCGGTCATGAGCTCGGTAGACTTCATTCTTCAAATTTCTCCCTTTTTAACAGTTTTTAGATTTAATATTTGTTAAAACTGATGAACAACCAGGTTATATGAATCCTACACAAGAATTGAAATAAAATTTTTTTTCGAAAAAAGTCGGGTTAAATACCATCCTTCAAATTTCCTGCTTTTTAACGGTTTATAGATTTAATATTTGTTAAAACTGATGGACAGATTCAGATATATCGGGAAAGTCCCATCCGAAGGACGACGTGCTCAAGTTATTTTTAACGTGAATGAAATTTCAACTACCCAGGTTTAGGTACATAACATACGACTCATTATCGAGCACCTGACATACAAAGAGGCCCTCGATCATAGCCTAAACTCCAATCCGAAGGACGACGTGCTCCAATTTATTTTTATCTTCTCGATTAGAACATCTGACCTAAGTGACTTGGCTACATTTCTAAATGGCGATCCTGAGCTCGGTAGACTCCATTCTTCAAATTTCTCGCTTTTAAACGGTTTTTAGATTTAATATTTGTTAAAACTGATGAACAACCGGGTTGTCTGAATCCTACACAAAAATCGAAATAAAAATGTTTCGCAGAAAAATTCGGGCTAATCCCATTCTTCAATTTTCTCGCTTTTTAACGGTTTATAGGCTTAATATTAGTTAAAACTGATAGACAGATTCAGATATATCGGGAAAGTTACATCCGAAGGACGACGTGCTCAAGGTTATTTTTAACCTAGGTGAAATTTTAGCTACCTAGGTTTAGTGACATAACATACGACTCATTATTGAGCACCTGACATACAAAGAGGCCCTCGATCATAGCCTAAACTCCAATCCGAAGGACGTCGTGCTCAAATTTATTTTTATGTTCTCGATTAAAACATCTGACCTAAGTGACTTGGCTACATTTCTAAATGGCGATCCTGAGCTCGGTAGACTCCATTCTTCAAATTTCTCGCTTTTAAACGGGTTTTAGATTTAATATTTGTTAAAACTGATGAACAACCAGGTTATCTGAATCCTACCCAAGAATCGAAATAAAAATGTTTTTCGAAAAAAGTCGGATTAAAAACCATTCTTCAAATTTCCTGCTTTTTAACGGTTTATAGATTTAATATTTGTTAAAACTGATGGACAGATTCAGATATATCGGGAAAGTCCCATCCGAAGGACGACGTGCTCAAGGTTTTTTTTACCCTAGGTGAAATTTTAGCCACCTAGGTTTAGTTACATAACATACGACTCATTATCGAGCACCTGACATACAAAGAGGCCCTCGATCATAGCCTAAAGTCCAATCCGAAGGACGACGTGCTCAAATTTATTTTTATCTTCCCGATTAAAACATCTGACCTAAGTGACTTGGCTAGATCTCTAAATGGCGATCCTGAGCTCGGTAAACTCCATTCTTCAAATTTCTTGCTTTTAAACGGTTTTTAGATTTAATATTTGTTAAAACTGATGAACAACCGGGTTATCTGAATCCTACACAAAAATCGAAATAAAAATGTTTCGCAGAAAAATTCGGGCTAATCCCATTCTTCAATTTTCTCGCTTTTTAACGGTTTATAGGCTTAATATTAGTTAAAACTGATGGACAGATTCAGATATATCGGGAAAGTCCCATCCGAAGGACGACGTGCTCAAGGTTATTTTTAACCTAGGTGAAATTTTAGCTACCTAGGTTTAGTTACATAACATACGACTCATTATCGAGCACCTGACATACAAAGAGGCCCTCGATCATAGCCTAAACTCCAATCCGAAGGACGTCGTGCTCAAATTTATTTTTATCTTCTCGATTAAAACATCTGACCTAAGTGACTTGGCTACATTTCTAAATGGCGATCCTGAGCTCGGTAGACTCCATTCTTCAAATTTCTCGCTTTTAAACGGGTTTTAGATTTAATATTTGTTAAAACTGATGAACAACCAGGTTATCTGAATCCTACCCAAGAATCGAAATAAAAATGTTTTTCGAAAAAAGTCGGATTAAAAACCATTCTTCAAATTTCCTGCTTTTTAACGGTTTATAGATTTAATATTTGTTAAAACTGATGGACAGATTCAGATATATCGGGAAAGTCCCATCCGAAGGACGACGTGCTCAAGGTTTTTTTTACCCTAGGTGAAATTTTAGCCACCTAGGTTTAGTTACATAACATACGACTCATTATCGAGCACCTGACATACAAAGAGGCCCTCGATCATAGCCTAAAGTCCAATCCGAAGGACGACGTGCTCAAATTTATTTTTATCTTCCCGATTAAAACATCTGACCTAAGTGACTTGGCTAGATCTCTAAATGGCGATCCTGAGCTCGGTAAACTCCATTCTTCAAATTTCTTGCTTTTAAACGGTTTTTAGATTTAATATTTGTTAAAACTGATGAACAACCGGGTTATCTGAATCCTACACAAAAATCGAAATAAAAATGTTTCGCAGAAAAATTCGGGCTAATCCCATTCTTCAATTTTCTCGCTTTTTAACGGTTTATAGGCTTAATATTAGTTAAAACTGATGGACAGATTCAGATATATCGGGAAAGTCCCATCCGAAGGACGACGTGCTCAAGGTTATTTTTAACCTAGGTGAAATTTTAGCTACCTAGGTTTAGTTACATAACATACGACTCATTATCGAGCACCTGACATACAAAGAGGCCCTCGATCATAGCCTAAACTCCAATCCGAAGGACGTCGTGCTCAAATTTATTTTTATCTTCTCGATTAAAACATCTGACCTAAGTGACTTGGCTACATTTCTAAATGGCGATCCTGAGCTCGGTAGACTCCATTCTTCAAATTTCTCGCTTTTAAACGGGTTTTAGATTTAATATTTGTTAAAACTGATGAACAACCAGGTTATCTGAATCCTACCCAAGAATCGAAATAAAAATGTTTTTCGAAAAAAGTCGGATTAAAAACCATTCTTCAAATTTCCTGCTTTTTAACGGTTTATAGATTTAATATTTGTTAAAACTGATGGACAGATTCAGATATATCGGGAAAGTCCCATCCGAAGGACGACGTGCTCAAGGTTTTTTTTACCCTAGGTGAAATTTTAGCCACCTAGGTTTAGTTACATAACATACGACTCATTATCGAGCACCTGACATACAAAGAGGCCCTCGATCATAGCCTAAAGTCCAATCCGAAGGACGACGTGCTCAAATTTATTTTTATCTTCCCGATTAAAACATCTGACCTAAGTGACTTGGCTAGATCTCTAAATGGCGATCCTGAGCTCGGTAAACTCCATTCTTCAAATTTCTTGCTTTTAAACGGTTTTTAGATTTAATATTTGTTAAAACTGATGAACAACCGGGTTATCTGAATCCTACACAAAAATCGAAATAAAAATGTTTCGCAGAAAAATTCGGGCTAATCCCATTCTTCAATTTTCTCGCTTTTTAACGGTTTATAGGCTTAATATTAGTTAAAACTGATGGACAGATTCAGATATATCGGGAAAGTCCCATCCGAAGGACGACGTGCTCAAGGTTATTTTTAACCTAGGTGAAATTTTAGCTACCTAGGTTTAGTTACATAACATACGACTCATTATCGAGCACCTGACATACAAAGAGGCCCTCGATCATAGCCTAAACTCCAATCCGAAGGACGACGTGCTCAAATTTATTTTTATCTTCTCGATTAAAACATCTGACCTAAGTGACTTGGCTACATTTCTAAATGGCGATCCTGAGCTCGGTAGACTCCATTCTTCAAATTTCTCGCTTTTAAACGGTTTTTAGATTTAATATTTGTTAAAACTGATGAACAACCAGGTTATCTGAATCCTACCCAAGAATCGAAATAAAAATGTTTTTCGAAAAAAGTCGGATTAAAAACCATTCTTCAAATTTCCTGCTTTTTAACGGTTTATAGATTTAATATTTGTTAAAACTGATGGACAGATTCAGATATATCGGGAAAGTCCCATCCGAAGGACGACGTGCTCAAGGTTTTTTTTACCCTAGGTGAAATTTTAGCCACCTAGGTTTAGTTACATAACATACGACTTATTATCGAGTACCTGACATACGAAAAGGCCCTCGATCATAGCTTAAAGCCCAATCCGAAGGACGACGTGCTCAAATTTATTTTTATCTTCTCGATTAAAACATCTGACCTAAGTGACTTGGCTAGATTTCTAAATGGCGATCCCGAGCTCGGTAGACTCCATTCTTCAAATTTCTCGCTTTCAAACGGTTTTTAGATTTAATATTTGTTAAAACTGATGAACAACCGGGATATCTGAATCCTACACAAAAATTGAAATAAAAATGTTTTTCGAAAAAAGTCGGGCTAAATACCATTCTTCAAATTTCCTGCTTTTTAACTGTTTATAGATTTAATATTTGTTAAAACTGATGGACAGATTCAGATATATCGGGAAAGTCCCATCCGAAGGACGACGTGCTCAAGGTTATTTTTAACCTATGTGAAATTTTAACTACCTAGGTTTAGTTACATAACAAACGACTCATTATCGAGCACCTGACATACAAAGAGGCCCTCGATCATAGCCTAAAGTCCAATCCGAAGGACGACGTGCTCAAATTTATTTTTATCTTCCCGATTAAAACATCTGACCTAAGTGACTTGGCTAGATCTCTAAATGGCGATCCTGAGCTCGGTAAACTCCATTCTTCAAATTTCTTGCTTTTAAACGGTTTTTAGATTTAATATTTGTTAAAACTGATGAACAACCGGGTTATCTGAATCCTACACAAAAATCGAAATAAAAATGTTTCGCAGAAAAATTCGGGCTAATCCCATTCTTCAATTTTCTCGCTTTTTAACGGTTTATAGGCTTAATATTAGTTAAAACTGATAGACAGATTCAGATATATCGGGAAAGTCCCATCCGAAGGACGACGTGCTCAAGTTATTTTTAACGTGAATGAAATTTTAACTACCCAGGTTTAGATACATAACATACGACTCATCATCGAGTACCTGACATACGAAAAGACCCTCGATCATAGCTTAAAGCCCAATCCGAAGGACGACGTGCTCAAATTTATTTTTATCTTCTCGATTAAAACATCTGACCTAAGTGACTTGGCTACATTTCTAAATGGCGGTCATGAGCTCGGTAGACTTCATTCTACAAATTTCTCCCTTTTTAACGGTTTTTAGATTTAATATTTGTTAAAACTGATGAACAACCAGGTTATCTGAATCCTACACAAGAATTGAAATAATTTTTTTTTTCGAAATAGTCGGGTTAAATCCCATTCTTCAAATTTCCTGCTTTTTAACGGTTTATAGATTTAATATTTGTTAAAACTGATGGACAGATTCAGATATATCGGGAAAGTTACATCCGAAGGACGACGTGCTCAAGGTTATTTTTAACCTAGGTGAAATTTTAGCTACCTAGGTTTAGTGACATAACATACGACTCATTATTGAGCACCTGACATACAAAGAGGCCCTCGATCATAGCCTAAACTCCAATCCGAAGGACGTCGTGCTCAAATTTATTTTTATGTTCTCGATTAAAACATCTGACCTAAGTGACTTGGCTACATTTCTAAATGGCGATCCTGAGCTCGGTAGACTCCATTCTTCAAATTTCTCGCTTTTAAACGGGTTTTAGATTTAATATTTGTTAAAACTGATGAACAACCAGGTTATCTGAATCCTACCCAAGAATCGAAATAAAAATGTTTTTCGAAAAAAGTCGGATTAAAAACCATTCTTCAAATTTCCTGCTTTTTAACGGTTTATAGATTTAATATTTGTTAAAACTGATGGACAGATTCAGATATATCGGGAAAGTCCCATCCGAAGGACGACGTGCTCAAGGTTTTTTTTACCCTAGGTGAAATTTTAGCCACCTAGGTTTAGTTACATAACATACGACTCATTATCGAGCACCTGACATACAAAGAGGCCCTCGATCATAGCCTAAAGTCCAATCCGAAGGACGACGTGCTCAAATTTATTTTTATCTTCCCGATTAAAACATCTGACCTAAGTGACTTGGCTAGATCTCTAAATGGCGATCCTGAGCTCGGTAAACTCCATTCTTCAAATTTCTTGCTTTTAAACGGTTTTTAGATTTAATATTTGTTAAAACTGATGAACAACCGGGTTATCTGAATCCTACACAAAAATCGAAATAAAAATGTTTCGCAGAAAAATTCGGGCTAATCCCATTCTTCAATTTTCTCGCTTTTTAACGGTTTATAGGCTTAATATTAGTTAAAACTGATGGACAGATTCAGATATATCGGGAAAGTCCCATCCGAAGGACGACGTGCTCAAGGTTATTTTTAACCTAGGTGAAATTTTAGCTACCTAGGTTTAGTTACATAACATACGACTCATTATCGAGCACCTGACATACAAAGAGGCCCTCGATCATAGCCTAAACTCCAATCCGAAGGACGTCGTGCTCAAATTTATTTTTATCTTCTCGATTAAAACATCTGACCTAAGTGACTTGGCTACATTTCTAAATGGCGATCCTGAGCTCGGTAGACTCCATTCTTCAAATTTCTCGCTTTTAAACGGGTTTTAGATTTAATATTTGTTAAAACTGATGAACAACCAGGTTATCTGAATCCTACCCAAGAATCGAAATAAAAATGTTTTTCGAAAAAAGTCGGATTAAAAACCATTCTTCAAATTTCCTGCTTTTTAACGGTTTATAGATTTAATATTTGTTAAAACTGATGGACAGATTCAGATATATCGGGAAAGTCCCATCCGAAGGACGACGTGCTCAAGGTTTTTTTTACCCTAGGTGAAATTTTAGCCACCTAGGTTTAGTTACATAACATACGACTCATTATCGAGCACCTGACATACAAAGAGGCCCTCGATCATAGCCTAAAGTCCAATCCGAAGGACGACGTGCTCAAATTTATTTTTATCTTCCCGATTAAAACATCTGACCTAAGTGACTTGGCTAGATCTCTAAATGGCGATCCTGAGCTCGGTAAACTCCATTCTTCAAATTTCTTGCTTTTAAACGGTTTTTAGATTTAATATTTGTTAAAACTGATGAACAACCGGGTTATCTGAATCCTACACAAAAATCGAAATAAAAATGTTTCGCAGAAAAATTCGGGCTAATCCCATTCTTCAATTTTCTCGCTTTTTAACGGTTTATAGGCTTAATATTAGTTAAAACTGATGGACAGATTCAGATATATCGGGAAAGTCCCATCCGAAGGACGACGTGCTCAAGGTTATTTTTAACCTAGGTGAAATTTTAGCTACCTAGGTTTAGTTACATAACATACGACTCATTATCGAGCACCTGACATACAAAGAGGCCCTCGATCATAGCCTAAACTCCAATCCGAAGGACGACGTGCTCAAATTTATTTTTATCTTCTCGATTAAAACATCTGACCTAAGTGACTTGGCTACATTTCTAAATGGCGATCCTGAGCTCGGTAGACTCCATTCTTCAAATTTCTCGCTTTTAAACGGTTTTTAGATTTAATATTTGTTAAAACTGATGAACAACCAGGTTATCTGAATCCTACCCAAGAATCGAAATAAAAATGTTTTTCGAAAAAAGTCGGATTAAAAACCATTCTTCAAATTTCCTGCTTTTTAACGGTTTATAGATTTAATATTTGTTAAAACTGATGGACAGATTCAGATATATCGGGAAAGTCCCATCCGAAGGACGACGTGCTCAAGGTTTTTTTTACCCTAGGTGAAATTTTAGCCACCTAGGTTTAGTTACATAACATACGACTTATTATCGAGTACCTGACATACGAAAAGGCCCTCGATCATAGCTTAAAGCCCAATCCGAAGGACGACGTGCTCAAATTTATTTTTATCTTCTCGATTAAAACATCTGACCTAAGTGACTTGGCTAGATTTCTAAATGGCGATCCCGAGCTCGGTAGACTCCATTCTTCAAATTTCTCGCTTTCAAACGGTTTTTAGATTTAATATTTGTTAAAACTGATGAACAACCGGGATATCTGAATCCTACACAAAAATTGAAATAAAAATGTTTTTCGAAAAAAGTCGGGCTAAATACCATTCTTCAAATTTCCTGCTTTTTAACTGTTTATAGATTTAATATTTGTTAAAACTGATGGACAGATTCAGATATATCGGGAAAGTCCCATCCGAAGGACGACGTGCTCAAGGTTATTTTTAACCTATGTGAAATTTTAACTACCTAGGTTTAGTTACATAACAAACGACTCATTATCGAGCACCTGACATACAAAGAGGCCCTCGATCATAGCCTAAAGTCCAATCCGAAGGACGACGTGCTCAAATTTATTTTTATCTTCCCGATTAAAACATCTGACCTAAGTGACTTGGCTAGATCTCTAAATGGCGATCCTGAGCTCGGTAAACTCCATTCTTCAAATTTCTTGCTTTTAAACGGTTTTTAGATTTAATATTTGTTAAAACTGATGAACAACCGGGTTATCTGAATCCTACACAAAAATCGAAATAAAAATGTTTCGCAGAAAAATTCGGGCTAATCCCATTCTTCAATTTTCTCGCTTTTTAACGGTTTATAGGCTTAATATTAGTTAAAACTGATAGACAGATTCAGATATATCGGGAAAGTCCCATCCGAAGGACGACGTGCTCAAGTTATTTTTAACGTGAATGAAATTTTAACTACCCAGGTTTAGATACATAACATACGACTCATCATCGAGTACCTGACATACGAAAAGACCCTCGATCATAGCTTAAAGCCCAATCCGAAGGACGACGTGCTCAAATTTATTTTTATCTTCTCGATTAAAACATCTGACCTAAGTGACTTGGCTACATTTCTAAATGGCGGTCATGAGCTCGGTAGACTTCATTCTACAAATTTCTCCCTTTTTAACGGTTTTTAGATTTAATATTTGTTAAAACTGATGAACAACCAGGTTATCTGAATCCTACACAAGAATTGAAATAATTTTTTTTTTCGAAATAGTCGGGTTAAATACCATTCTTCAAATTTCCTGCTTTTTAACGGTTTATAGATTTAATATTTGTTAAAACTGATGGACAGATTCAGATATATCGGGAAAGTTACATCCGAAGGACGACGTGCTCAAGGTTATTTTTAACCTAGGTGAAATTTTAGCTACCTAGGTTTAGTTACATAACATACGACTCATTATCGAGCACCTGACATACAAAGAGGCCCTCGATCATAGCCTAAACTACAATCCGAAGGACGACGTGCAATTTATTTATTATTATCTTCTGGATTAAAACATCTGACCTAAGTGACTTGGCTACATTTCTAAATGGCGATCCTGAGCTCGGTAGACTCCATTCTTCAAATTTCTCGCTTTTAAACGGTTTTAAGATTTAATATTTGTTAAAACTGATGAACAACCAGGTTATCTGAATCCTACCCAAGAATCGAAATAAAAATGTTTTTCGAAAAAAGTCGGATTAAAAACCATTCTTCAAATTTACTGCTTTTTAACGGTTTATAGATTTAATATTTGTTAAAACTGATGGACAGATTCAGATATATCGGGAAAGTCCCATCCGAAGGACGACGTGCTCAAGGTTTTTTTTACCCTAGGTGAAATTTTAGCCACCTAGGTTTAGTTACATAACATACGACTCATTATCGAGTACCTGACATACGAAAAGGCCCTCGATCATAGCTTAGAGCCCAATCCGAAGGACGACGTGCTCAAATTTATTTTTATCTTCTCGATTAAAACATCTGACCTAAGTGACTTGGCTAGATTTCTAAATGGCGATCCCGAGCTCGGTAGACTCCATTCTTCAAATTTCTCGCTTTCAAACGGTTTTTAGATTTAATATTTGTTAAAACTGATGAACAACCGGGATATCTGAATCCTACCCAAGAATCGAAATAAAAATGTTTTTCGAAAAAAGTCGGATTAAAAACCATTCTTCAAATTTCCTGCTTTTTAACGGTTTATAGATTTAATATTTGTTAAAACTGATGAACAGATTCAGATATATCGGGAAGGTCCCATCCGAAGGACGACGTGCTCAAGGTTATTTTTAACCTAGGTGAAATTTTAGCTACCTAGGTTTAGTTACATAACATACGACTCATTATCGAGCACCTGACATACAAAGAGGCCCTCGATCATAGCTTAAAGCCCAATCCGAAGGACGACGTGCTCAAATTTATTTTTATCTTCTCGATTAAAACATCTGACCTAAGTGACTTGGCTACATTTCTAAATGGCGGTCATGAGCTCGGTAGACTTCATTCTTCAAATTTCTCCCTTTTTAACAGTTTTTAGATTTAATATTTGTTAAAACTGATGAACAACCAGGTTATCTGAATCCTACACAAGAATTGAAATAAAATTTTTTTTCGAAAAAAGTCGGGTTAAATACCATCCTTCAAATTTCCTGCTTTTTAACGGTTTATAGATTTAATATTTGTTAAAACTGATGGACAGATTCAGATATATCGGGAAAGTCCCATCCGAAGGACGACGTGCTCAAGTTATTTTTAACGTGAATGAAATTTCAACTACCCAGGTTTAGATACATAACATACGACTCATTATCGAGCACCTGACATACAAAGAGGCCCTCGATCATAGCCTAAACTCCAATCCGAAGGACGACGTGCTCCAATTTATTTTTATCTTCTCGATTAAAACATCTGACCTAAGTGACTTGGCTACATTTCTAAATGGCGATCCTGAGCTCGGTAGACTCCATTCTTCAAATTTCTCGCTTTTAAACGGTTTTTAGATTTAATATTTGTTAAAACTGATGAACAACCGGGTTGTCTGAATCCTACACAAAAATCGAAATAAAAATGTTTCGCAGAAAAATTCGGGCTAATCCCATTCTTCAATTTTCTCGCTTTTTAACGGTTTATAGGCTTAATATTAGTTAAAACTGATAGACAGATTCAGATATATCGGGAAAGTTACATCCGAAGGACGACGTGCTCAAGGTTATTTTTAACCTAGGTGAAATTTTAGCTACCTAGGTATAGTGACATAACATACGACTCATTATCGAGCACCTGACATACAAAGAGGCCCTCGATCATAGCCTAAACTCCAATCCGAAGGACGACGTGCTCAAATTTATTTTTATCTTCTCGATTAAAACATCTGACCTAAGTGACTTGGCTACATTTCTAAATGGCGATCCTGAGCTCGGTAGACTCCATTCTTCAAATTTCTCGCTTTTAAACGGGTTTTAGATTTAATATTTGTTAAAACTGATGAACAACCAGGTTATCTGAATCCTACACAAGAATTGAAATAAATTTTTTTTTCGAAATAGTCGGGTTAAATACCATTCTTCAAATTTCCTGCTTTTTAACGGTTTATAGATTTAATATTTGTTAAAACTGATGGACAGATTCAGATATATCGGGAAAGTTACATCCGAAGGACGACGTGCTCAAGGTTATTTTTAACCTAGGTGAAATTTTAGCTACCTAGGTTTAGTTACATAACATACGACTCATTATCGAGCACCTGACATACAAAGAGGCCCTCGATCATAGCCTAAACTACAATCCGAAGGACGACGTGCAATTTATTTATTATTATTTTCTGGATTAAAACATCTGACCTAAGTGACTTGGCTACATTTCTAAATGGCGATCCTGAGCTCGGTAGACTCCATTCTTCAAATTTCTCGCTTTTAAACGGTTTTAAGATTTAATATTTGTTAAAACTGATGAACAACCAGGTTATCTGAATCCTACCCAAGAATCGAAATAAAAATGTTTTTCGAAAAAAGTCGGATTAAAAACCATTCTTCAAATTTACTGCTTTTTAACGGTTTATAGATTTAATATTTGTTAAAACTGATGGACAGATTCAGATATATCGGGAAAGTCCCATCCGAAGGACGACGTGCTCAAGGTTTTTTTTACCCTAGGTGAAATTTTAGCCACCTAGGTTTAGTTACATAACATACGACTCATTATCGAGTACCTGACATACGAAAAGGCCCTCGATCATAGCTTAGAGCCCAATCCGAAGGACGACGTGCTCAAATTTATTTTTATCTTCTCGATTAAAACATCTGACCTAAGTGACTTGGCTAGATTTCTAAATGGCGATCCCGAGCTCGGTTGACTCCATTCTTCAAATTTCTCGCTTTCAAACGGTTTTTAGATTTAATATTTGTTAAAACTGATGAACAACCGGGATATCTGAATCCTACCCAAGAATCGAAATAAAAATGTTTTTCGAAAAAAGTCGGATTAAAAACCATTCTTCAAATTTCCTGCTTTTTAACGGTTTATAGATTTAATATTTGTTAAAACTGATGAACAGATTCAGATATATCGGGAAGGTCCCATCCGAAGGACGACGTGCTCAAGGTTATTTTTAACCTAGGTGAAATTTTAGCTACCTAGGTTTAGTTACATAACATACGACTCATTATCGAGCACCTGACATACAAAGAGGCCCTCGATCATAGCTTAAAGCCCAATCCGAAGGACGACGTGCTCAAATTTATTTTTATCTTCTCGATTAAAACATCTGACCTAAGTGACTTGGCTACATTTCTAAATGGCGGTCATGAGCTCGGTAGACTTCATTCTTCAAATTTCTCCCTTTTTAACAGTTTTTAGATTTAATATTTGTTAAAACTGATGAACAACCAGGTTATCTGAATCCTACACAAGAATTGAAATAAAATTTTTTTTCGAAAAAAGTCGGGTTAAATACCATCCTTCAAATTTCCTGCTTTTTAACGGTTTATAGATTTAATATTTGTTAAAACTGATGGACAGATTCAGATATATCGGGAAAGTCCCATCCGAAGGACGACGTGCTCAAGTTATTTTTAACGTGAATGAAATTTCAACTACCCAGGTTTAGATACAATACATACGACTCATTATCGAGCACCTGCCATACAAAGAGGCCCTCGATCATAGCCTAAACTCCAATCCGAAGGACGACGTGCTCAAATTTATTTTTATCTTCCCGATTAAAACATCTGACCTAAGTGACTTGGCTAGATCTCTAAATGGCGATCCTGAGCTCGGTAAACTCCATTCTTCAAATTTCTTGCTTTTAAACGGTTTTTAGATTTAATATTTGTTAAAACTGATGAACAACCGGGTTATCTGAATCCTACACAAAAATCGAAATAAAAATGTTTCGTAGAAAAATTCGGGCTAATCCCATTCTTCAATTTTCTCGCTTTTTAACGGTTTATAGGCTTAATATTAGTTAAAACTGATGGACAGATTCAGATATATCGGGAAAGTCCCATCCGAAGGACGACGTGCTCAAGTTATTTTTAACGTGAATGAAATTTCAACTACCCAGGTTTAGATACATAACATACGACTCATTATCGAGCACCTGACATACAAAGAGGCCCTCGATCATAGCTTAAAGCCCAATCCGAAGGACGACGTGCTCAAATTTATTTTTATCTTCTCGATTAAAACATCTGACCTAAGTGACTTGGCTACATTTCTAAATGGCGGTCATGAGCTCGGTAGACTTCATTCTTCAAATTTCTCCCTTTTTAACAGTTTTTAGATTTAATATTTGTTAAAACTGATGAACAACCAGGTTATCTGAATCCTACACAAGAATTGAAATAAAATTTTTTTTCGAAAAAAGTCGGGTTAAATACCATCCTTCAAATTTCCTGCTTTTTAACGGTTTATAGATTTAATATTTGTTAAAACTGATGGACAGATTCAGATATATCGGGAAAGTCCCATCCGAAGGACGACGTGCTCAAGTTATTTTTAACGTGAATGAAATTTCAACTACCCAGGTTTAGATACATAACATACGACTCATTATCGAGCACCTGACATACAAAGAGGCCCTCGATCATAGCCTAAACTCCAATCCGAAGGACGACGTGCTCAAATTTATTTTTATCTTCTCGATTAAAACATCTGACCTAAGTGACTTGGCTACATTTCTAAATGGCGATCCTGAGCTCGGTAGACTCCATTCTTCAAATTTCTCGCTTTTAAACGGGTTTTAGATTTAATATTTGTTAAAACTGATGAACAACCAGGTTATCTGAATCCTACCCAAGAATCGAAATAAAAATGTTTTTCGAAAAAAGTCGGATTAAAAACCATTCTTCAAATTTCCTGCTTTTTAACGGTTTATAGATTTAATATTTGTTAAAACTGATGGACAGATTCAGATATATCGGGAAAGTCCCATCCGAAGGACGACGTGCTCAAGGTTTTTTTTACCCTAGGTGAAATTTTAGCCACCTAGGTTTAGTTACATAACATACGACTCATTATCGAGCACCTGACATACAAAGAGGCCCTCGATCATAGCCTAAAGTCCCATCCGAAGGACGACGTGCTCAAGTTATTTTTAACGTGAATGAAATTTCAACTACCCAGGTTTAGATACATAACATACGACTCATTATCGAGCACCTGACATACAAAGAGGCCCTCGATCATAGCTTAAAGCCCAATCCGAAGGACGACGTGCTCAAATTTATTTAGTGGCGATCCTGAGCTCGGTAGACTCCATTCTTCAAATTTCCTGCTTTTTTAGGGTTTGTAGATTTAATATTTGTTAAAACTGATAGACAGATTCAGATATATCGGGAAAGTCCCATCCGAAGGACGACGTGCTCAAGGATTTTTCAACCTAAGTGAAATTTCAGCTACCCAGGATTAGATACCTAACATACGACACATTATCCAGTACCTGACATACGAAAAGGCCCTCGATCATAGCTTCAAGTCCAATCCGAAGGACGACGTGCTCAATTTTTTTTTATCTTCCCGAGTAAAACATCTGACCTAAGTGACTTGGCTAGATCTCTAAATGGCGATCCTGAGCTCGGTTAACTCCATTCTTCAAATTTCTTGCTTTTAAACGGTTTTTAGATTTAATATTTGTTAAAACTGATAGATAACCGTGATATCTGAATCCTACACAAAAATCGAAATAAAAATGTTTTTCGAAATAAGTCGGGCTAAATACCATTCTTCAAATTTCCTGCTTTTTAACGGTTTATAGATTTAATATTTGTTAAAACTGATAGACAGATTCAGATATATGGGGAAAGTCCCATCCGAAGGACGACGTGCTCAAGGTTTTTTTTAACCTAAGTGAAATTTCAGCTACCCAGGTTTAGATACATAACATGCGACTCATTATCCAGTACCTGACTACGAAAAGGCCCTTGATCATAGCTTGAAGTCCAATCCGAAGGACGACGCGCTCAAGTTATTTTTAACGTGAATGAAATTTCAACTACCCAGCTTTAGATACATAACATACGACTCATTATCGAGTACCGGACATACAAAAAGGCCCTCGATCATAGCTTAAAGCCCAATCCGAAGGACGACGTGCTCAAATTTATTTTTATCTTCTCGATTAAAACATCTAACCTAAGTGACTTGGCTAGATTTCTAAATGGCGATCATGAGCTAGGTAGACTTCATTCTTTAAATTTCTCGCTTTTAAGCGGTTTTTAGATTTAATATTTGTTAAAACTGATGAACAACCAGGTTATCTGAATCCTACACAAGAATCGAAATAAAAATGTTTAGCAAAAAAATTCGGGCTAATCCCATTCTTCAATTTTCTCGCTTTTTAACGGTTTTTAGATTTAATATTTGTTAAAAGTGATAGATAGATTCAAATATATCGGGAAAGTCCAATCCGAAGGACGACGTGCTCAAGTTATTTTTAACGTGAATGAAATTTCAACTACCCAGGTTTAGATACATAACATACGACTCATTATTGAGTACCTGACATACGAAAAGGCCCTCGATCATAGCTTAAAGCCCAATCCGAAGGACGACGTGCTCAAATTTATTTTTATCTTCTCGAATAAAACCTCTGACCTAAGTGCCTTGGCTAGATTTCTAAGTGGCGATCCTGAGCTCGATAGACTCCATATGTATGATAAAATAAGTTACCGTTTGGTTCCAACTAAAATTATCAAGGATGAAATGTGGAATATAAGTGGGCTTTGAGGTACCGTTTTGACATATTTTCTGAAAAACAAATTAATACAGCTATGTTGGTAGATAGGCAGCATCCAGAAACGAAGATGGTCAACCAAAGAAAGATTCAGATGTATCGGGAAAGTCCCATCCGAAGGACGACGTGCTCAAATTTATTTTTATCTTCCCGATTAAAACATCTGACCTAAGTGACTTGGCTAGATTTCTAAATGGCGATCCTGAGCTCGGTAAACACCATTCTTCAAATTTCTCCCTTTTTAACGGTTTTTCGATTTAATATTTGTTAAAACTGATAGATAACAACCGGGATATCTGAATCCTACACAAAAATCGAAATAAAAATGTTTTTCGAAAAAAGTCGGGCTAAATACCATTCTTCAAATTTCCTGCTTTTTAACGGTTTATAGATTTAATATTTGTTAAAACTTATAGACAGATTCAGATATATCGGGAAAGTCCCATCCGAAGGACGACGTGCTCAAGGTTATTTTTAACCTAAGTGAAATTTCAGCTACCCAGGATTAGATACATAACATGCGACTCATTATCCAGTACCTGACATACAAAAAGGCCCTCGATCTTAGCTTGAAGCGCAATCCGAAGGACGACGTGCTCAAGTTATTTTTAACGTAAATGAAATTTCAACTACAAAGGTTTAGAAACATAACATACGACTCATTATCGAGTACCTGACATACGTAACGGCCCTGGATCATCAGCTTAAAGCCCAATCCGAAGGACGACGTGCACAAATTTATTTTTATCTTCCCGATTAAAACATCTAGCTCATTAACGGTTGGCCGTATTGTCACGAAATTTTACATGTAGTATCGTAGTATTGAATAATATGCTATGTCGCGTCCCAAAATTTTGAACGGGAGGGGGGGTTGTAGGGGGGGCCTAAGTATAACTATAGTGCTAGCTCATTAACGGTTGGTCATAATGTCACGAAATTTCACATTTAGTATTCCTGAAGGCCATATTGAAAAATACACTATGTGACATCTAAAAAATTGGGAGGGGGGGGGGGGGGGGGGGGTCAAGCATAAAAATAATGCTGAATGATTAAATGGTAATCGGATTGTTATGAATTTCACATGTAGTAGTAGTAGTAACTATGTATTCGCTGTGGGGTCCACTGTTGCAAGGCATTTACTAGCTGTGATGTCCACCGTTCCTAATATCGTACTAGCTGTGGGGTCCGCTGTTGCAAGGCATTTACTAGCTGTGGTGCCCAGCGTTCCTAACTTCGTACTAGCTGTGGGGTCCACTGTTGCAAGGCATTTACTAGCTGTGATGCCCAGCGTTCCTAATATCGTACTAGCTATGGGGTCCGCTGTTGCAATACATTTACTAGCTGTGATGCCCAGCGTTCCTAATATCGTACTAGCTGTGGGGTCCGCTGTTGCAAGGCACTTACTAGCTGTAGTGCCCAGCCCCAGCGTTCCTAACTATGTACTAGCTGTGGGGTTCGCTGTTGCAAGGCACCTACAAGCTGTGATGTCCAGCGTTCCTAAAAACGTACCAGCCGTGGGGTCCGCCGTTGCAAAAACATACTAGCTGTGATGCCCAGCGTTTTTAACTACGTACTAGCTGTGGGGTCCAGCGTTTCTAACTACGTACTAGCTGTGGGGTCCGCCGCTGCAAAACACATACTAGCTGTGTTGCCCAGTGGTTCCAACTACGTACTATCTGTGGGGTCCGCTGTTGCAAGCACTTAATAGCTGTAGGGCCCAGCGTTCCTAAAAACGTACTATCTGTGGGGTCCGCTGTTGCAAGGCACTTACTAGCTGTGATGCCCAGCGTTCCTAACTTCGTACTAGCTGTGTGGTCCGCTGTTACAAGGCACATTCTAGATGTGGTGCCCAGCGTTCCTAACTTCGTACTAGCTGTGGGGTCCGCTGTTGTAAGGCACATTCTAGATGTGGTGCCCAGCGTTCCTAACTTCATACTAGCTGTGGGGTCCGCCGTTCCAAGGCACTTACAAGCTGTGGTGCCCAGCGTTCCAACTATGTACTAGCTGTGGGGTCCACCGTTGCAAGGGATATACTACCTGTGGTGCCCAGCGTTCCTAACTACGTACTATCTGTGGTGCCCAGCGTTGCAAGGCACATACTAGCTGTGGTCACAAGCGTTCTTAAGTACGCACTGGCTAGGATGTCCAGCGATGCTAAGTATTCACTAGCTGTGGTCCCAAGCGTTCTTAAGTACGCACTGGCTAGGATGTCCAGCGATGCTAAGTATTCACTAGCTGTGGTTTCCGCCGTTGAAAGGCGCATACTAGCTGTGGTGCCCAGGGGTTCTAAAAACTTACTAGCGTTACTATACTATAGCTGAAGGACTATAAGCCTTATTCCGTATAAAATTATAACATCATGAATGTACTGCCGAAAAAATTGAATAGACTTATAAAGGAGATATTGGGAGAAAATTCAAAGTTCCCCCGGGCAACGCCGGGTATTACTGCTAGTATTTTAATAAAGCTGAAACGGGGTTTGTTTGTATGTTTGTTCCAGAATCACGTCCAAACGGCTGGACGGATTTTCATGATACTTCACGTGTAGCATCCTTTCAAGCTCCATTGAATAATAGGCTATGTGGCGTCCCTAAATTCCGAACGGAAGGGGGGGCTCTAAGAGGGGGCTAAGCATTAAAATAGCGCTAACTCAATAATAAATGGTCGGATTCTCATGGAATGGTTATGTCCTCCGGGAAGGTTAATTTCAAATACGAAATTTGATGTTGATACATTCATTGCATCGGCAGTTATTGGGATTGTTGAAATTAGCCTACTCCCCGGAACTCCCCCCTCCCTTTAGCCGATATCGCTAAAATATGACTGATTATGTCCTCAGTGGATTTTAATTTTAAATACGAAATTTGATGTTCATACATTCATTTCATCGGCAGTATTTGGGATTTTTGAATTGAGCCCCCACCCCAGAACTCCCCCCTCCCCTCAGCCGATATCGCTGAAAATTGACTGGTTATGTCCTCCGGCAATGTTAATTTCAAATACGAAATTTGATGTTGATACATTCATTACATCGGCAGTTATTGGGGTTTTTTAATTAAGCCCCCACCCCGGAAGTGCCCCCTCCCCTCATCCGATATCGCTGAATGTTGACTGGTTATGTCCTCCGGGAATGTTATTTTTAAATACGAAATTTGATGTTGATACATTCATTACATCGGCAGGTATAGAGGGTTTGGAATTAAGCCCCCACCCCGGAACTCCCCCCTCCCCTGACCCGATATCGCTGAAATTTGACTGGTTATTTCCTCCGGGAATGTTAATTTTAAATACAATTTTTCATGTTAATACATTCATTACATCGGCAGTTATTGGGATTTTGTAATTCAGATCTCTTATCCACCCGTTCTCTTCCACCGACTTCTATATTGATAAAGCTGAAACGTGGTTTGTTTATATGTTTGTTCCAACGTCACGCCCAAACGGCTGGACGGATTTTAATGAAACTTCACATGTAGCATCCTTTAGAGATGCATTGAATAATAGGCTATGTGGCGTCCCTAAATTCCGAACGGGAGGGGGGGCTCTAAGGGGGGGGCTAAGCATAAAAATAGTGCTAACTCATTAATTAATGGTCGGATTGTCATGAAATTTCATATGTTGTATTCTTAAAGGCCAAATAGAAGAATAGGGTGTATGGTGCCCCAAAATACCGGACGGGAGGGGGGTTGTGGGGGGAGGCCTAAATATAAAGATACCGGTAGCTCATGAATGGTCGGATTATCATGAAATTTCATATGTAGTATTCTTGAAAGCCAATTGGCCGAATTGAAAAATAGAGTATGTGACATCTGAACATTTTGAAAGGAAGGGGGATTTTTGGGATAGGCCTTAGCATAAAGATCACATGTAGTATTCTTAAAAGACAAAAAAAAAAAAAAGGATTACGTTCTACATGTTTGTCCCAGCGTTCCTAAGAACTTAATAGCTGGTTGCACGGAGTTGCAAGGCGCATACTATCTAAGGTGCCCGGCGTTCTTAAGTAGGAACGAGCTGTGGTTCCAAATGGTACAAAGAACTTACTAGCTGGGCTGGCCGCCGTTGCAAGGCATATACAACGAGTAGCTGTGTTGCCAAGCGTTCCTGGACACGTACTAGTTGTGGTGCGCAGCATTCCTAAGAACGTAATAGCTGTTGTGTCCAGCGGTTTTAAGCACACACTAGTTGTGGTGCCCAGCTGTTCCGAGCATTTACTAGCCGGGGTGGTACGCCATTGCAAGGCCGATACTAGCTGTGGTCACGAGCGTTCTTAAGTACGTACTGGCTAGGATGTCTAGCGACGCTAAGTATTTACTAGCTGTGGTTTCCGCAGTTGAAAGGGGCATACTAGCTGTGGTGCCCAGTGGTCCTAAACACTTACTAGCTGGGGTGTCTGCCGTTGAAGGATAAAAGCCTTATTCCATTTGAATAATTAAATATTATAACATCATGAATGTACTGTCGAAGAATTGAATAGGATTCGAATATTAGGAGAAAAGTCAAAGTTCCCCGGGCAACGCCGGGTATTTCTGCTAGTAAATAAATAAACTGGTAATAATAAATTAAATAAACATTTTTTTCCCCCTACGCCGGTACGCTCGCGATTTCCGCCATGCGTCTCCTAGCAGCCCAGTACACTACAGATTTCTTTGTTGTAGTGCAGTTTCCTTTAATAGCAGTTCTGACGTCCTGGAGAGCGGTGCACACGTCGAGATGCTGCCCTGTCATGTGCTACTCTGTCTCGCAGAGGACGCAATAGGGGTTGTCCGCTACTCCGATCCGATATAGGTGTCCCTGAAGGAAATCGTGCCCGGTCAGCAGTTGGAAGCAGGCCACCGAGTGTCCGCGGGGTAGGTCTGGTGGCACCCGGCCTCCTGTCTCCCCCAACACCCGCCACTGTTTACCCTCGGCTTTGAAGGAGTGCTCCAGCTTCACCACATTCTGGAGGGAACCCTTCCCTATACGTTTCGCGGCTTCCATAGTCAGGGGGTGTTCGACCTGTTCCATGAGGGAGCCTGCCTTGGCCAGCCGGTCCGCCTCTTCATTCCCATGAACACCGCAATGTCCTGGGATCCACTGCAGCACAATCGTTGAGCCTCGGGTCATCAGCCGGTCTATCGCTTGTCGGCACTTCAGGACATCCGGAGATTCGTTGCCTACCGCGTTGGTCAAGGCTAGCATAGCTGCATGTGAGTCCACCAAGATGACGATTTGATTATCTGACCTGGTTTGTTGGGTTTCAAGCGCCAGTAACATGGCCTTCACTTCACCATCGAAGTTGGAGGCATGCTTCCCGACGGGAGCAGCTATCTGGAAGTCCTTGAAATACACGCCAGCCCCAGCATTTCCCTTTGCAGAGACGTCGGTGTAGACATGAAGCCACTCTGCCTCGGGGTAACGTTCCGAGATGGTCTCCAGTGCCGTAGTCTTCAGCTGCCAGACTGGCGTGGTTTCTTTCTTCACAGGTCGTGTCAAGTCCAGGTGACAGAGTGCCCCCTTAGATGCTCTTCTTTTGGCTATCCTAGGAAAGACCTGCCGTTGGTTAAGACTTAGCTCCCTTTCACCTATAATCTTCTCCACCTCGCTGGTCAAGTTATTTTGGGTCTTCAGTCTGCCTGGTGCCGGTCTATAGGTCCTCCAATAACTTACGTCGATCCGTTTCAGCCTCTCATACATGTTAATGCCCATCATTTCTCGACGAATAGCTAGAGTTGTGTCTGCATTTCCAGGGCTGCTGTCGGTGTCGAACGTGGGCCTCCTGTCATTAATCGTAGTGCCTGGTTCTGCACTTTGTCAAGTTTCTTCAAAGAAGAATCAGATGCTATGACAGTCACTTCCGAGACATACTCCATCACGGGTCGTACATAAGCTGTTGTCAAAACATTCTGTGAGGCTCCCCACTTGGTCCCAGTAAACAAATAATAATAATAATTTTTTATTATTGTCTATTTTATTAAAAAAATGTAAACGTAAATTACTTGTTTCGATATTCGACCATTGTCAGGTTTAGTAATAAACTAACAGTTTCAGTTGTGTAATGTATACCAAGACAGGCTAGACTCATGCAACGATACATTTAAAGAAATATTACTTTTTTTTCACACAAAATTAGTTATAATTAGCCTGTAAGTTATAACTTATTATTGTTTGTAATTTATTTATAACTACCCAACACTTGTATACATTATCGACTTAATAATTAATAGTAGTGTAAAATAATATAATATTTTTAGTTACCTTATGTGGTTTGTATGAATAGGCCTTGTCAGGTTGTATATAACGCAAACGCTGAAAAAAAAAATATAAATAAATGGCTCCAAATAAACAAGTGGCATATTGTTGAACTCAACGATTCATTGTAAGAGACAATTTCTTTGTCAAGTTTACAAATCGAAATAAGCATTCCAATTATTTTGAAAAGTCTAATGGGTATTATAAGACAGCAATTATTATTGTTTTCAACACTATTTATATTTAATCTTTTTCCATTATAAAAACAAATAAATATTTTTAAAATATCGGTTGTGGACAACACATGACTTTCGTATACCAACTCTGTTTTTGTAGGTCTCTCCCCTCCTTCCCACTCAAATTAATTACTGGTAATATTAAAATCATTCTCAGAATATAAAGCAGAATTGACTGACATCGTTTCATAAGTGCTCTCTAGTTGGATCGTTAACAGAAACTGTAGGGTTCGGTAAAATGAACATTCATTCAAAATGGTATGTATTTGGTGTAAATCTGAGACCAGATGGAACTAATTCGTGTAACAAAATCAAATCAACTCAATGCTTGCTGACTCAAGAGGGATGGCTCGATCAATGATAGTTGTTCCTGAAGTAATATTGTATTATTTTCGATATTGTAAAGGGGTTTGTCATTTGTTAAAAATAAATAAAATATGAAGATATACCTTTTCACCAATAGCTAGTTTACATTTGCAGGGTAATCCATATTTGTGTCCAGGAGGCCATGCAGCACTCTGGAGAAAGAAATATATCATTTAGTATTTATAATCAGAAAGATTTGAAAAAATTAAGATTTTAATTTAATTGAAAAGAAAATACTCACTGAATTTTTAGAAGGATCTGGTTGGACCTCTACCATTGTGACAATTTCGAATAGATTTCTTTTGAAATAAAAGGATCAAAGGACAAAAAAGTGAGTTTTTAGGGGATTGGTTTATGTCTTAAGTCTTCATCATTAAAGAATTAAAGATGAATATTTTAAGAAAAAAAATTAGGTTTAAAAGTTTTAAATGCTTATATTTTTGGAAAAACAAAAAAAAAATCTGAGTTTCGGAACCTAAATTTCAATGGATATACTACATTTGAAATACGCGGTCATGAGAATCCATCAATGAAAATTTTCTAAACCCATATGAATGGCCAATCATATGGGAGGCAGGCTACATATAACCAGGTTTGGTTGTTTTTATTTTATTCGTAAGGTCACATTTGGGGGTAACTGATTATATTTGTGATAACATGTGCTCTTATATTCCGTTTGGGCGAATTACAGGTCACTTTTAATTCATATTTATTTTTTAAAAAATTAGTCACTATTTACGAATATTATTTGTAAAGTTTAATATTATTGTTTACTGAAATTGACATTTTTTTCATAGCTTCAATGATGTCTAGGGGATTTTCAACTAGTAACTCTGCTAATAAAAATGTAAAAACTGCAATTATGATGTTAAATATGGGCGGGCCCCAGAATTTAGAACAAGTACCGGAATATCTTCTAAGGATTATGACTGACAGAGATATGATACAACTTCCATTTCAGAGGTAATATTTGTCATATTATTGTTATTAATTTACTTTTTCAATAATGTTTACTAAATCTGTGACCACTTAAAATATTTTTAGTACATTAGGGCCTTACATTGCTCGAAGGAGGACAGCTGAAGTTCAAAAGAAATATGAAGAAATAGGAGGTGGCTCCCCTATATTTAAATGGACTCAAAGACAAGTAAGTTTCATAAAATGAGTTCTTTTGATATACTATTTACCTTGTGTATCTATTCTAATGTCAGAACATTTTTTTTTTTTTTAAGGGTGAACTTTTATGTCAAAAACTTGATAACATTTCGCCAAACAGTGCTCCGCATAAACATTATGTAGCATTTCGATACGTTGATCCGCTGACAGAGGACACTATCAATGATATTGAAAAGTATTATTTTAAATCTTTATATTCCCGAAATATTGAGTTTTGTGGCCTCATTAAAATACTTATTTTCTTTGCAGGGACGGTGCTGAAAGGGTTGTCATATTTTCACAGTATCCTCAATACAGTTGTGCTACCACTGGCTCTAGTCTTAATGCTATTTATTCTTGTCTATCTAAAAGGTTAATTTTAAATAATTTTTGCTTAGAAAATATATTATCTTTTTTATTTATTTTTTGTATTAAGAAAAAATGTTTTCTGTTTTTAGAGAATTAAATTCCAAAATGAAATGGAGTCTTATAGACAGATGGCCGGCTCATCCGTTATTGGCTAAAACTGTAGCTGACAGAATTATGACCGAACTCAAACAATTTCCAATAGAAAAACAGAAAGATGTCATTATTCTATTTTCTGCACATTCTTTGCCATTGAAGGTTAGTGTTCAATGTCTGATTTGAATTGTTCAATTCACTGTAAGTAGGCTCATTTTTCAATGAAGTAAACAAAATTATGTTTAACAGAACTGTAATAATTGACAATTTGATACAGAAGGTTGCGAGGACTTAAATGAAAAGTTCTACGTGATGAAAACTATTATTTGAATATATTCTCTGTATAATATGACCCTAAAATGCAATTCTTCCGTACGCATTTGTCAATATAAAATTGCATCACACTTATGGCATTTATTTAATTTAATTTTTAACTCCGCCATCTGCTTTTCATTAGTTCGGTTATGACAAAAATTCTCATAATCAAAAGATGAAAAAATATATATATTGAAAGATTTGTCTTGTACAACTTTTAAGTTCACAATCTATTCTTCTATCAAAGTCTTCGCGGACGTCCACGTATACTGACCTTGAAATATAATGGATACTAACATTTCCCAAATACTCACAATACTGAAACTTTGCCTAGAGACGGGCAGGTTTTTTAGTGTGCCTCTTCCAAATACTCGAATTTGAAGAGACTCTGAAAGAGTGTGTTTCCCTTTGTTGAATTTAAAATATGTGTCAAAACAAACATGACGTCAAGCTCATGTCCACCAGAGTGACAAAAGAACGCTCTGGTAGTAGGCGATATGACCTCGTAATTAAAGCCTGGGCATGAGTCTTAATAACTAATTAGAGGAAAATGTCCCTGTTTTAAGAGGTTTTCAACGAACGGATAGTTGACCCTTCCTGTGTATGATTGTGTATTGTTTGTGCAGGCGGTAAGTCGAGGCGACTCCTACCCTAGCGAAGTGGGTGCCACAGTGCAGCTGGTGATGCAGGAGTTGTCCTACTGCAACCCGTACCACCTGGTCTGGCAGTCTAAGGTGGGCCCTCTGCCCTGGCTCCAGCCCTACACTGACGAGGCTATCAGAGGTATGGTCCGGGGACAGTCTGTCTCCGAGCTCATCTCGTTTTATTGCCCTTGTCAAAAACATTGATTTATTATGTATCTAAATAGTAGATACGTCATTTCTCACTAACCATTGTCTGCATAGTAAGCAGTATTATAACAAATTTTTATTTACACAAATATATATATAATTATATTTATCGTCATCGGGAGTTATCGTGTTCACAGGCACACAGACCGTTTTTGGAATCTAGAGGTCGGAAAACATGAAATTCTGTTAAAAACTCCACATCGATTTTTTGACTGGTTACATAACTTTCCCTTTACCTCGTATAGTTGTACATAATTTGCGCCATATGGAGTATAAGGGAAGTTAGTGAGAAATTCGATGTGGCGTTTTCACAGAAAGTTCGTTTTCCGACCCCCTGATTCCTGTGATTCGGTCAACAAGAGACCACATGTGTATCCAGAAACCCCAAGAACGACAACAATTAATTTTCAGCCAAATCGGCCAAAGGGAAGGGCGTGGGATTAGAGGGGTGGGGATTAGCACAAAAACTGCTATTAACTAACTGCCGATATAATGTATGTATTAACTTTTTATGTTTTTAACCTCATTATTTAGTGATTCAGAATTCTCTGGGTAAGTCAAATATTGATTTTTAGCCCAAATAGTCGATAGGTTTTGGAGGGAGAGGGAAACCTTAATTGATTACCATTTTACTATAGTTTAATCCCATTGACGTCATTGCCATAGTGAAGCAGGAGCGGCAACGATGGCTGGGATTTGTGTAAATAACAATTTGTTATACATATGTGTGTATATATAATTCTTATATATTAGGGAGTGCCGTTAGATGTGCCGTTTTAAGACTTTCGGGGGCCCTTGAATTATTTTTTCTATATTATCCCCAACTTTATTTTTTATAATTTATATAATACACCAGAACATGTTAGAATCGTATAGAATGTTATGTAATTTTCCAGCATGTTTCTCAAAATTGCAAGAAGTTTCTAGAAAAATCGAATAGATTTTCACCCTTTCTCCAATTTATCGTTGTTCAATTTTTTTGATGGAACGGGGGCCCCTGAACTCGGGGCAAATAGGCACTGATATATATTGTTGTTTGAGGACGCCGGCAGCTCAGAGGCCCATCCATAGTTTATTTAATCTGGGAAGTAAAAAAAAACTTAAGCACACCGTCCTTCGGACGGGACATTAAGTGATAGTCCCGAGCCTGGACGATGTCAGGTACTCGTTAAAGACCTCTACCCTAGATGAATGAAAATTTAGGACTCCCATAGTAGTGTCGGACTCATGTCCACCATAATGACGAATGACCGCACTGGTAGTAGGCGATATAACCTTGTAGTTAATGCCCGGGTATGAGTCACAATAACTAACTATTGATGTAGAGAAATTTAGGATTTTTTGTGAAACAAAATTGGGGGAAACTTAAAATGTTTGGTTTTATTGGAATGAAATTTTAAATTTTTTTAATGGATTTTTACTTTGTTACATTCACAAAAGTCAGTTATCAATATTAAATGAATATGGGTGAATATTTCAAAAAATAGCTTAAATATATATGTATTGTAAATAAATATATACATCTATTAGCCAATGTCGACAAAATCCTCCCTTAAGTCCTCTGCAGACACACATTTTAGTGTTATTTTAATAGTGTCCGATATATGTGTAAATATATACTATTTATGTTTGATCCTTCGTTACGTTTGATATTGTACTTTGTTCTCAATTCCTCAACATATTTATCAATTCTTTGATGGGCGGGAAAAAGAGCACAAGTCCATTTTTGGCCAAAACAGTATTATTACATATTTCACAATGTGAAGTCAATCTCTAGAAGTGGTGAGAAGAGGACAAGTCGGTAATGTCTCTCACGTAGTGTAGACCTCATTTTTTGGCAGTTAAAAAAAAATTGTACAGTGGCAAAAGACATTTTTTGTTTTCCCGACAAATTGAATTTTTTGACTTGTACTGTTCTGGCCTCCCACCAAAGAATTTTAGCATAGCTATAAAATAGATGAATTATATCAATATGAAATCTGCCTCCTTCCTTTGTTTGGTTTTGATTGATGTGATAGTTATTTTGGTTTTGATTGATGTGATAGTTATTTTTGTTTTGATTGATGTGATAGTTATTTTTGTTTTGATTGATGTGATAGTTATTTCTGTTTCCAGATTATGTTAAACAAGGTAAAAAGAACTTCATTCTGGTTCCTATCGCCTTCGTAAATGAACATATCGAAACTCTACATGAAATGGACATCGAATACTGTCATGATCTTGGAAAAGAGGTAAACAATATTTCATGGTGATTCTGTGTTTTAATTCTTCACCAAAATGAATAAATAGTTTCTATTTTATTTGTAAAATCCGATAAAAACTCCGTTTTGAATTTCATGCCAATTACATAAACTCCATTACTTTGATTCTGTTCTGTTACATAAGCAGTAATTTAATTTATTTTTTATCGCTTTAGATTTTCATTCCCTTTTTACTTAAATTATCTCAATATTAAGAGCCGCTGCCATATAATTTTTTTTATTTAATTAACTGGCGGTGAAATACAGAATAATGTTATCAGTTGTATTTTTGGGAATGTTATGTAATGAATATAATTTAATAGTATTGATTATTATAAATAATTTTAAAAAAATTTTATGTGAATCACTGGGAATGAACTTCCCCAGTAATAAAGTAGGTTTCTGCTCTCCCTTTAAACCCTCATCCTTTTCCCGATTTGTCTAAAGTAGGTGTCTTACTTACAAATTTCTGAACCCAAATATAAAAATTTTCATATCGAATTGTTGATTGTTGTTCAAGTCTTATGCCTGCTACCAGAGCGGTCTTCCGTCGCTCTGCAGGATATGAGCCAGAAGCCATGACATGTACTCAGGATCGCGATTTAATGACCCCTCCGAAAGATGGCTTGCTCAAGGAATTGTTATCTTCCGGATTAAAAAAAAAAAAAAAAAAAAAAAAAAAAAAACAGCTGGGGTTGAACCTGCGACCTTGAGCACAGTAGACAAGCAGGTGCTATCGGCGCGCTCTTGTGGGGAAGTTAAGTCCCTCTACTCTTTGACCGATTTTCCTGAATATCTGTCAATTTTCATATGGATACTTCCGAATTTATTAGGGTTATGAATTTAAGCTCCCCTGTAATCCCTTCTCCCTTCCATTTTCCCGATTGTAACTGAAAATATTCTCCTAATCCATGAAACGATGAAATTCGTGTCGAAATATTCATTCTATGAGGAGTTGTTTAGTGCTCTCCTTGTCCACAAACACAATCAAGCATTATTTCAAGCCCTGGTTTGGGAACATCTGTTGTGAACTTATTTACCTTGTCTGATATTTTTGAAAATTTCTGTTGTGGACAGTTGGGTGTGGAATGTATGAGACGGGCTGCAGCCCCCAACGACCATCCCCTGTTCATCTCTGCACTGGCCGACATTGTGAGCACACATCTCAAGGCGGACTCTCGGATCAGCCCTAAGTTCCTCCACAGATGTCCCCACTGTGTCAGCCCCAAATGTCAACAGTCCAAGGAGTGGTTTGCCAAACTATGTGCCTAACCTTTTCTTATTATTTTGCAAATTTTTTTTTTTAAACTATTCTTTTTAGTATATTTTTCCAAGAAAAATATACTTTACTTTAATCAACGCATTTCTCTGGGTGATAGATGTCTGTCCGTTCGTCTATCTTCCCCGATATCTTGGAAACACTTAGGTGTATTGTTAGAATATTTGGGAGTGGATTCAACAATAAATTTAGTGTCCACCTGAGCCTGAATGAAAAAAGTCGTCTTTGATCCACCAACAAGATGATGATCCCGACCTGAATTATTTTAATCCGATTATTTTTTCGCTCTCCACGCTCTTTAACTCTTCTTCTTTGTCTGATTTTGCTGAAAATCAGTAGATGTCTCTCTTATGGAATTTGGACTATCGTATAAAATTTTGCGTCGATACATCTATCCTTCGGCAGTTATTATGGTTTTGGAGTTAACCCCCTTTGACTTCTCTCCCTTCTCTGGGGTCGATTTGGATGAAATCTAATAACTTTTGTCCCTACTGACCTGTGTATGTACATGTAAAATTCCCCATCAACATTATCGGGAGTTATTGTGCTCACAGACAGATAGGTTCTTTCTTAATGTTTCTATTTAGGCCATCAGATAAATGAAATTCCGGTCAAATTCATGATCGAATTTTTACTTTTTACATATTTTCCTCTATATTTCGTACGCCTTAGAAAGTAAAATCATTCCAATTTGCTATTTATTTTTATAATCCACAAAAAAATAAAAAAGTTAAATTCACCTGTTTATGTCATAAAATTAATATTTCTTGGAAACTTCCCTAGAATGGACCGAAAAATGACTTCGAATTTCGATAATGGCTAATACACAAATTGCCTCTTGCGATGTAATAGAAGCATCTAAAAGCGATTTAAAAATGTTGAACTTTTGCCAGGTTCTTAAAAGTTTCAAACAAATTGAAAAGCATAATCTTTTTGTCCCTCGAGGCTGGATGCGGCATTATTTTTTGGCCATAGGTAAATAAGAATGTGCTTATAATATATTTCGATACTTTGAAAATAAATAAATAGCATTAATTATTGTGTAAAGCCGTCCTGAAATTTCGCCAATCCACGTTTTCTCTCCGTATTTGCGTTACAAATCGTATTTAATTGCATTATCTTAAGCTGGTTCGTGGCCAAATTCTTTTTTTGGATTGTTACATGCCTCTTCTGCTGTACAAAAAACAACATTTAAATACTATCATAAAAATATGTACATTCTCCGAATCTATTTAATTAACTTCTCAATATCCTGAAAAAAATATATATTATTTTTCAAATTACAGATTATATTTCTTTCCCTATAATTTTTCTCAGGTGTATTTCAAATTGCAAAAAAAATAAAATCTAAAAAAATACAGTTGTTTTTTTTGTGGCCTATTATGATCTTATAGCCAATAGCCCTGGAGCTGTATACACAATGTTGATATGTATCAAAGAGATAACACGGAATATGCAATTGTCCAATATATAAATTGGAGCACTTTGGACATTGTAGGCATTCTCAGCAACTTAACAAATCCAAATATTGTAATTGTTTTTTTTTTCTGACAAACTTATTCAATCAATTTTGAAGCATTGCTTAAACTCTCCAAAGCCCAGACAGTTCCATGCAGGTCTTGCACATATTTTTTTTTTTTTTGTTTTGTCTAATTTCCTAAGATATATCGCAGCGATTACACGGCCCTTTCACCTATCATTCCGTCACTGGAACCTGTGGAAGGGTTGTGTTGCCGCTACGAAATTACAACGTGAAAGACGACACCTTTGGAGGAACTGCCAGAAGCAGTTACCCAACTGAAAACAAACATTAACTTGTGATTGGAATGCGCGGCCCGGCCCGGAGTGAACAAATGTCACTCCCTCCTCAGATCTGCTACTTCTTGCCTTTATTTGTTGTTTACGTTTGAGTTGTGTCCTAAACTTCCTCAGTTAATAAATGTTTATATTGTTTTTTGTAATGATGTAATAAATAATATCTAATTTGTATGTTTACATTACAATACCTCTGTTAATATTTACTTTATCATTTTTTTTTATTCCTTAACTGAATATAATGAAATTAAAAATAATCTTTATTCTGGGACATGCGTTCCTTAGGAATAATAACATAAGAAATAAACAAACTAATACTAGTATCTGACAATTGAGACAGAAAAAATAAAAAAGGGCTGTAAGAATTAATTAAAGAAATATTAAATATTAATTAGAGATAATGACTAAAGCAATGAAAATAAACTACAAAAAAAATAAAATTGAAAAACGATGTAAGAATAATAATGTAAACAATAATGAATTATATCTAAATTATAAAGAAAATAAGAGGTCCACGAGGGAAAAACAAATATATATATATATAAATGTTGGTATCGTATAGGAATGCGTGTTAACAAGTGATAATCAAGGTATATTCCAACTGGGTACTGGAGAAGTAGGGATTTAAATGAAAGAAGAGTAGGAGAGAGTTCCAGAGGGAGTTAGCCTGGATAAGGATGGAGTTGTGGTTGATTTTATTGAAATACATTTAAAACATAAGCACGTCGTCTTTCGGATGGGACGTTAAGCCATGATCCCGAGCCTGTACAATGTCAGGTACTCTTTAAAGACCCCTGCTCTAATACTCGTAATAAAAATTTAGGGTAGACAACATTTAGGACTCCCACAGTAGAGTCGGGCTCATGTCTACCAGAGCGCTCTGGTAGTAGGCGTACTTAAAGCTCTGGCAAGAGTCATGATAACACTTTTTGTATGTTCATTATACAAACATATTATTGTTATATTAGATTTTAAATTCTTATTTTTTTTTTCTGTAATTTATGTTGGAACAACTAACATATCTTTGTGTTGTCTGACAATGAGTGTAATATTGTGCTGAATAAGTGGCATTTTCAGTCTACATGGATAGAAAATATTTGTCTCATCTCTCACAATGTGAGTACACAATAAACTCTACTCCCGATTTCCCGGGTACTATTAATTACGGTTTAACCTTTTTCTTTTTTGTAATTTTTCCGATGAAGATTATCGAAAACATGCTTTTCATCTCACAGGAAGAGAAGATGAGAAATGGAGTAAGATTCTAGTAATCGTTACGTTCTATTAACGAATGAATGTTTCTCAGTCCTATCTGACATTTTACCTACATTTCTAAAGAAAAACATCCATGTTTACTTTGCAGTGAATTTTCTTTCTGCTAGTTTTTTGTATTTATTGTTCAAGTTTACAATTAGATAAGACTTATTGTAAATATATTCATTCATAAAAAGATAATATTAAAACATACTCATGGAAATTCCACTTATATAGGTATATTATTATTAAAGAAAACTGTTAATTTATCTGCTGTTGTATGTTACTCCTTTGGTCCTTCAAGTTCCGTTTGAGTCTGTACGGCTGTCTTGGAACCAGTGGCGTAGCTAGAGAATTTGGGCCCCAATGCAAGCTTTGGTAGAGGGCCCCCTCCCTGAATTTAATTTTTTACATTTAAAACATGAAAATTTACTACACATTACAGGTGGAAAAAAAGAAAAACTATAAAAGTTTGAAATTAAAATTTTTTCTTTCTCGATTTTGCTGAAGCAAATACATCTCTCAGTTTGCATGTTCATTAATCAATAAATTTTCCACTAATACACAAAACTACACTAAAAACACAAAACTTGTTGACACACCGGCACGTGGTAAATTTCCTGTCGGGTGAATCCGGCCGTTTTTAACTGTGACAACACAAGCGCCTGAGACATGCTGGGAAATAGCTTCCTGTACATCAACGCCATCTAGTGATTCGTGATTGAAGTAACTCCTAGTGGACTGTGCGCGCGCATTTTCTCACTTCCATTTCCAATCGAACATCTTCTGACTGGGTACAGACATGCAAAAATATGTGCCATTGTGAATATTAAAAATATGGATGATATTAATTTCATCATTAATTATTAGTCTAATTTTTTAACATTTTTTTCACAAAATTTAAAATAAGCAATTTTTTCTTGGAGCCTCGACTTGCAAAGGGCCCCCCAAAGGCAAGGGCCCCAATGCGACCGCATTGTTTGCAATGGCATCGCTACGCCACTGGTTGGAACTTACTACGGCAAGGTCTACCTCAAGTAGCCCATATCTGCAAAAAGGCAATTTTACAGAGAACATTTCTTTTTCCCCTTTTTTGATCTTTTACTAAACTCCAAGTTTGACGTCAGTCACCCACATGGTGATATGGTAGATACAGCATGAAATCAATTGGGCATGAAGTAATTAGATAGAAAAAATATTAAGCTAAAACAAATATATTGAATTTTCAGGTTACAGAATGTGGATATAAAAGTTCGCCGGAATTTGAAGAGTTTACTTAAAAATGTGTCTAATAACATTTATATTTAATTATTTAGTATATATATATTATAATAATAATTAAAAAAAAAAAAAATAGATACATTTCTCCTCCCCAATGCTTTTGTAAAATGAAATATTATAGTATTGAAGAAATAACTCAGGTTTCCTGAGAAGACGAAGTAACTAAACTTGTAGAGTCGGGCTCATGTACACCGGAGCGACGAAGGAGCGCTCTGATAGTAAGCAGAAAAACAAACAACGAACAGACGTTGTTTTACAATAAAGAAGGCTCAGGTAACAGCCTCAATCAGTCTTAAAAACAAACTATATTATTTACATGGTCTAGGACATCGAACTTACTATACTTCATACAAATAAAAGTAGCAACGTAATAAAGAGAATATAAACTTATAGCATATTATTATCGCAAAAAATAAATTAGGTTAAATAAATTTTATAAGGTCTCGCTAATGACAAAAAAAACATCAGACAGACTCATTAATGGTTTTCGACCGAATTAACCCTAAAAAGAAGCTGATAGTCCAGCTGAAAACATTTTTCACTGTTTGATAAAAGCATAATAGATATGCGCCCCCTCTGTTATAACAGCCCTGAATAAAAAAATTATATCTCTCTATCATTATTATTATTATATTATCTTGACTCAATTACGTAACTTAACAGTATAGACAAAACCATCCGAAAATCTTTTCACTTAAAATTAAAAACAATGTAAAAATTGTGTGTAAATCGAATAGCAGATCAATTTACATATGATTTATCGATACACAACCATTGATCTAATGTCGGTAGGTTATTTTATGGCTTCATTTTGTTCGATTTTATTAACTATTTGAAAATTAATTTTTAATATGTCACATTATTCATGAAAGATTTTATATCATATTTGTATAGTTTGCGATTATCATCTATGGTGATTACGTCAATTACATTTGGATGTCTTTATTTATTAAATAGAAAAATAGATAAAGAAAGGAAGCGATATTATGAAAATATTAGAAAAGAAAAGATGATTGATGTGTTAAACGTGAACCATCTTCTAGGATTTGGGAACCTCGATGAGATTTGTGACAAACATGAAACTAAAATCCAGAATTGTCGAAACCTTAATTGCAATTATGGAAAACTGAGGTAAAGTTCAACTCTCTTTAATTACTTGCCTTACCATCGACAATATTGCCGGTTGATATGTGATTATTTATGATTAAAGTAAATTGGAAAAAAATGACAAAGAAATTCTTAACTGTACATCCCCTAGGATATCCTAGTGAGACATTCCAATCTGATGATATATAAGAATGGTTCGCACTCAGCAAACTGTCTTAGTTAAAAACCTGACGATGGGTACTTACTACAAAGGGAACATTAACGCGTTATAATACTATCTTTTTCATGCTTATTACTACGGTTGCCCTGGAGCAAAGGATATCTAAGTTTTAACAATTTTAACATCACTATGTATGATATTATTGCCTCCTAAAGGATTAGAAGTCAAGAAAAATGTTATTTAATGTATTACTTATATTATGATTTCTGATAATTATTAAAGTATTATGAATTGATGAAAAATGAGGCTCTTCAGACAAGTTCATTTTATTTTATTATTTAAGTAATTATTCTTTAAAATTTTTTTTATGTCTACTACTATTTTTCCCGTTTCATAGGTCTTATTTTTGTTTTATATAATTTTGAATTGTTTTCGTTTTCTAATTGCTTTCTTTTTTAATTTCAATTCTATCTCTATTTCTTTTTTAAAGAGCATATCTATATTTATTTATATATTATTTATTATTTTATGTTGTTATCTGTTGCTATTTTGTTTTATTTTCTTTAACTATAGTAATATGTATTGTGTTAAGAACCCCATTCATTGTCATAAACCTTGTATTCTTTAGTGCATTTAAAAGTTTATTTCGAATTACTGTGAATGCGCCGAACTTACATTATGTAGCCTCCGAGTTACTACAACACTTGCAGGAATAGTTTATAAAACTCCAGAAATATTAAAAGTAATTTTAGTATTTTATTTGTTACTTCATCTCCAAAAATCCTTTTGGAAAGAAGAAATTTTGTGATGGACTGCACCATATTAAAGATTTACTCAACAGCTTTATGATGCCAGGCTCGTCTTCCTATTTTAACTAGATCTCCTTATACAAAATCAAAGAACTTAAACATTTTTTGCAGAGATATTGTGTAACGCTTAACAAAAAGTAAAGAAAACAGTATGTTTTTTAAAAAATATTGTCTATTTCACAAAATATATATAATATGGGGGAGTACTTTCGGTATTGCTACCATCTTCAACCACGACTTAAAAAATACTAAATGTAGTTTTTGTTAAGTCGCGACTGAAGATGGTTGCAATACCGAAAGTACTCCCATATTATATATATTTTGTGAAATAAACAATATAAAAAAAAAAAAAAAAAGTTTTTTCTTTACTTTTTATAATCAACTTAATCAACTTAAGCTATTTGAGGGCTAACATTTTATGAGTTATAGTTTCTCAAAATGTATTATCCGTGTGCCAAAGGAAATGAGGTTTTTTTTCGTGTTGAAATGACATAGAATGGCCTAAATTTCACTGCAAATTTCACCTTTTTTTATTAAATATTATATGGCATACTTTGACATTTTTCAATGCATATAAATTCGGTCTCTGCTAATGCCCAGTCATTATTTTTATATCTAAATATATTTTATTTATTTTTCCAGTTTTCTCTTGAATCTGATCGAAAGCTCCAGAAGGTCATTAGATGTTTGTATATTTATTATAACTGCGAAGGAATTTGGTGAAAGTATTTTGAAAGCATACAGAAGAGGCGTTAAAATACGAATTATTACTGACTTAGACCATTCTTACTCTCCGCAGTCTTATGTAAACAAATTTCTTGAAGAAGGTAAATAAAACATACTTTATTGAGATTTATTTTATGAGTTATTATAAGTTGCATGATGACCTATTGTTGCTCCGGAAGAGCGAGCCACAATCCAAAAAATAATTATTTTCAGCTGACGTTACAAAAAATATATATCCTTAATTGTAAATGAAAAAAAAAAATGTCGGGAAACACCGGCAAAGTACTTCCTCAGCATAAACTAATGAACTAGGTTGTCGTTCTCCCTCCAGAACCAATGTTTGGGCTAATTATCAATAGTTGCCTTGGCAAGCCTCATACTAAAGTGTCGGTGTCGGGACATTCATTAGATGGACAGTTATGAGGGGTTTGAGTCGAGTCTTTATCCCTCATCTCCCCCCATCTTTTCAGCCAACGAACCTGTATATTAACAGGTGTCGTCCTTATAGGAGTTTGAATTTAAATATTAAATGTATCGATATATTCATTGCATTGGCAATTATTACAATATTTGTGTTAAGCCCCCCGCCCCTCTAAACTATACTATAATAGCGATAATTTCCTGGAGGGATAATATTGTGTACAACCTGTGCCTTGTGTGCTGTGTCACTATCCTTGGCCTAACTTGGTCCTGTTTGACAGAGGTATGTTAATGCCTTGTATACACTTGTATACAAAGTCGAATGATTTTGTATCTAGACAATGACTATATATAATCGCTCGACTTATCTATAGACAGTCCTGAGACAAATTCATGTCTATGGACATGGTTTTAGAACAAAATCGCAGAACTTTTGTCTCCCGTTTGAAATGGGAGACATGAGATAATTGTTAGACAATGTTGCACAATATTTAATGGTGCGGACGTTTTGGCAGACATTGTCTCGTTTTTTTCTGTCAGCCCAGGAGAACGCTCCTTGTTTTTTTTTTTTTTTTGTTTGTTTCTCTTTTAAATTATCAAGGTGTGGCCTACAGAGAAAATGTTATTGTTAATTGTTTGTGGGATGTGACTAGTCCCGATTATAAAAATTGCACAAATAAGAAAATAGTTATTTTCGAAGAGCTGCTTAAAAGCTGAAGCAATACTTCGAAGTTACTCGGGGTCAAACGGGTGAAGTTTCGGAAACCCACGCTGTTTTCTAATTTCAATTTTGAAAGTAAATTGCGAAACGAGGCCCCTCCGCAAAAATGTCACGCTTCCTCCAACGTCTCCTCTTACGCATCATTTCATTGTTCATGATTAGAACTACGCAACAAGTTCAGTCATGTCTAGTAACTAAAACGAGGAACAAGACATTCAAGTGTGGACACGCGACAAAGTCATATACATGTCTATAGACAATCGTTGGACTCTGTATACAAGTGTGTACAAGGCCTAACAGTTACTACAGAGCGTGGCCGCACCAGGATAATTCTATTTCTGCAACTCTCATGTGGCCTAAAATGGTAATAATATCCATTTCGATAAATTTGGCTCTTGGGTCCTTCTGTGTATTTCACACTTTATTTGAAGCATATTTTCTCTGAACAAGTTCCATCTAATGTAAGCTAAAAGTTTATTTTGTTTTATATACCTTATTATTTTTTGCCTTATTGTTTTTTCGATAGTTCATCATATCGTATCCCTTTATCTTTGTACACAATTTCAGTTGTATAGCTTGAACCGAAGGTGAGTGGACAATCCAACGGAGGACATAAGTCTAGGCTCTCATCAATAGTTAGAATTGCCTTAAAATGAAATATAATAAAAAGAAAATATTGTTCTGTCTCCTCCCAGAGGGCGCCGGTAGCTCAGAGTAGCGTGCTTGCCTCCTGAGCTCAACACCGCTGATTCCAGACCCGGTCGAGGCCCTTAAGTTTTTTTTATTTGGGAGGTGAAAAAACCTTGAGCACGTCGTCCTTCGGATGGGACGTTAAGCGATGGTCCCAAGCCTGTATGGTGTGTAGAAGACCCCTCTAGAGGAATAAACCTAGGTTGGCAAAATTTAGGACTTCCACTATAAAGTCGGGCTCATGTCCACTAGAGCGACGAAAGAGCGCTCTTTTAGTAGGCGATATGACCTCGTAGTTAAAGCCCGGGCATGAATCACAATAACTAGTTAACTGATTTCCCCCTGCATACAATTTTTGTAACAATTACGATTTTTGTAGTTTTAAACTTAATTGCTCCACTGCATTGATCATTTCTTCATATATATATATATATATATAACTACCGGTTTCGGCTTTATACCATCGTCAGGTCTAGTTATGAACTAAGTCAGTTTGCAGAGAGCGACCCTTCTAATACATCTCGGGTGAAAGGGTGCTATTAAAACTTGGGAGTCCCCCGGCTGTACCGTTAGCTAACTCATGAAATATTTCTTAACAAAACCTAGTTCTAAATTTACATAAAACAATTTACATAAATTTAGAACTAGGTTTTGTTAGGAAATATTTCATGAATTAGCTAACGGTACAGCCGGGGGACTCCCAAGTTTTAATAGCACCCTTTCACCCGAGATGTATTAGAAGGGTCGCTCTCTGCAAACTGACTTAGTTCATAACTAGACCTGACGATGCACAGTGGTCGGAATTTCAAAAAAGCTGGCCAAAAGTCGAAAAATTTAGGCGCGTTTTTAGACGTAAGTACCGCGGAAATACCTTCAGAGGGAGCCACTGAATGAAACTGTGAAGTGGAAAATTTATTCTATCTACATATTTCTAAGTGTAGGCTGGCGGAAAACGTGACAATTTTTTCTTTTTAATTGTTAATGCATTTTAACAGTTAAACAAAGAGTGTTTCTCGGAAAATTTCGCAACGACAACATTCAACAAAATATGGCCGACAATTGTGGAGGTTAGTAGATAATATTTATGCTGTATTCCTATTTTTTTTCATCAAGTGATCTCCTGAGCGGCTTTTTGAAGTTAACCTCAAGTATAACATAATCAAAAGTTTCAAAGTATGGAAACTTTTTTATCTCGCAAGATCCCGCATTGATTCAAAGTGGAGAGTGTTAAGGGATGTCCATTTTATTCAGCTGTTAAAGAATTGGGTGCCCCCGCCTGCCCCTGTATGTGTAAAAGCGTTTTAACTTGCTGATGAGGATACCGGAAAAGATGCCGCAGAGAACACTGAAAGAGATGTAGAATTATTCGTTGATTGATGTTTGTTTCAAAATATGTATCTCTAAACTTTGTATAATAAAATAACGTTTGAAAATTAATTTCTCTTGTTTTGGATCCGCCATGTTGATTTTTAGTGTGAAATTACTTTTTCATAAAAACAAACGTCAAATTCAAATTTAACACTCTTTAAAACCTCTTAATATGAGAATCATCATCCATATATTAATTTTTTAGATTTTTGTCCGTCATGTTTGATCCGCAATCTTGTTTTTGAGTGTAATAATAATTTTTCTAATAGAAACTAACGTCTAATTCGAATTTATCATCCTCAAAAACCTTTGAATGGGAAAATTATCATTCATATATTAATTTTTTGGACTTTGGTCCGCCATATTGGATCCGCCATCTTGTTTTTGAGTGCAAGATCACTTTTTTTATAGAAACTGATATCAAATTTAAATTTAGCGCCCTCAAAAACCCTTAAATGTGAAAATTATACTTCATCTATCAATTTTTTGATTTTTGATCCGCCATATTGGATTCGCCATCTTGTTTTTGAGTGTAATATCACTTTTTTTATGAAAACTAACGTCAAATTCGAATTCAGTGCCCTCAAAAACCCCTTAATGTAAGAATTATCCATTGTATATTTATTTTTTTATTTTTTGTCCGCCATATTGGATCCGCCATCTTGTTTTTGAGTTTGCCTTTGAAGTTTTCAAAAAACCAATGTCAGATTCGGATTCAGCGACCTCGAAAACATATATATACATCACAATTTCACTTGTTTTCTTTAATTTCGACTTTTGGCCAGCTTTTTTGGAATTCCGACCACTGTGCGATGGTATAAAGCCGAAACCGGTAGTTATATATATATATATATATATATATATATATATATATATATATATATATATATATATATATATATATCTTTAGTGGAATAGACAATATTTCAAAAATAAGTTTGTTTTATTCATTTATTACAAGTTTCCACAATATGTCCGCGTTCCTCAACTTAGAAGTTGTTAATATATATTTTCATTTTCAGATATTCCATTGAGACGAAAAATGTCAAAATTTTTAATGCACCACAAGTTTATCATAGTTGATGAAGAAATTGTAATTAATGGCTCAATGAATTTCACTCCAACAGGTGCCTATTGTAATATCGAAAATGTTATGGTTACCAGTCAACCTGTTCTTGTGAGACAGTTTAGGAAGTGCTTTAATGATTTTTGGAATCAATTAGATTTTAAGAAATATTAGAATAAAAATAGCTCTTTGAATAGAATTACAAAATATAGTGGCTATTGGCTGTGTGACGTTTTAAAGAAAAGTTGCATTTGGCTTACTTTGCTTTTAAAACATTTTCCCCTCTGTATTAGTTGGCCTTATGTACTTAGCATATCATTATTTACTGTATTAGAGTTGTTACATTACATTATATAATAATTAAGTTAACATTAATGACGACAGCTGTTGCCAAACATAGGATTGATTAGTGAGGGGGCTGAATCATCTGTATTTTCTATACCAGCTTTTTTTATTTTGCTCATTGCACAAACTGTTCTGTTTGTGCAGAATTGCATATCAATATTTAATTCAGAGAAAAAAGCAAGAGAATATTTTTGAAATATTACTTTTATATTATATTTTGATTTATTTGTTTTTAGAAAAATAATAATTACAAAGCTTTAAAGAATAGTTCATAATATTCGTGCTTTTAAAAATAAATGTTCATTTTTTAGATATGTTTTTTTTTTTTTTTTTTTTTTTTCATTCCCTTATTTGTACATTTCAACTTGATTTTATTCATTGGGCATGTCTAAAATCAGTTTTCAGAAATTAATGACAAAGCTGCTGCCTATCTGTCTTGTCTACTCCGTGTGTAAAATGTCTGTTTTGAGCAATTTGTGTCACATTAAACAACTTGAGTTCTCCTAACTTTTATTCCAGATATACATTTGTACACTTTCGTAAAAAGAGTTGTGGAGCTCCAATAGTTGTGTACGGCGCTGTCGAGGGCGGTGTACCTTGGAGTCCAAAGCGTGCTACCAGTAAGTACTTCTCCTCGGTCTGATGGAGGTCTCTACTCAACAACTTTGACAGCGCATCAACTCAGATTAGTCATGGAAAATCATGAATCATGATTCAATCGCCAACTTTTCAATGTATTTAATTTCATCATTATGAATGGGCTCGGAGCGCTTGGAGGACGACAGAGCGTCATATAGCGGGCTGTGGGCCACAATCATATAGACAGAGCGTCATATAGCGGGCTGTGGGCCACAATCATATAGACAGAGCGTCATATAGCGGGCTGTGGGCCACAATCATATAGACAGAGCGTCATATAGCGGGCTGTGGGCCACAATCATATAGACAGAGCGTCATATAGCGGGCTGTGGGCCACAATCATATAGACAGAGCGTCATATAGCGGGCAGTGGGCCACAATCATATAGACAGAGCGTCATATAGCGGGCTGTGGGCCACAATCATATAGACAGAGCGTCATATAGCGGGCTGTGGGCCACAATCACAGGTTATTTTTTTAAATATTTATTTTTACTTCTTCTTTCTCCAGATGAAAAAGTATTGAAAAAGTCAAAAATTTCGATTTAGACTATACGACGTATTTAGACCTAATTTGATGCCTAGAATAGGAATATACAAAAACTCTACGTCTGTCCGTTCGTTCGCCCGTAACGCTACAATTGTAAATTTAATCTCCAGAACAACCGTTTAAGGGTTTTGTTGAAAATTGCAGGTAATTTTCAGTTTGGCGTCCCATTGATCCGAGTAGTAAAAGTCGAGAAAATTTACCTCTTTTTTTTTTTTTTTTTCACTTTTGCATTTTAGTTAACTCCTCAAGGACCACTTTATTGAGTTCAACATTTATACAATTGTTCACTATGAAGTTTCAATACTAACAGCATCACGCGATGCATGTGTAATATAAGACGGAAGTTGGTGGCTGATTCTACGTTTTCTTTATCCGTCATACTTTCTCGGAGAAATAACCAATAGGTAATAAATGTTGCAAATAAAATACGTATTCCAGATGTCAACAATTGTTATTATAAAAAATATTACACTAATATATTAAAAAATACGAACAAGACATACAAAGTCATACAAAATAATCTGTCAAAAAAGTACAAATATATAATATATAAATAATTATTTCAACAAATCAAACATAATAAGAAAACTTTTTTCTTTTTTATTTCTTTAATAAGATTTTACGGAAATGAAAAACTATGCAAAGTAAAAAAGCAATAAAGAGGAAAGGAATGGCACAAATACAAAAGGTTTGTTGATATAATAAAAAATAAATTGTTAATATGAAGTATACACAGCTATATTATTCAATTATATGTATACAAAACATAAATTGTCAAATTTAACAATAGATCTATAAACAATATAAAAGGTCAAATATCTACAATATAATAACAACAACAATTAGAATTAAGTGTTCTGTTATTGCACCCGTCAAATATCTACAATATAATAACAACAATAATTAGAATTAAGTGTTCCGTTATTGCACCCGTCAAATATCTACAATATAATAACAACAATAATTAGAATCAAGTGTTCCGTTATTGCACCCGTCAAATATCTACAATATAATAACAACAATAATTAGAATCAAGTGTTCCGTTATTGCACCCGTCAAATATCTACAATATAATAACAACAATAATTAGAATCAAGTGTTCCGTTATTGCACCCGTCAAATATCTACAATATAATAACAACAATAATTAGAATCAAGTGTTCCGTTATTGCACCCGTCAAATATCTACAATATAATAACAACAATAATTAGAATTAAGTGTTCCGTTATTGCACCCGTCAAATATCTACAATATAATAACAACAATAATTAGAATCAAGTGTTCCGTTATTGCACCCGTCAAATATCTACAATATAATAACAACAATAATTAGAATCAAGTGTTCCGTTATTGCACCCGTCAAATATCTACAATATAATAACAACAATAATTAGAATCAAGTGTTCCGTTATTGCACCCGTCAAATATCTACAATATAATAACAACAATAATTAGAATCAAGTGTTCCGTTATTGCACCCGTCAAATATCTACAATATAATAACAACAATAATTAGAATTAAGTGTTCCGTTATTGCACCCGTCAAATATCTACAATATAATAACAACAATAATTAGAATCAAGTGTTCCGTTATTGCACCCGTCAAATATCTACAATATAATAACAACAATAATTAGAATCAAGTGTTCCGTTATTGCACCCGTCAAATATCTACAATATAATAACAACAATAATTAGAATCAAGTGTTCCGTTATTGCACCCGTCAAATATCTACAATATAATAACAACAATAATTAGAATCAAGTGTTCCGTTATTGCACCCGTCAAATATCTACAATATAATAACAACAATAATTAGAATTAAGTGTTCCGTTATTGCACCCGTCAAATATCTACAATATAATAACAACAATAATTAGAATCAAGTGTTCCGTTATTGCACCCGTCAAATATCTACAATATAATAACAACAATAATTAGAATCAAGTGTTCCGTTATTGCACCCGTCAAATATCTACAATATAATAACAACAATAATTAGAATCAAGTGTTCCGTTATTGCACCCGTCAAATATCTACAATATAATAACAACAATAATTAGAATCAAGTGTTCCGTTATTGCACCCGTCAAATATCTACAATATAATAACAACAATAATTAGAATCAAGTGTTCCGTTATTGCACCCGTCAAATATCTACAATATAATAACAACAATAATTAGAATCAAGTGTTCCGTTATTGCACCCGTCAAATATCTACAATATAATAACAACAATAATTAGAATCAAGTGTTCCGTTATTGCACCCGTCAAATATCTACAATATAATAACAACAATAATTAGAATCAAGTGTTCCGTTATTGCACCCGTCAAATATCTACAATATAATAACAACAATAATTAGAATCAAGTGTTCCGTTATTGCACCCGTCAAATATCTACAATATAATAACAACAATAATTAGAATCAAGTGTTCCGTTATTGCACCCGTCAAATATCTACAATATAATAACAACAATAATTAGAATCAAGTGTTCCGTTATTGCACCCGTCAAATATCTACAATATAATAACAACAATAATTAGAATCAAGTGTTCCCTTATTGCACCCGTCAAATATCTGCAATATAATAACAACAATAATTAGAATCAAGTGTTCCGTTATTGCACCCGTCAAATATCTACAATATAATAACAACAATAATTAGAATTAAGTGTTCCGTTATTGCACCCGTCAAATATCTACAATATAATAACAACAATAATTAGAATTAAGTGTTCCGTTATTGCACCCGTCAAATTTACATATTTTATCAAATATTTCATGTCTTTTATTATTGAAGTATGGCTGTTGTGTATTTCCAGCACCTTATGAAATACTAAAATTCTCTTCAGTCGTTTATGGAATAAATACAATATCGATACAGATATTTAGGAATATCGTTTGGGGAAGTCTAAAATGTAAAAATACAACTTTATTTAGGACGGTTTATTTTTTTTGCATAATTTAGTTCACTGGTAAGTAACGTAAGTTACATTTCTTCGATACATTAACCTAAAATTATTTCAATTTCATATTCATTTTACCGCGACAAATTACATTTTAGTTCAACGTCAGTTTTGATAAAAGCGAACGTTTGACTGTACATAACTTCGCTAGTATTAAAAATAAATCTCATAGAGAATTCAAAGGTAGCGATGATGTTATCAAAGATTTTTTAAAAAATAGGATTTTTTTTTCTAATTTTTTTGATGAAAAAACTGATTCTTTTGGTTCTTGATAGCTCAAATATGAGTTTAAAATAATTCAATCCTTGCGGTTAAAATGCTCTCAGAAGAGTTTTATTATTATAGAACTGATATATATATTTAAAGAAATAGTATATTATACCTTGCTCTATTTTCTAAGAGATAGATAGATACATGGGAAAATATGAAAATGTCTTTCTTCTCTCCAGCCAATAAGAACACTTCAACCCCTACTTTATTACAATGTTAGGAAATATACCGTTACTGTCATTTCCAACATCAACAACAAAAAACACTAAGGCCACACTAGGCTCACCAACGGACATCTCATGGCCCGGCAACCACCCCCACTCTGTTCAACGTGCATCCAGCCACTCACCGTCGAGCATTTGTTACTGTATTGTCGCCGTTACTCAGCCGTGATCACCCGTTATAAACTTCCCTCCTCCCTGCCATTACTGTTAGAAAATTCTCCCGAAACCCAATTTCTCGAACACATCGGAGCCATAACCAACCATTTGTTCAATTAAGTTACAATGTTTCAGTATATCAAGCGATAAATTACCTTAAAAAGTGGTGCTACTTGTTCCTGCCTGCCTTCTACGTCTCGCACCTGGTGAAGAAGATTAACATTGATTATGTACACCTGACAACCGGGCACTCATGACCTTTGCGGTTGAAATGCCCTCCAAAAACGAAGAAAAAAAACAAGAGATTCTTCTTTGTCTTTTTTTTTTTTATTTTATTTGTAAACGTTCTCAAAAACAATGAGTCTCATTCATTATGTGGTCCAGTAAAGTAACTTAATAATAATGTTAACGCAGTTGAACGATATGAGAGCCTTAGCCAACTTTTTAACTAATTTCACACTATTGGTCAAAAGTTACAAAACTATATAGTTAGCCTCCTACAGCATTATCTGGTGCACTGAACAGAAGGCAGCACTAACTCGGTATATGACATGTATAAGTAATACTGAAGGTGAATAATAAATGGTATTGTTTCCGTTCTATAACACTTGTCGGAATATCCTCTGACAACATAGACAAAGTAGATTTGGAATCAGAATATCTTTAGAGGACGGACAATGAGTGAATGAGAATGGAGAATTAAATATATTCTTGATGAGAGAATACACTCAAATAAACTTGTGAACAGTATATTAAACCTCCATAGGGCTAAATTGTGAGAAAAGAAGTTTGTGCTATCATTAGTGAATTAAGGTACTTACGTATATTATACCAGCGGAGAATGTCAGAGAGGAAGAGTAGATAAATAACTTTCTCTTCAGCCGTAGAATTCCCCTTGTGATCTCAAGGAGACAATATAAAGAATGAGTCGAGCTTCAAACATAGAGAAAAAAGGCTCCAAGTCTGGAAAGCCAGGGAAAGAAGTGAAACTGCGACTCGCTGAGCGGGACTTCAAGCTGGACCTACAGATTTGAACTACTACTGTACTAAAGAAGACTCCGCCTAGAGGTCGCCACCAGCTAGGGGCCGGCTCAACGCTATCTATTATCCAAAAATGAAAGCACATACCGAACATAACCTCCCACCGTGAAATTTGCTAAAAATTTCACCAATAAAGGGAAAGGGAGAGTGTTACAAGAAATTTTATAATTGCGATTTGAACAGTGCTACAACATACAAGGTACGTACTATAAATGACGCTTCATACAAGAAAACACAATAATAAGAACATTCGTAAAAGTAAAATGCCTTGCCTGAAAACATACAAAAAATAAATACATAACTTCATACTACTTCGTATGGACACAAAAAAAAACATATATATATATATATATATATAATTGAATACATTTATTCGCTATCAGGCAAGCGAATGAGCTTATGAACGGATCGGACATAAACTCCCTTGGAATTCTTCAGTCGGACGACTCGAACCACTCCATCGGGACCAGGCAGCACTTCTAAGATACGAGCTAGCTGCCAATCCTTAGGAGACACATCCCTTTCAGAGGCGAGCACCAGGTCCCCTACAGCTAAGTTTGCTTGATGTGTTGCCCACACAGGTCGCTGAATTTGAGTATGAAGGTATTCTTTATACCAACGGTTCCAAAAGGTTTGGACATGATGCCTCACCAAGTGCCAGCGACTCTTCAAACTTAGACGGGCGGTGTCCACTGATTCATCTAAACGGAAAAATGAGGTCCTCCGATTAAGAAATGCCCAGGTGTCATATAATCAAGGTTATCTCTTGCATCATTAGAAACACCACACAAAGGACCAGAATTGAGTATCAACTCAACTTGCACCAGCATAGTGTAAAACTCTTCATAAGTGAAGGACTGGTTTCCAGCTGATTTGAGGAGATGGCTCTTCATTGAGCGTACGGCGGCTTCATGCAGACCACCGAAATGAGGAGACAAAGCTGGCATAAATTTCCACTGAATATTTAACTTACTCAAATGATCCTGAACGGAAGGGTCAGTCTTACAGAGAAAATCATAAAATCCTTTCATTTGACGAGCAGCACCTTGGAAATTGGTTCCTCTATCACTGTAAATACTTGTAGGAAGACCATGGCGAGCTATGAAACGATCAATAGCTGCCAAAAACACGTGGGTGGACAGTTCCGAAACTAATTCCATGCTTACAGCCTTGGTGCTCATGCAAACGAAAATTGAGATCCAGCACTTTGAAGTATTGGCATTACGTCTTTTAGACTACAGTAATCCACACTGACTTTCAGAAAAGGACGACTCTGACTCAAACGTACTTCGGGAAGATTACCCATGAGAGGGGCAACAGTCTTGGCTTTGTACTTATAACAAGTGGTGCATCTAAAAATCCTACTACGTATTAAAGTTCTCAAAGATGGTATCCAATATCTTCGGTGGATCAACGATTGAATAAGTTGAGGGCCTCCATGAAAGGTTAACTTGTGGAAATGATCGCATAAGATTCTAGACAGATGAGAATCCTTAGGAATTAATAAAGGATGTCGTGATAAGTCTCAGAAACGTTCTAAATCACCATCCACCGCAAAGGGTTCTTCGAAAAACCGTTCAAAACCTAGAATCGATTATACAAAACTCGGTATCAGTGATCTTTGTTTCAAATGCGGTAGAAATAACCACCGTGCTCCAGATTGTCGCATCGATAGATCCAAATTACGCTGCTCCGCCTGTGGCAAGAACGGACACGTTATGCGGGTTTGCATAACAACACTCCTGAACGACAAGTATCCTAATCAATATTCGAAATCTAACTCTAACCACTCATCCGGGGATAATATTACTAAACACATGCGATCTTTTGAAGACAATACTCTTTCATATGGTCTCAATCAGGTTACCGAAGTGTGCTACAATAATTCAAATAAGAATATTGTGGATATTTTCGACCAGCTGCCTTGTACAAACTCCGTTGCTGACTCTCAGAAGTATCTCGTCACTGTATCCGTCAACGACCACCCAGTCCGCATGGAAGTAGACTCGGGGGCGGGTTTTTCTCTGATCCCAGAGGATGAATTCCAGAGTTTGCAGCTGAACATTTCTCTAACTCCAACCAACATTTATTTTCGAGCATATACCAATGACGTTTTCCAGCCTAAGGGGAAAGTTTCTCTTAGAGTGACCTATAAAGGGCGTAGTTCTATCGAAGAATTGTATGTAGTTCCTAAGGGTCGTCCAGCCATTTTAGGCCGCATATGGATTAGACATTTGAAGATCAGCCTAGAAGAAATAGATAAAGATCAAAAATTCTGTGTCAATCAAACCAAGTCAGTTTTTCTAAATGAATCCTTTTCTATTGAAGATATTATTAGTCGCTATTCTAATGTGTTCAAACAGACAATAGGTTGCATTCCAAACTATAAGGTTTCTCTGAAATTGCGCGAAAACGCCAAGCCTATCTACACTAGGGAACGCGATGTGCCTTATGCTCTCAGATCCAAAGTGGAAGTGGAATTGGATAACCTGGAATCAGTGGGTATTATTTCTAGGATCGACAAGACTGACTGGGGCTCTCCCTTGGTGGTCATTCCCAAAGGAAACAACGCAGTTCGCTTGTGCGTCGATTATAAGGTAGGGGTAAACGAACGCCTTGTCTCAGTAAACTACCCAATTTGACCCATTCCAGACGTTCTTCACAATTTGCGAAATTCTAAATTTTTCTGTAAATTAGATATATCTAAAGCATACCTCCATGTTGCGGTCGATGACGCAAGTAGTGAAATCCAGACTATAACTACTCATAGGGGAACCTACCGAATGCTCAGATTGAGTTTTGGAATTAAAACAGCCCCAAGCGAATTTAATAGAATTTTGAATCAAATTTTGCACGGGTTGAATAAAACAGAGACGTATTATGATGATATCATCGTACATGGCTCAACTAGAGACGAGTGTTATTCAAATTTGGTAGCTTGCCTCCACCGTCTGCAGGCTCATGATTTGCACTTGAACAAAGATAAGTGTTCCTTCTTTTCTGAAAAAATCGAATACCTGGGCCATATAATCGAACATAACACAATTTCAAAATCACCAGAAAAAGTTCAAGCCGTCCTAGATATGACTCGCCCTAGTAACGTTGATGATGTTAGACGTTTCCTTGGCATGCTAACATACTATGCACGATTTATTCCAGATCTCTCTACTATGACTACACCCTTAAGAAACCTGCTTTGTAAACATAAAACATTCAAGTGGTCCAAGGCCTCCGACGCCAGTCCTACCGGCATTGCTGCAGTGATGAGTCACATGGTCAATGATGAAGAACGACCAATCGCTTATGCTTCCAGATCACTGACAGTTTCTGAACGTAACTATAGTCAGCTCGATAGAGAAGCCCTTGCCATTATGTTTGCCGTAACTCATTTTTTTAAATATCTTTATGGTATCCATTTCACACTTGTCACCGATAACGAGCCACTTACTCGTATATTTCACCAGAAAAAACATTTGCCTCCTATGACTTCCAGCAGACTCCTACGTTACGCTTCATTTCTGTCTGGCTTTGATCATTCAGTTAAATTCAAAAAGGGCGAAGCCAATACTAACGTAGATTGCCTTTCTAGAGCAGCTGTGGAACAGAATCATCCTTCAATTGACACGATGCTTAATGAAGAAGTTCAACTTTTGCACATGGATTCAATTTTCGAAATATCTAACGAGTTGCTCACTGCTGAAGTATTAGCTCAGGAAACTGGAAAAGATGTTGAGTTAAATCGAATCAAACATCAACTCATGAATGAATCCGCCGAATCTCCTTTTACCTTGGATAACGGTGTTTTGTTCAAAGACAGCCGTGTCGTCATCCCAAGTACTCTTCGAGACCTCGTACTTCAGGAGCTCCATTCCACACATGTTGGTATAACCAAAATGAAGCAACTTGCACGACGGTATGTATATTGGAAGAACATCGACTCTGACATCGAAAAAGTAGTCAAGTCTTGCAAACGCTGCGCGTTGGTGAAGCACAATCCACCGAAAAACCCTGTACATCCTTGGGAGGAGCCTAAATCAAACTGGGAAAGGATACATATCGATTATGCTGGACCCTATAACAATCACTATTTTCTTGTCTGCGTGGATGCGAAATCTAAGTGGGTAGAAGTGAAGGTCATTTCAACCACACCTACTACCATGAGTACCATCAAACTTCTAAACAACATTTTTTCAACCCATGGGTATCCGCAGATCATGGTGAGTGATAACGCTTCGATATTCACAAGCACTGAATTCAAATCCTATTGCACCGAACATGGAATGTTTCAAAAACTAATTGCTCCTGGACATCCAGCTACCAATGGCTTAGCTAAACGGACAGTTCAGACTCTGAAGCAGCGACTGAAGGCACTCGAGGATGGTCCACGTCCAATTCATGTAAAGGTTCAGGACGTCCTTCTTCGTTATCGCGCAACGCCACTTGCTTGTGGCCAGTCTCCAGCTGAGCGCTACCTTCATCGGAAGCTCAGGATCAAGCTAGATGCACTCCGGCCTTATCAGCCAGCTAAAAATCCAGATTCAACATACCAGGTTCTCCGCACTTTTAAAGTGGGGGAGAGGGCCCAAGTAAGGGACTACTCACAGAACAATAAGTACATCTGGGTTTTTGGTACCATCATTCAAAAATTGGGGGTACTGCACTACATTGTCAAACTAGACTCTGGCTACACCATCAAACGACATCTGGACCAACTCCGCCATACCCTGGTGAAGAAGGTCCATTTTAATCTGCAAGCCACAGAACCTCGGCTATGGCAAGTTCCTCTGGCTACTCCTCAGGAAGAGAAGCATATTTCGGTTCCAGAAAGAAACCCTGCATTACCTCAGGACACAGCACCAGCACCGGGAGATCCAGGTCCGAGAGCTCCTACGGTCGAGCCGAGACGTTCTGGACGGACTCGCCGACCTCCAGCCTATCTGGGGGACTATCAGCTCAAGTTTTGAACCCCATGAAATTTTTCAATATTCAAGTTCCAAATTAAGGGGGAAGACTGTTATAACCTCAACAATGTTTTCCATATTGTAACCTTCTCCTTGAGTCATGTTCTACTTTCCAGTTGTTCCATCTTGTGATTCTAATAGTGTTGTATTCTTATTACGGCTGATATCAAATACAGACGATATTGAAATCAAATGCGTGTTTATCATATCTTCCTATATTCAAATATTAGACACTTTACATACCAAGTTAATAAACTTATGAATTACTATCCTTGCTTCCGTACCTAAATTCACTATCATCTCTGGGAGGATTCCATCCGGGCCAGCGGCCTTGCCTAGTTTTGTGTGTGCCAATGCACTGGTCATCTCTGCCAAGGTGATTTCGCTGTAGAACAGATTGTATTCCGTTTCAGAAATGCACGTGTCGTAGCGAATCGGCTTTCCTACTCTTGACCTAGTTTTGAAGTTACTCGTTTTTGCATAGTGCTTACAGAAATTTTGGCTATTTTTCTTGCCGAGTTATAGGACTTCCCTTCCACGAGTATAGGGTTATTTCTGATTTCATTATTCTTGTTTAATTTGGAGAGGAATCTGTGAGCTTCGTCACCGGTTTTTTCTGAAATCAAGTTTCTCTAAGAACATACGGAAGGATTGTCTCTTTGCTTGTATTATTTCTCTTTTAAACACTGCCGTAGTTCTTTTCAGATTTACCAGATTTTCAGCGTTATTCGTTGATTCTAAGCGTGTGCGAGCTGCGTCTCTCTCTTCTTTCATTTTCTGGAGTGTGTCATTCCAAAAAGGCCTATGTTTCTTAACGTTACCTCTAGGAATCGCTTGCGCACATTTAACAATACAGTCCTTCAGTCTTTTATATGTTTTATCAACATCATGACAGAAAAGATTTTCTACAATTGAGGCGTTTGTTACATTCCTGTACGTTTCCCAATTTGCTTTCTTCATATTCCATTTGGCTCTTTGGGGTGCGTTCTGCACATGAGGGCTATGCTGTAATGACACTAACATTAGCTTGTGACCAAAACCTCCAGGTGGATTTTCGATAGTATGGTGGATTGATGCTGTGATAGCCGGATGAGCTAGGAGGATGTCTGGGTGACCTTTGTGCCCTGCATACGAGAGAAACGTAGGGCTAGCGCTCACATTCTCAATATATTCCACTGGATTAGAATTAATAAACGACTCCAGAATCGCACCCACATCCGAAGTGTACGAGTAACCCCAGGTCTTAGATGGTGCGTTCATGTCACCATAAAATATGTCATTTTTGCTCCAGAGTGTTTCTAACCACATTAGGTGCGGTTTGTTTCTCGGTGGGTTATATGCCACTATTACGCTTCTATGCATTTTATCCTTCCAAATTTTAAGTTGTACCGCTTCCAAAGCATCATTTGTAATGGGTTGATGACATATTTTAAAAACAACAGAAATTGATGTCTTCGCTGCCACTATAATACCACTGGCCACCTGCCGCGATCGGTTTAGGGAATACATTTGGTATCCAGGTGCTTGAAAGTATTCCATTTTATCAGCAGCAGCTCCTGCTCCGACAATTCCGAAGACATCTATGTCATGTAATAAAACAAATTGCTTCAGCTCGCTGAATTTGTCATGAGTTAAACCACCCGCATTCCAGAAAACCATCCGAAGACGTCCCGGGCGGGCTTTGTCCTGGCCCTGATAAGGGCCATTTTGATTTCTGTTTCTTGTTCGCCGATTCATTCTTGGGCTGCTGGCGAAAGTGTAGATCGTTTAGTCACAGACAGTATATGAGATCTCTCTTCACACACTCTCTACGTCCAGGGGGCACTTCGAGGACGCGATCCACTCCACCCCCCAGCTGCTTCATGGACATTAATACTTGGGATAGCAGTAGGGTAGCATTGAGTTCCAGGCGAGGTATGCTGATACCACATGTCTGCAAAAAAAAAAAAAAATTGCGAGCTGTTTTGGTTTTTTTGCGTAATTCTTATGATTTTGGGTGTGCTTAATCCGAAAATGACTTTCATTTTGTCATAGAACGTCACGTTTTCTGACAATGTGGGCATCTATGTTAAACAATTTATCATCTTAAAATAAAAGATAAAAGACTAAAAATTTTTTTTTTAGTTTATAATTGCGTAACAAAACTTATTTTTTTTATCTAAAATACATTCATTAGTCAGCACTAAACACATATCTTTTTCCCAGTGAGACTCCTTTTGGTACATTTTCGCTTGTGGTAAGCATCTGGAATGTCTCTCTGAAGCGTCCAACAGTAGTCTGCCATCATTGAGACGCTCCATCTTCCCTGGTATCTTTTTTCCATCTCCTTTATATCTTGGTGAAATCGTTCACCTTGCTCTTCACTCATATCTCCTAAATTATCTGGAAAGTAGTCGAGGTGGGAATGAAGAAAATGTACTTTTAAACTCATAAGGCAACCTAGAGCTTGAAATGCTTTTAACATTTTTTTATCGATTTGTTTGTAGTTAGGGTCTTTGTTATTGCCTAAAAATTTCTCTATGACCTCTTTAAAAGCAATCCACCCTTCTCTTTGAGGATCCGTCATGGTTGTGATGAATTGTGGACCAGCCATAAGTCGTCTAATATCTGGTCCAACAAAAACACCTTCCTTCAACTTTGCCTCCGAGAGGCCTGGAAACTTTGATATTAAGTATTTGAAGCAATTTCCATCTCTTGAAAGTGACTTTACAAATTGCTTCATCAATCCCAGCTTAATGTGAAGCGGTGGTAGAAGAACTTTATGAGGAGGCACCAAAGTTTCATGCAGGACGTTCTTTTCGCCAACTTTAAGCTCCCTCGGAGGCCAACACTTTTTGGTCCAGTGATTTGCTCGGTCTCTACTATCCCATAGACACAAAAAGCAAGGGAATTTGGTAAACCCAGATTGTTGTCCAAGCAACATGCCCAAGATTTTGAAATCACCACACACTTGCCAACCGTGGTTTTTATATTTTAATTTGCAAAGAACCAATTCCAAGTTCTTGTAGGTTTCCTTGAGGTGTACTGAATGACCGACAAGAATGGAAGCATATAAACCGCCATTGTGAAGCTGAACTGCTTTAATTAAGGCTTCTTTTTGAAGAATCTATGAAAAGACGCCACTGTGCTGGGTCGTATGAGATCTTAAATATATCCATCAAACCTTCAATATTGGTACAATAAACCAACTCGTCCTCTTGGGCAAAGTAGGAAGAGAACTGCTTCTCACGATATCTAAACCAGGAGGAAGACACTCCCGGCAAAAGTAAGTTCCTGCTTTTGAGCCTTGATCCAAGCAGCTCAGCAGCGTTTTTGGGAAGATTTAAGTCTCTAGCCAAATCATTTAGCTCGCCCTGGGAAAACAATTTCGGACTGCTGTCATCTTCAAATTCAAAACTTGGCTTGTCATCGGGATCAGGTACAGCACCATCTTCGTCAGAACTTTGAATCTCTTCCAAGGTAGCAGGGGCCTTGGGCACTGGTATTTCGGTCCCATGAGGGATGGGACGAATAGCTGATTGCATATTGGGGTATGAAATTGACTGCTTCCATTTTGAATTATATCCTTTCACATTACACGAACAAAAGTAACAATCATCACTATGGTTCTTTTGCTCGCGCCATACCATAGGAATCGCATATCGGAAGGCTTTTTTCTTACCCTTAAACCAATTTCGAAGAGTAGAAGGGAAATGGGGACTTTGGCCCAGTTGCCCCTCATGACCTTTGACCCCACGGGGTCACGTGACCCATCACCCCCAACCACCACCACCCCCCCCCACCATCCCCAGCTCCGAATCACCCACCATCGTACATCCCCAGATCAATAAGTTTCCGCTCTCCCTCTAAACCTCAATAAGTTTCCACTCTCCCTCCAAACCCTACTTTACATTTTTAACCCACCCCTCGCCTGTGCCCCTAATTTTTTTTAATTAGCCCACTACCAACAATTTTGATATTTTTTCAGTCTGATTTCGTCATTGTATTCAGTATTATTTAAAACTGGAGTATTATGATGGAAAAATCGCCTACCTACACTTTTGAGCATGCCGTCCTTCGGTGCCTTGAATGGTATTGCATTTAAAAATATAATTCAAAGCTCGTCATATTGAGTATGTTGTCCGATTGGAGTAATATGTGCGAAAAACTATTTATCTTCAATTCCGAGCACGCTGTCCTTTGGTGGTGTTTGTGATTTCTTGTTTTTTATTTATTTTTTTAATATCTACTATGGTTTGGAAAAGACCTTTGTATCTATAGGAATTAAGTCGTTGTTTACATGTTCAAACATGTCGAGACCTGTTGTTGCAAGCATACTTCACCAATTTTTATTTCATGATTTAATCTTACATCCCCACGTCAAATAACACATCCAATGTGCTTCCCCATCTCAATACCCCGCTCTCCCTCCGAATCACTACTCTCTATCTTCAGTATAGCGGCGTAGCCAATCCATCTCAATTTTCTCACTTATACTTCCCAATTACCCCACCTCATTCTCACTTTAAACCTTTTACTCAGTCATACATCCAAGCAATTTTCTTTAGATTTCATCATAGTCCACTACTCTTAGCCATCATGCTTCGCCCCTGTTCAACACCTACAACCTCTCTAGATCGTCTGACATTTTCATTATAACCCGGTCTACTCATACATAAACCTACATTCTACGTCCATTAGCCTCTCCCTCTGAATCAGTCATATTTACCCACCTCAAATCACCTTCAATGCACATACCCACATCAATTATTCTAAAACATAATCTTTAATTATAGTTCTAACTCCTCAGACCAATTGTACTTCTTCCAATCCGGTAGAGACTTTGCAACCCACATCTAATCCTCAGATCTTTCTCCTAATTTTTATGAATCACTTCTACTTCCCCATATCAATTGTCTAATTTTTTTCTCAACTTGTCCTAACCAATTTTCTGCTCTCTACTTCTAAAAAACCTTTTACTCATACATACCCCGTCCATACACGCGGAGTAATCTTTAGATCTAGATGTGTCTTTCCAGGGATCTCATGGATACATTCTTAGGCTAACATGCAGTATATTTAACTTACGTTATGTTACATGATGCTTTTTGTGTACCTAACGGCCAAAACAATTTCTTTCTCCTTCCACCAACTATCCTCTATTGTAATTGCTCTCCTAACCTTCTGAAATCCCCGCACAATTCTGACAACAACCAATCCATCCCAATATTCTGCTCTCCACTTCTACTTCCCCAACATCATATCAAGTCAGAACCCTACAAGTGTAGACTACTGCACCGTCAACATTTCTTTCTGATTCAAACCACTCTACCCCACCTCACTATCCCTCTAAACCTTCACTCAGACATACCTACACACTTGCATCACCCAAGGGATTTTCTTCATCATCGTTCAGCCAGTATCAGTTTTATTTTTAGACTTTTCTTTTGCATGTCCCAAAACCATTCACCCAACTCCACTTCACTCATATCACTACAACCTATTCGATATTCATACTTCCGATCCTCTGATCCTAGGACCCCGGTAGACGCCAGGCCTTCATTTACACCATATTTTATACAAGTTTGAATGCTTCTCCCTAACTAAACCGCCAGGTCAACATCCCCACAGTTCTCGTCGATATTTAGATTCGCATTTCCAATATTACTTTACCATCACTACTTTTACGACTAATAACCTGCAATCTAACAGGAACTTAAATCACACAGACACCCCCCTGCACAACACTACTCCGGAGATATTCAGAACCCACTCCCACACATCTGAACACCAATAGAACTCTAACCTAGGATCACTCACATTGGTACCTGTCAACCCATCTTCATAACTGCAAAAGCCGGGGGTAATTTCATATCCAAGTATTTTTCCTAAGATTTCATACTGATGAAGGCAAGACTCTAGACCCCTTCATCACAAACGAGGTCAGTTAAAGAACTATTTTATAACAAAGCCTCAACGTACAAGAATCATATAAGGTGTGTCCATAGACTACAATAGGAACTCTTATATAGCCATCCTAAGAAGAAGTCATTGAAAACTTTACCCACTGAGCCGGATAATTATTTATAGTAGAGATACTAATATTTTTTGAATGGGTGTAGGCCTTGTAACATTTCATTATCAGAGATTAGCTGCGATGTACTTTTCTACAAATCAGAGACTATGCATACTTCCTACAATAGGATCACAACTAACACTCAACCGTTTCCCAATTAATAATATAAACGTAGCCCTCACACCCATACCCCATTGTATTTATTTTTCAAGCCCTTCGTCTCATATACATCACAGTTCCCACAGGTATTTGAGAACCCATATATCAGTATTATTGTTCCATCCTCACCCACATACCTAGGTAGTGTAAACTTACTTTTCTAAAAAAATCCATAGTATTTGGAATTATTTTCGGAATAAAATGGTAGAGACAAACAAAACTATTTTGTGGAAGAATTTGTTCTATTTTTTAACAACAATACAGCACAAATAGTAGGTAAGTAAATTCACATCTTGGTCTTTTTGTGCTAAACATAATAACACTTGAAAATTATTATTATTTTGGTGAAACTTAAGTGATAATACTTTGCACTGGGTGGTTGCTATGCAAAAACCTCCTAAAACCTCCTCCTCCTAATGAGCCTATCAACATAGATTTAAGTTGCATATTTGTAGCAAATGTTTTTAACTTAAAACACGTGCATGCATACTTTTAGTAAGATCACCTTTTTCAACATTTTTAAGAATTATATTTGTTCAAATTTTATTTTTCTTAACACAAAAAAAAATCAATTAAATTATGTATTGTGAATAAAATTTTATTTTTATTTATTTTTTTTATTATTTTTTTTTTTTATTCTATTTGCAATCTATATACAATATATACATAATAAGCAAATATGTGGTAAAAGAAAAATATAACGTCACTTGATGGGAGAAGCCAGCCAGCGCTGACACTCCCTCGAAAGTTAATTGTCATTATTCACTATCCTCCGAGAGAAGATCGCGAGGCCACCTCCTGTTCAAGCGGCGGGGAGGATTGTCAGGATGGGAATGAGAGGAAAGGTCTTGTGCGAGAGGATTTGAATGGGAAGAAAGGTTTCTGTGGAATGATTGGAATCGGGATTTGATTAATTAATTTACAGTGGGAATACTGAGATCTCTGTGTAGGACTTTATTGGTGACATAGAAAGGAGCGTTGACAATTCGTCGGAGGAGTTTGGAGTGGAATGCTTGGATACGATTGATGTTGGATTGTTTAGCTGTACCCCAAAGTTCGAGTCCGTAAATCCAAATTGGACGTATAATGGTCTTGTAAATCGTAAGTTTGTTGTTAGTCGTCAGTTTCGATTTTGGTCCAAGTAGTCGACGTAACAGTCCGTATCTTCGATTCAGTTCTTGTCGTTTAAGTCGTGTATGTGGGTTCCACGTAAGTCTACTGTCTAGGTAAAACCCGAGATAGCGGACTTGGTTTGAAGAGGGAATCAGGATGTTGTTAATGATGACGGGAGGACAGGATTGACGGCGTAGGGTAAATGTGACTTGAACACATTTCTGCTCATTTAATTTAATTCTCCAGAGGTTGCACCACCTCTCTATTTCAGTGAGGTGCTCCTGGAGGATGAGTGAGGCTACAGCAGGATCAGGATTGGTGGAAAGGATTGCTGTGTCGTCAGCGTAAGTCGTCAGTAATGTCTGAGGATGGATAGGAATGTCGGCAGTATATGTATTGTAAAGGATGGGACCTAGGATGCTACCCTGTGGGACACCGGCCCGAATAGGTATGAGTTCTGAGTACTCAGAGCCTACTCGGACCTTGAAATGGCGATCACTAAGGTAAGATTTCAGGATGAGGTAGTAGGTACTGGGAAGGAAGTGTTTCAGTTTGAAGAGCAGCCCCGGGTGCCAGACTCGATCAAAGGCTTGCGCCACGTAGAGAAAGGCGCCCGTGCAATACTCCTTGCATTCTAATGCATTAGATATGCAATCGACAACCCGAAAACACTGTTGGGTAGTGGAATGTTCAGGACGAAATCCAAACTGGTGTTTAGGTAAAATGGATTGAGATTCAAGGATTGGGATAAAACGTTTCAACAAGAGTTTTTCAAGGATTTTAGAGAAGATTGGGAGCAAGCTAATAGGACGGTAGGAAGAGACATCAGAGAGAGGTTTGTTAGGTTTGGAAATAACAGTAAGGATGGAATACTTCCATTGGACAGGAAAGTAGGTAGTTCTGAGGACTGAGTTGTATATAAGGGTGAGGAAAAGGACAGCTTTGCGGGGAAGGTTTCATAGGATTTTCCCTGTGATCAGGTCAAATCCAGGAGACTTACGGATTGGAATTTTATTTAGAATGTGTTGTACATCAGAGGGATGAAAGGCCTTTGTCGGAGGAGAGAGAGGCAAAGGACTGGTAAGGAACACTTCAACTTCTGAAGTATGAAGGGCGTTATAATCAGGATGGGGTGTGAACGTATTTTTGAGGTGAGAGGCAAAGAGCTGAGCCTTCTCCTCGTCGGATCTGACCCAGGAGCCATTTTGCTTGATGGGATAGGATAAAGGACTATATTTTAGAATTTTTCGGGTTGCAAACCACAGGGAATTATCTTTGGTGGAAAGGGAAGCTAGGTATTCATTATAATTTTCGGAGCGGAATTGTGAAAGTTGGATTTTGAGGTTTCGGGAAAGGTTATTGAAGGCAGTTTTGTCGGAAGGATACCGTGTTCGTTGCCATAGGGCACGAGCGCGGCGTTTTTCTGAAAGGAGAAGTTGGATGTGGCGAGGAAGAGGAGGGTTCGGGTTTGAAACTGTAGGAGGAGTAGGAGTAGATGAAGCGTTCCAAGCACAGTCCTGTATGGCTTTAGTGAATTTTTGTACGGCTTCATCTAAGTCCTCAGGAGTTTTAAGGATTACATTTAAGTCAATTTGGTTTTCTAAGGAGGTTCTGAAGAGATCCCAATTCACTGGGCCGGGAGTTAAGGAAGGCTTTGGTGGGACACATAACGGGGTTAGACCAACGGTGAGGAGAACAGGACTATGGTCTGAGGATAAGTCGGGGAAGGAATAGGTAGAGGAGAATAAGGATCCTGTGCCAGATCCAACAAAGAAGTCTACGAGGTCTGGGTTGCGGTTAGGATCAGTAGGCCAATAGGTGGGAGAGCCGGGGGAGTAGATGTCATAGTGTTGGGTGTTAATAACATCGTTTAGGATTCGTCCTCGGGAATTTGGAACTCTGCTTCCCCATTGGTGGTGCTTCGCATTGAAGTCACCGCCAACGATGAAGCGAGGCCCCAGGGATCGGAAAAGGGTGAGGAACTCGTGATGAGGAATGAGTTTACTGGGAGTACAATATACTGCCGAGATAGTGACAGGGAAGGGAAAAAGTGACAAGGAGATCGTAGCGATTTGGAATGATTCTGTAGCCTGTGAGGAGAAAAGGTGATGGGATAAGGATTGTTTGATAAGGATGAGTGCGCCACCTCGGGCCCTATCTCCTGGGTAGTCAGACCTGTAGCTCCGGTATCCTGGGATACTGAAGTACAGGCTGGTTGTCAAGTGGGTTTCCGTAATGAGAGCGATGTCTACATGTCTGTCAGTTAGTAGTAGTTCTAGTTCTTGTCTATGGGGTAACAGCCCATTCGAATTCCAAAGGAGGATCTGGAGAGGAAAGGAATTTAAAGGGATCATCGGGAGGATTCGGGTAGGAGTTTAGAGACGAGGAGGCTTAACATCGATATGAGAGGGGTGATTAATAACTTAAAGTCATTGAGAAAGGAGGTGAGGTGACTGATAACATCAGGAGTTGAGGATGTAGGGAGCTGGCTGGATGGGAGAGGATGAGGAAGGTTTTTTGGCTGTTGGGGGTAGTGAGAGGTAGGAGGTGGGTAGTGAGAGGTAGGAGGTGGCTGTGTTCGTGGTGGGCTGGCCACTTGGGCGTAGGACCGGGGAAGTGAGGAGGTGGCTCTGGGCTGACGGGCTGCAGCTGGCTGGAACCTGAGCTGGGGCACTGGTCTCAATGGTGGCGGTGGGACTGGTAAAGGAGCCGTCGGTGTCTTCATGGGGGGTTTGGCTGCCGCTTGCCTCTTCTTCATACGATCTTGTATTTCTTTGTGGACCTGGCAACCCCTGTAGTTGGCTGGGTGGTTATCCCCGCAAAGGACGCAGATCGCGGGTTCAATACGGTCCTTCTTAGAACAGTCCGCCGAAAGATGGTTGCCCGGACACTTCACACACCTGGGGGGATGGTGGCAGTAAGAGTGTGTGTGGCCATACTCCTGGCATTTTGTGCATTGAGGAATATCTTTTCTGCGTCGCGGTTCCTCGACCTGTATTCTAGTATACAGTAAATACTGTAACTTAAATATTTCTTTGCTCTTTTCACTTATAGCCAGGTCCACGAAGAAGAGGGGAAGAGGTGTCTTATAGATAGGATGACGCATATTATTAACGTTTTTCACGCTGAACCCGTGCTTTTGAAAAAGCGCCGATTTAATCTCATCGGGTTGCGTTGAATGGTGCAGTCCTCTTATTACTACCCGGTAAGACATGTCTTCCCGAAGCTGATAACAATGAAAGTCAGCCTAGGTGTCTTCAAGATGCTTCACAGTCTTTCTGAAGGTGTCGCTGTCTTGGGGGTAAACGACTAGGTCGTAGAGACGGGAGCGGCACGTGAAAGTCCCCTCTCCAACAGTCCTAATTAGCTGGGAGCAGAACTTTTTGAAGTCTGAGATGTTCTTCACAACGATAGGAGGTGGCTTGGCGACTTGGGTGTTGGCGGGTTGCTGGGATGTGGAGGGAGGGGGAAGGCTGGCTTCATCCTCTGAGGTTTCTCCTTCCGTGTTTTTGGCTTGTTTAGTTTGGGGTGAACCTGTTTTATTTGCATCTGGAGCTTTCTTGTAGGTTCGCTTCCGTGCTTTACTACTCACGACATTGAATCCTGAATTGTCGTCTTGAACAACATCCATTTTTAGAAATAAATAAAGTAATGATAATTAATAATAATAAAATGATAAAAAAAAAAAATAAAAAAAAAAATAAATAAATAAATAAAAAAAAAAAAAAGTGCGAAAGGCAGCCTTGAACTCGGTACCTTCCAGTTAGAAGGGACACCGTCTAGCTCCTACTCCACGGTGTCAGTGATGGAAATGGAGCCAGAACCATATATAGAGTACCACTTGAGTGCCTGGCAGACAGGACTTGACAGGATCGGCGTCACTCACTACACATTTCGAAATTTAAAAAATAGAAAAAACAAAAAGAAACGGTTAGTTACTCACTATTCATCCCAAAAGTCTAGATAGTGATGCACAAAACAAAACAATAATTCACAAAATCATAGACAATTTGAAGTCGAGACAGCACGAGAATAAGTACGTGTTTCCACCTCGGGAGCTGGTGGGGCACTGTGAATAAAATTTAAAAAAAAAAAATGTATTGACTAAATATTTTATTAGCGTGGGCGATATTGTTCTCTCCTTCAGGAAACCCGTCAAAATTGTTATTTTTGGTCTATCTTGCCTTTCCTTGGAGTTATAGCTCCAGTGTAGCCATATATATATATATGCCCGCGCGCGCCGAGCGTTACGTTTTTTCTTCGTTGACCCCCAGCACCCAGGCGTCCCATAAGAAGCATAGCTTCAACAATCGTATATTTTTTCTTACTTCTAAATATAAACATGATTTAACATTTTTTATAATAACGCATTTCTTCAGATTTATTAATCTAAGTACATATTCTTACTGGACTAGGTTTTCATCAAATTTTTTTCAACATATTTATCCGGTATATAAATATGTATATCAGTCTTTACTTTTAAAAGTATTAGAAAAACGTGAGAATTATGTCGAACTTATGAAAGTAATGTGAAAATACGGAAGGTAAAAATTATTACTAAAATCGCAAAGAAAAACTACGAAAAACTTTGGTTTTCATTTGAACATTTTTTTATAAATGGCACTAAAAAAAATAAATTATTTTGATTGTCAATCCGTTATCACTCGTTGGTAACAAAACATTTTCTTCTACGCGGAAGAACAACGTTGACCAATACTTGTATTATTATTATTATGAACACTTAAAAATTTGAATAAATGACGTTAAAATTATTCAAGTCTCACACGAACAGGAACAAATTGTCGTATTATGATCTTGCTAGGTCATTCTTCATTCTCTTGATCAGTTCTTCTCACACGAACAGGAACGACTATCATCTTGCTAGGTCATTTTTATTCTCTTGATCAGTTCTTCTCACACGAATAGGAACGACTATCATCTTGCTAGGTCATTCTTCATTCTCTTGATCAGTTCTTCTCACACGAACAGGAACGACTATCATCTTGGTATGTCATTTTTATTCTCTTGATCAGTTCTTCTCACACGAACAGGAACAACTATCATCTTGGTGGGTCATTCTTCATTCTCTTGATCAGTTCTTCTCACACGAACAGGAACAACTATCATCTTGGTAGGTCATTCTTCATTCTTTTGATCAGTTCTTCTTTTTCGTTTTTGTGTGTTCCTCAGTCTTTCGGTTACCATTTCTGTCTTTTGGTTTTTATTATGCACAGTTAGTGATTGGTAAAATGAAGCATATACATGGGGAATCTGATTTCTTTCAACTAGGCTCATGAAGTCTTGGTGTTTGCTGGCAGATATTCCAGGTGGGCTGTCGTATGCTTTTTTTTCTCCCCAATTCTCCAGTTTTTTCATATTATTTTCCTGTAGTAGTGCTGTTGATGAACCTTCTTCACGACTCCTACAAGTATTTCGTTTTTTAGTTTCGTAAATAATAACTTTTTGAAATTTGGTTTGAGAGTACGATGTTTTATACTCAAAATGTAGAACATTTTCGCGCGAAACTTTGAACACCTTTATATCATTAAACGGAAAGGTTTCCCCTTCAGTGTTGTGAGTGAAACTGGACCCTAATCTTTCAGTCAAATTTTTGAAGTCTTGGAATCCAAACTCTGTCATCTGATAAAAAGTTGCTGATTTTTTTGCAGTTGTTATTATTTGAACATACTGTGCTGGAATGTAAATAGGTCCGGATCGTATACTTCTTTCTATTTCCTCTTCAATATTCGAGTGATTGATCATCAGGATCAACGCCAGTAGCTATTTGGCATGATTTCAAAGTGTTTCTTATTTCCGTTTCTATGCGAGAATGCATAGTATTTATGGATTATAAATGCAATATTTTTGAATTTGAACTCAGCAAACATGTACATAACAATCATGAATTTGGTTGTTTGCTGCCCTCCGCAGTTATCTAAGTAAAAGATGAACTCCAGCCTTTCTTCTTCAATTTTAGCACAACTCTTGACAACTCCCTTGATGTACTTAATTGAAAACGCAAGTGGCAATGTCGTTGGGTCCTCGATTGGCATCATTCTCATTCCACACATAGCAACAACCTTTTTTTGATTTCAAATCATAAACTGTAAAGTCGTATTTTGACAGCTTTGATTTGTAATAAAACGCAGATGTAGCTCCTCTTGGCGTTGTTAGGACCGCTTGGAGATCATAACAACTCACAACAACTTTGGGAAGTGTTTTAGTTTTGTCGAATCCTTCTCGGCTCTACTCGGTTGCTTTTCTATCTTGTGAATATTGTATTTATGTTCCAAGTTCGCTCTTTGTCCAGGAGTAGCATTCTTGTATTCTTCACAGGTGTCGCACTGGTCCTTTTTCGGAACAAAAAAGGAGAGATTGAATTCTTTGTTGAACATTTTTGTGTATAAAGTGATATTACAAATTTCTTTTTTATTTTGTTTTTTGCACACTTCAATGTACTCTCGATAAAGACCAGCAATGGTTTTTGCACACTTCAATGTACTCTCGATAAAGACCAGCAATGGTTTTTGCACACTTCAATGTACCTTCGATAAAGACCAGCAATGGTTTTTGCTCACTTCAATGTACTCTCGATAAAGACCAGCAATGGTTTTTCCTCCTTCTATGAATTCTCTCGATGTTTGGGCTCTAAGGTAATGGCTTTCAATCCTGGCAATGGACGCAATGTGCGACCGAATGCCATTTTTTATCATGTCCGAAACGCATTTTCTATTTGCATGTTTTCCTCTTAAGTCAGGTTTCAAATAACCATTGTTGTCTAACATTTTTTCTCTTAACGGTTGTTATCGTCCTATGGGATATGCCGAAAGTGGCTATGAAGAATGTTTTGCATACTTTTATTAGCTTGCTATTGACCTCAAAAAAAGAATGCAAAATTCGAACTTATGGCACAAACATTTTTTCCATGGTGAGGTATTGGCTGTGAATGTCTAGCTACGAACTCTCGTTGCCTATTGATGTTCCCGAGTTCCCAATAGCTTTCAAAAAGAAATCGACGGTTTTCCTCGCTTATTTTTTGAGAACATTTCAGTTTGCACTTGCTGCTACAAACTGATTCCATTGTGCGAGCAGGAACTACTTTGTGAGTTGTCCGTGAGACATATTCCTTTCCCATGTCCCTCATTCTATTAGCAACATTTTCCACCCACTCTTCAGGCTTAGCGACTCTTTTGCGAGATGTTTTTGGGCTTCATGTTCTTGCTTTTTTTTTTGCCAATAGTACCTTCGACAGCCTGTTCGATCATTGCTATCAATTCTTCACCACTAAGATTTTCGAAATTTTCAGTCTCACATTCAATGCTTCTACCAATGACTTCTGTACGAGCTGTAGAAGTATCGGTCTGACGATCGGTCATTCCAACAGAGACTTTTGTTTGACTGATAAGACCATCAGCCTGGCACTCAATGCTTTCAGCAGGAATTTCTGTTTGACATACAGTTCTTTTGGCAGGTACTTCGAATTGACTGATATAGAAACTCTGTCTGGCACTCAATGCCTATAGTTGGGACTTCGATTTGAGTGACAGAAATATCAGTCTGGTTTACAAAACTTCCAAAAGACACTTCAGTTTGGCGTAAAATGCTTGGAGCTGGTACTTCGGTTTCCAACAGAGACTTTTGTTTGACTGATAAGACCATCAGCCTGGCACTCAATGCTTTCAGCAGGAATTTCTGTTTGACATACAGTTCTTTTGGCAGGTACTTCGAATTGACTGATATAGAAACTCTGTCTGGCACTCAATGCCTATAGTTGGGACTTCGATTTGAGTGACAGAAATATCAGTCTGGTTTACAAAACTTCCAAAAGACACTTCAGTTTGGCGTAAAATGCTTGGAGCTGGTACTTCGGTTTCACTGATAGAATTATCAGTCTGGCACTCAGTGATAATAATAATATCACTTAGATTGTAACTGTCAGTCTGACATGCAATGCTTTCAGAAGAAACTTCGGTTTGTCTGATAAAGGGACATTTAGTTTGGCACTCATTGCCAGTGCTTTCAGTATAGATAAGATTCAGGTATAGACTGTACTCTTGTGCTCATTATAGACGAAATTCATCCGCGAAGACGTTGGTGGTTTGTTTACAATATTTTTGTTGTTTGTCCATAAGGTTGTATGGACTGGAGTTTTCATATTTTCTTGACACTGTCTTGTTCATTTGAATGTTTCTAGAAAGTCAACACTATGAATAGAGACTCGGGTATATCGATAATAGCGCCCCTTCTGTAACTGTGCGAATGTCCTTGCATAGTTGAAGTACGCATAGTCGAATGAAACTATCACCCCGTGACGTTTTTCTTGTTATATATAACTATAACATATATACAAAAACTACCGGTTTTGTTTTATTACACTACGTCAGGTTTAGTTATAAATTAACTATGACCTTAAAACTAAAAACTTATTTATTACATGTTTCCATTATATGTCCATGAGGCCGTGTGCGCGAGAGCGTAAGGCTTTGGTTGCATGGACTCCACGACGGATGCGGGTTCGAATCCTGTCGGGGACGAGAATTTAAGTCAGAGACAAAACTTCTCTTCCGGGCCATGGATGTACGCCGGGCTACACTGCCAGGCCCTCCAACAGCCACAAGACAACATTAAACATTATATTGTCCATCTGACTGAAATATATTTAGAAAATAGTGAATATTCTCGTTTTGTCTTTGTGGGCTATTTTTTATTTGTATCATGATGTGTGAATTATTTGTAAATAAATAATTATATTTTGATGTTAGTGTATATTTTTTGAAAAGCGCCCGATAAGCGAATAAGTATTGAAATGTATCTCTTCTTATAAACACATGGTAAGTATGTCATACATTTTACTGAAATCGTTCCACTAGTTTGGATGGGAATTTAAAAAAACATTTTATTTTAAAACTAGCAGTATTACCCGGCGTTGCTCATTGAACTTTGTCTTTCTCTCATAATAATTCTCTCTTGTGATTTCTATGCAATTCTTCGACAGTACATTCATGACGTTACAATTTTCAATGGTTCACATGGAAATGAAGCATATAGTCTTCAAACTCCCGGAAAGGGGCAATGATGTTTTTTATTTTGGCATGAAAACAAAAAGGCCGAGCAGCGGTGGTCATCGTAGCTAGTATTTATCAAGCAATAGCGGACCCCACCTATTATGTGCCGAACAACTCTTGGCATCCCAGCTAGTATGTGCTGAGCATTACTTGGCAACCCAAGTAATATACGGCGAAAATTTGGCTACCATTTGTTGTGTGCCGGCCCCAGATGGAGGCCACCGTTTCCATTCATCGTGGAAAAGGGGCCCATAAGTCTTTATTATTATATTAATAAAACAAAAACTGTTACTGTGTTGGGAGCGACCACCGGCAACCATCTGCAGTTGCAGGCTGCCCAATTTCATTTGCGGGGCGCCGAGAGGTCGGGATCAGGGTGGGGCTCTGGCTGACTGACTACGATGTGGCGAGGTTACACCGAAAAAACGACATCCACAAATAATTAGACGAATGAAGACTATAATTTCAACAATTCAGTCACAACAAATCAAATGGTAGTTTGAGCTGGAGATGGTGTTTAGCACTGAACACCTTTAAACTAGTCCAGTGTAATGTAATCAATATGCGACTAGGCCAAATGTATTTTTTAATATATATAACCTATTTAAAATAAATAATATATAGATCATATAAGATATGGAGGAATAAACAATAATCTTTGGAGGCTGGAGACAGGTATCAAGGTATAGGAAAAGGGAACTGTTGGGTTTGGGTACAGGTTAAATGAGAACTTCGAGTAGAACAAGAGATATATTTATTTGGACAACACCCTTATTACAAAACCGCGTGGTAACGAACACAAAGTCAGTTGTTCAATAATAAGTCCCATACCGCGTGGGAACTACACAAGTCAATATACAGATTTTACAATCTAAAGTGACAGTAAGGGTACAGGATTAGAGCCCAAGCCCTCTGTTAGGGTCATATAAATCTGTCTGGAGTGCTCATATTGAAGTTGATAGGTCAAATTGGATGCCGCCAAGGCGAAAGCCGAATTCTCCCCTGTAAGCTTGGAGAAAAAGAGGAGGGGGATAGCAACATGTAGTGGGGGAAGGTTCGAGGGATCCTCGGAGAAGAAATATGTTAAGTCCAGAGTTCGGTTGAGAGGGGCTCGGAGGAGTCTCCAGTCCAGAGCTAGAGTTCAAGTCCAGAGTTCGGAGGAGGAAGACAGTTGAAGTCCAGAGCTTGAGGAGGAGCTCGAGTGCTAATCCAGAGAGCTTCAATTCAAGCCAGAAGTCAAGAGAGGACAGAAGTCTTCAGAGAGCCTTACGAGGAGCTCAGCCCCCAGTTGTCCTACCACTCGCAAGCCCCCCATATCTATCCAGCCCCCAGCCTCCATACAGCATTATCAAATTAAGGTTTAATTTTATATCATATTTTGCCGTCATGATGCTTATGTAACATTCACTATGTAAATAAAAAAAAAAAAAAAAAAAGTTATTTATTCTTTGTAAATATATTCTTTTAAAATATGACTTGCTAGTTTTTTTTAGTTTGCTTCCTATGCTCGATCCTAAGTCAGTAATAGTTTAAGAACTTAGTATTTCAAAACTTTCTTCGCTGAACGAACTTTTCGCCTTTGGTTTATAGAAATCCAATTTATACATTAAAATCAGTAATTTAAGTATCGTTCTATTAAATAGGCGGTCTGGCATCCCATAAATATTTTAATTTAGTAAATCAGATAAATCATTTTGAGAAAATCTCCGCATCTTAGATTTAAAGTACAGTAAAGAAGATTTATATATCACATTTATAAGTAAAAACCCGACATTTATTATACCAGTTGAGTGGACCTGTGTCCTATTATGAATAGGACTGTGGAGAAATGGCTGCAGCGGTGGTCACGATTATCGTCGCGATAATATTTCTAACCCTCCCTTCAAATTTATTTTACTTTCAGTGCAGGTAGCCTATATCATGTCCTCACTAATTGTTCAGGATTCCTGCTTAGTATCTTAAACATGTTATCTACATTATTCTATCCAGAATTTAATTGATATTATTCAGTTTTTCGACACCAACTTTATAAGCGAAGTTAGTGTCGAGTTGTTCCTTTTTTTTTCTCTCAGAATAAGAATACATATTTATAAGTATACAATGTTATCAATACTGATAGGATTTTTAAAAATGTTTTATTTTTTTCGTAAATGAATAATTAACATGATGTTCATAAAGTTAGAATTTTATTATAAAATGAAACTATGTGATGCGGCCATTACAGGACTTTCTTATACCGACCACCCTTACAGACCACTCTCCATCCCCCTCTCTCTTTTCTAAATCATTTCATTTTGTCTCTATGTACAGCACAATCATGAGAAGAGACATTGTTTTACCCAGTAATGCCAATATGAAGTCATTTTGAGTAGGGGAAGGGCAAAATGTATTGAGGAGACCATAAAAATCTGTTAGAAACTCGATCTCGGATTTTCGCAGGATTACAATACTTCCTTATACACATGTTTCGGGTACCATCCCCCTACATTCCAAGCGGCTAATCCCCCTCCCTCTCCGATCATCTTGTAGGTAGAAACCAGTAGGAATGATAAGCAACTGGTTGCCATCCCGGGTCACCATTCTAGACCTTGAGGCGGGTGGTTGCTTCCAAGCGGCACCACCAACAGACGTTGCATTCTTAGTGGCTGTGGTTACTTGGCACCAGCACCGGAAACCAGCCCCTGGCAGATTCTGATGCTGGGACCAGAGCGAAATGGCACGTGTTCCAATTCCTCCTCTTTTCCAAGGAACTAACCTCCCTCCAGACCAAGGATGTCCTATATATTTTTAGAAGGTTGGACAACTGCTGATGATTTCGACCAAATAAGGGATAAAATGAAAAAAAAAAAAAAAGCTATACTAAAGATATAAGAAAGTAAAAATAAATTAATTAATAATAAAAACATTAAAAATTAAATATAAAATAGAGTAGAATAATAAGTTCCATGGGATAATGAGCTATTCCAACAAATAATGTTTTTATTTATTCGAAGAATATGACTAGAAAATAACTATTCGACTACCAAATACTTTTTAATTTAGATTTTGTTGATGAACAATGTAAAACAAAAATTCTTGTTTGAATCTTAGCAGTCGGTGTGACGTCACTAGGCCTTAAGTTTAAAAAATATATATAATAGAATTTATATCAAGATTTAACATGTTTCGTGCTTCAATCTTTCACCTCTTCAAAACCAATTTTTTATGTACAATTACACAAATATTCTGAACGTCATATCTCGGATTTAATAAAAATTGCGAAATAATTCATGTTTTAAATTGAAGAATACACTCTATGTAAACTATTCCTGACAGAAAGTAACAAATACGAGACGAGTACCAAACATAAAAACCCGCGGCGCGTCGTGATATTGGGTTAATTTAGCCTCGCAAAACTAGCTATATTACTTGGGTATGCTATACCAATTTTATGAAACAATAAAAGAATTTTGTAGTGAATAGATAACTGTTCTCAGGTTTGTTTCCAGAGAGACTGAAAATAGTAGGAATCAAGATATGACCCCCCTCCCCTCTGTTTTAGACAGGATGACAAACCTAATACGAGTTATTTTGAATAACCACATTTAACTTTTTACATGAAAACAAATAGCTTTCTAGTTAATATAAAGAAAATATCAGGAAATAAAAAAAGTAATTAGTGATTTTCAGTTTAACAATATATCGATAGTTCTTGAAAACTCAGGATTATTATTGACTGCCGTATCAGCTTGTGCTTGTAGAAATTATATTTTCTCATTCATATTATTATTGGTGTAGTGATATTAATATGGATCACAGTTCAGGTGAGTGTTTAAAAATTAAGTGTATTGAGAACAGATACTGCTTCCAGGCAACTAATAGTTGTAATGAAAATTAATATTTTCGAAGGCATGGAACAATTGTAACAATGTTCATAATATTGTCATTTATAGGTAAACGTTTCAAATTCTGCAAGGGGTCTCTCATCGAAATTTGGAAGAAATTCTCTTAATGATATTGGTCTGAATTGTCGGTGTTTTTCCTAATTTATAATAATATATACACTGGTTTTTATGGCGTATGATATAACCGTTATTATCTAAAAATAAGGATGTTAGAACTATTGTTGAGGCTAAGAGATGATTTCAAAAAGAGATATATCTTCTTTGTAACAACAAAAGTTTCGAAAAGAGATTTTTCTTTTTGTAAGATTTTCGAGGTGAGATACTTTGCGACTCCTCTTCTCTTTGGAGGCTTTACAACATTCATACACAAACTGGAAAACCTACAGAAAGGATAAGTACTTATACATCGACATATTTTCTTCAATTTTGAGAACTCGTCACCTAAAGTCGTATTATTAACCTAGTCAGAATGTTGAAATGTTCATTTTTTAAGAATAAGATTTAGTGTTCGGTTTCAGCATATTTTGAAGTTTTGTTTTTAAGAGCAGTAGTTTTACTCTCGTACATTTTCCTCCTAATGGCAGCTAATTGTTGTATTTATAGGTTTCAAAGGTAGCAATATCCATGTCGAAGAACAACTGAAAGGTCATATTAAACAGGAACCCGAACTTCTCATGAAGGATGACTTCGGTAAGTCCCTTGTATTATATACTAAAGACTTTGACTTCTTCCTATGACTATTTTCTTTTAGGAATAAGATTTAGTGTACGGCATCAGTTGATATTTTCAGCATAGTTTGAAGTTTTGTTTTTAAGAGCAGTAGTTTTACTCTCGTACATTTTCCTCCTAATGGCAACTAATTGTTGTATTTATAGGTTTCGAAGGTAGCAATATCCATGTCGAAGAACAACTGAAAGGTCATATTAAACAGGAACCCGAACTTCTCATGAAGGATGACTTCGGTAAGTCCCTTGTATTATATACTAAAGACTTTGACTTCTTCCTATGACTATTTTCTTTTAGGAATAAGATTTAGTGTTAAGTTGATATTTTCAGCATAGTTTGAAGTTTTGTTTTTAAGAGCAGTAGTTTTACTCTTGTACATTTTCCTCCTGATGACAGCTAATTGTGTTTAATTGTTGTATTTCTAGGTTTCAAAGATGGCAATATCCATGTCGAAGAACAACTGAAAGGTCATATTAAAGAGGAACCCGGACTTCTGATAGAGGATGACTTCGGTAACCTTATAATTATAATATATATATTTTCTAACTTGTCTCTTTATTCTTTGTCACTATTATAATACGGAAACTAAGGCGTTGAATTTCTGAACAATGGCAAAAAGTGACATATTTCTTTTCAATATTGTTTAGACTCGAATAAGTAGTTCTTGAAATTTGAGTTATCGTTTCTAAACGTATATTACTGAATCTTCCACGTAATTGAGATTATTTTGGTCTAATTATCGAAGTTTGTCGAGTTTTCTAAATATATTGTAATAAGTCGCGTTTTTAATAAAATATACTAATTTATCTTTTTACTTTACTTTAAATCAAAAACGCGGAGATTTTCTCAAAATTGTTTAACTGATTTTACAAAATTAAAATATTTATGGGATGCCAGATCGCCTATTCAATAGAACGATACTTAAATTACTGATTTGAATATATAAATTGAATTTCTATAAACCAAAGGCGAAAGTACGTTCAGCGAAGAAAGTTTTGAAAAACTAAATTGTTAAATCACTATTGACCAGGTTGGAGCATAGAAAGCAAACTACAAAAATCTAGAAACTCATATTTAAAAGAATATATTTACAAGAAAAATACTTAAAATTAAAAAACATACTATAAAATTAAACCTCGTATGGATAATGCTGTATGGAGGGGACTCACGATGTTTTCCAAGCTTCTTTCGAATTCTTCACGATGGTTCCTCAGTCTGCGATGAGTTGACTGGCTGATGGGCGGAGATAGTGGGGCTGAACGAGTGGGAGGACGAATAGTGAACGGGCATCTAAGGGGGACTTCTCGTCACAATGCAGGGACCGAACAACTCCAAACAATTCAAGTTCCACACTGAACTACTGACTGGGGACTCCTCGATGACTGACTGAACTGAACTGAAGACTCTCCTCCGAAGACTCTTGAACTCTGACTGTAGACTTCCTTCTTTCTTCCCCGAGGATCTAGATTCTCCCCCCACCACTTTGCAACACTGCCTGGGGGAGATCCGGGGGCAGACTTCAGCGGGAAGTTTTTTCATTTCCCAACCGCGCAGGTACTTCCTTGGACATTGTCAACTTCTAGATGGTCACTCGGGTTATAATTTATATGTTTTCGACAAAGGATTTAGACTCTAATCCAGGTATGGTCAATCCTTTTACTGTCACTTCTGTTAGCCTATTCCCCTGCAGGTATTTGACGAAGGTAAAAGGACCCCTTTTCCTATATCTTGATACCTGGTTCCAGCCTCCAAAGATATTATTGTTTATTATAAAAAATATAAATGGAACGGTCGCATATTAATTATATTACAATATATATAAAAACTAATACCTCCCTGATTTTCTTCAAGTGACCCATATTAAGGTTTATTTTATCTGATCCATCCCCGAAAGTGAATTGGGTCAGTTCAACTTTCTGTTTAGGTTCTTTAGCGGTTCTAGTGCCATACATCCTGAAGGAAGTAGATAATGGTTTTATAGCAAATGTTATATTTCAGTTGATAACAACAAACATCGTAGAGTGACGGGAGGGATGTAGAACGAAGGTGCTGCTGCTCCTTGGAGCCGGCATTCTTGAGGTCGGTAGGCAAGTACGCTACCCTTGAGCTACTGGCGCCGTCTTTATGTCATATAAATATAAATTAACACCAATTCGTGATCGTCAAAATTTAAGAAGGAGGAGTGCCAAGTGATTTGGTCTGTTCCAATAGTAGAAAATCTGGCTTACAGGAACTAGATCCACAGAGGTTCACTTCCATGTTACATTGGCTAATCAGGTCTATGTTCCTGCCGACAGTAAACATAGCAACAAGTGAACCGTGCATTATTCATCAGCATATTTTTGAGTTCTGGATCTGAAAGGAATCTTCAACATTTATCTTTTGATAGCAGCCAAGTGCCTAATTTATTTTTGTATTTCAGATTTCGATGAAGGCAGTATCCATCTCAAAAAAGAACTGAAACTTGATATCAAACAAGAGCCAGAACTGCTGATAGACGATGTCTTCGGTAAGTTCGTTATTCTCTAAACTACTACCACTGATTCTTATGACGGTGTGATTATCATTATTCTCTATTTTTTTTGTTAACTGACCTGAGAGAACTGCAGTGGCATCTTGTAGACCTCTGTCTTTGGCGATAGTATATTTATATGCATATCCCTCTGTTTCAGATGATAATGTTGGCTCTTCGTGGATGGTGTGTTTTCATTGTGGTCATATGTCAGTCAGTCTAGGCAGACTTAGAAAACACATTGTTTGGCGACATATAAAAGTCGTTCCATCACATCAGGACATACCTTGGACATTGGAGAAAATCAACCCAATGGCAAGAAACATGGGAAAACCTTTTGAATGTGTCTTGTGTAGCTACAGTTGTAAAAGGTCTAGCGATATGAAGGAGCATATGTTGATACATAAGGGGGAGAAACCTTTCCAATGTGAGTTGTGCAGCTACAGTTGTAGAGCATCTAGCCACTTGAAGAGGCATATGTTGATACATAAGGATGAGAAACCTTTCCAATGTGTCTTGTGTAGCTACAGTTGTAAAAGGTCTAGCGATATGAAGGAGCATACGTTGATACATAAGGGAGAGAAACCTTTCCAATGTGACGTGTGTAGCTACAGTTGTAGATCATCTAGCCACTTGAAGAGGCATATGTTGATACATAAGGATGAGAAACCTTTCCAATGTGTCTTGTGTAGCTACAGTTGTAGACAATCTGGCAGCTTGAAGCAGCATATGTTGATACATAAGGGAGAGAACCCTTTCAAATGTGAGTTGTGCAGCTACAGTTGTAGAGCATCTGGCAGCTTGAAGCAGCATATGTTGATACATAAGGGAGAGAAACATTTCCAATGTGACGTGTGTAGCTACAGTTGCAGACAATCTGGCTATTTGAAGAAGCATATGTTGATACATAAGAAAGAGAAACCTTTCCAATGTGACGTGTGTAGCTACAGTTGCAGACAATCTGGCTATTTGAAGAAGCATATGTTGATACATAAGAAAGAGAAACCTTTCCAATGTGACGTGTGTAGCTACAGTTGTAGAACATCTGGCCATTTGAAGAGGCATATGTTGATACATAAGAAAGAGAAACCTTTTCAATGTGACGTGTGCAGCTACAGTTGTAGAACATCTGGCAGCTTGAAGCAGCATATGTTGATACATATGAAAGAGAAACCTTTCCAATGTGAGTTGTGCAGCTACAGTTGTAGAACATCTGGCCACTTGAAGCAGCATGTGTTGATACATAAGGAAGAGAAACCTTTCCAATGTGAGTTGTGCAGCTACAGTTGCAGACAATCTGGCCACTTGAAGGAGCATATGTTGATACATAAGGGGGAGAAACCTTTCCAATGTGAGTTGTGCAGCTACAGTTGTAGAGCATCTAGCCACTTGAAGAGGCATATGTTGATACATAAGGATGAGAAACCTTTCCAATGTGTCTTGTGTAGCTACAGTTGTAAAAGGTCTAGCGATATGAAGGAGCATACGTTGATACATAAGGGAGAGAAACCTTTCCAATGTGACGTGTGTAGCTACAGTTGTAGATCATCTAGCCACTTGAAGAGGCATATGTTGATACATAAGGATGAGAAACCTTTCCAATGTGTCTTGTGTAGCTACAGTTGTAGACAATCTGGCAGCTTGAAGCAGCATATGTTGATACATAAGGGAGAGAACCCTTTCAAATGTGAGTTGTGCAGCTACAGTTGTAGAGCATCTGGCAGCTTGAAGCAGCATATGTTGATACATAAGGGAGAGAAACCTTTCCAATGTGACGTGTGTAGCTACAGTTGCAGACAATCTGGCTATTTGAAGAAGCATATGTTGATACATAAGAAAGAGAAACCTTTCCAATGTGACGTGTGTAGCTACAGTTGCAGACAATCTGGCTATTTGAAGAAGCATATGTTGATACATAAGAAAGAGAAACCTTTCCAATGTGACGTGTGTAGCTACAGTTGTAGAACATCTGGCCATTTGAAGAGGCATATGTTGATACATAAGAAAGAGAAACCTTTTCAATGTGACGTGTGCAGCTACAGTTGTAGAACATCTGGCAGCTTGAAGCAGCATATGTTGATACATATGAAAGAGAAACCTTTCCAATGTGAGTTGTGCAGCTACAGTTGTAGAACATCTGGCGACTTGAAGCAACATGTGTTGATACATAAGGAAGAGAAACCTTTCCAATGTGAGTTGTGCAGCTACAGTTGCAGACAATCTGGCCACTTGAAGCAGCATGTGTTGATACATAAGGAAGAGAAACCTTTCCAATGTGAGTTGTGCAGCTACAGTTGCAGACAATATGGCCACTTGAAGAGGCATATGTTGATACATAAGGATGAGAAACCTTTCCAAAGTTAGTTGTGCGGCTACTATATATTGTGAATAAAAAAAAAAAAAAATGTATTGACATTGATTGATATGTAAAGTAGTTATTATTAGCGTGGGCGATATTGTTCTCTCCTTCAGGAAACCCGTCAAAATTGTTATTTTTGGCCTATCTTGCTTTTCCTTCGAGTTATAGCTCCAGTGTAGCCATATATATATATATATTGTAGCATGCCTACCTTATAGACAATATATAATGCTCAGAACTAGCGATGCTGCAGAGAATCGCGATCGCTAGGAGTAAAATATGGCTTGTGAGGTGTTGAACGAAAGAGAATTGCATTCGGAAGAACATGCTCGAAACCAGCGATGGCTGTGAGGGAAACGCAATCGCTGGGAGCAGAAACAAAGAACAATGGAGATGGGGAGTAGAAAGGAAGCCAGGATAATTGTCGGCATCCTGTGTGGTAATTATATTGTCGGCTCAGTTTTTCACATAACTCTAATTAATATCCGCTGGGATTCACAGCTTGACATCAGCAGGCAATCACAGAAGTGGTCACCGGTGATTGGCTGAGGATGGGGTGGGCGGAGACTGACGACCAATGAGACATCAGGATCATCCCCACTCTTCACGCTTAGCTCAGCATATGTTGATACATAAGGGAGAGAAACCTTTCCAATGTGACGTGTGTAGCTACAGTTGCAGACAATCTGGCTATTTGAAGAAGCATATGTTGATACATAAGAAAGAGAAACCTTTCCAATGTGACGTGTGTAGCTACAGTTGCAGACAATCTGGCTATTTGAAGAAGCATATGTTGATACATAAGAAAGAGAAACCTTTCCAATGTGACGTGTGTAGCTACAGTTGTAGAACATCTGGCCATTTGAAGAGGCATATGTTGATACATAAGAAAGAGAAACCTTTTCAATGTGACGTGTGCAGCTACAGTTGTAGAACATCTGGCAGCTTGAAGCAGCATATGTTGATACATATGAAAGAGAAACCTTTCCAATGTGAGTTGTGCAGCTACAGTTGTAGAACATCTGGCCACTTGAAGCAGCATGTGTTGATACATAAGGAAGAGAAACCTTTCCAATGTGAGTTGTGCAGCTACAGTTGCAGACAATCTGGCCACTTGAAGCAGCATGTGTTGATACATAAGGAAGAGAAACCTTTCCAATGTGAGTTGTGCAGCTACAGTTGCAGACAATATGGCCACTTGAAGAGGCATATGTTGATACATAAGGATGAGAAACCTTTCCAAAGTTAGTTGTGCGGCTACTATATATTGTGAATAAAAAAAAAAAAAAATGTATTGACATTGATTGATATGTAAAGTAGTTATTATTAGCGTGGGCGATATTGTTCTCTCCTTCAGGAAACCCGTCAAAATTGTTATTTTTGGCCTATCTTGCTTTTCCTTCGAGTTATAGCTCCAGTGTAGCCATATATATATATATATATTGTAGCATGCCTACCTTATAGACAATATATAATGCTCAGAACTAGCGATGCTGCAGAGAATCGCGATCGCTAGGAGTAAAATATGGCTTGTGAGGTGTTGAACGAAAGAGAATTGCATTCGGAAGAACATGCTCGAAACCAGCGATGGCTGTGAGGGAAACGCAATCGCTGGGAGCAGAAACAAAGAACAATGGAGATGGGGAGTAGAAAGGAAGCCAGGATAATTGTCGGCATCCTGTGTGGTAATTATATTGTCGGCTCAGTTTTTCACATAACTCTAATTAATATCCGCTGGGATTCACAGCTTGACATCAGCAGGCAATCACAGAAGTGGTCACCGGTGATTGGCTGAGGATGGGGTGGGCGGAGACTGACGACCAATGAGACATCAGGATCATCCCCACTCTTCACGCTTAGCTCAGCATATGTTGATACATAAGGGAGAGAAACCTTTCCAATGTGACGTGTGTAGCTACAGTTGCAGACAATCTGGCTATTTGAAGAAGCATATGTTGATACATAAGAAGGAGAAACCTTTCCAATGTGACGTGTGTAGCTACAGTTGCAGACAATCTGGCTATTTGAAGAAGCATATGTTGATACATAAGAAAGAGAAACCTTTCCAATGTGACGTGTGTAGCTACAGTTGTAGAACATCTGGCCATTTGAAGAGGCATATGTTGATACATAAGAAAGAGAAACCTTTTCAATGTGACGTGTGCAGCTACAGTTGTAGAACATCTGGCAGCTTGAAGCAGCATATGTTGATACATATGAAAGAGAAACCTTTCCAATGTGAGTTGTGCAGCTACAGTTGTAGAACATCTGGCCACTTGAAGCAGCATGTGTTGATACATAAGGAAGAGAAACCTTTCCAATGTGAGTTGTGCAGCTACAGTTGCAGACAATCTGGCCACTTGAAGCAGCATGTGTTGATACATAAGGAAGAGAAACCTTTCCAATGTGAGTTGTGCAGCTACAGTTGCAGACAATATGGCCACTTGAAGAGGCATATGTTGATACATAAGGATGAGAAACCTTTCCAAAGTTAGTTGTGCGGCTACTATATATTGTGAATAAAAAAAAAAAAAAATGTATTGACATTGATTGATATGTAAAGTAGTTATTATTAGCGTGGGCGATATTGTTCTCTCCTTCAGGAAACCCGTCAAAATTGTTATTTTTGGCCTATCTTGCTTTTCCTTCGAGTTATAGCTCCAGTGTAGCCATATATATATATATATATTGTAGCATGCCTACCTTATAGACAATATATAATGCTCAGAACTAGCGATGCTGCAGAGAATCGCGATCGCTAGGACTAAAATATGGCTTGTGAGGTGTTGAACGAAAGAGAATTGCATTCGGAAGAACATGCTCGAAACCAGCGATGGCTGTGAGGGAAACGCAATCGCTGGGAGCAGAAACAAAGAACAATGGAGATGGGGAGTAGAAAGGAAGCCAGGATAATTGTCGGCATCCTGTGTGGTAATTATATTGTCGGCTCAGTTTTTCACATAACTCTAATTAATATCCGCTGGGATTCACAGCTTGACATCAGCAGGCAATCACAGAAGTGGTCACCGGTGATTGGCTGAGGATGGGGTGGGCGGAGACTGACGACCAATGAGACATCAGGATCATCCCCACTCTTCACGCTTAGCTCTTCGCTCAACCTCTTCGAACATTATTCAACTATTAGTCTTCTCTTCGCTCTGGTGCCAACTATTACTCTTCTCTTCGCTCTTGTGCCAACAGTTCACCACGTTACTATTATATTTGACAGTGAGTTTCAGTATGTGATTGTAGATTCTTGGTTCACGTCTCGGATGATCAACACGTATAGTTTATATTTGACAGTGAGTTTGAATATGTGAATTGAGCAGTGTTCGTTCATGTTTGGGCCATTCAGGCGAGTGAGATACATTTTGATTTCGGACGCACATAAACTCAGTGAACAATCTAAATTCTATTGTGGCCTCCAGGCAGACCTACAAGGACTAGGTGAGTAGATGGGGTCGGAGGGATGTACATCAAGGATGACCACATCGCCACCTGCAGGGATCAGTATCGAGGTACCTCGTAATTAACGTAGAAAGTCCTTCAGACAAATGGCCAATTTATATTCAATTGTTTTTTCTTTTATAAATATGATATTTTCTTCTAAAATAAATATGTTACTGTTCTAGGGTTTGAGTTGTCCATTCTATTTCCCCCCTCCCATTCTTCTTCTGGTTGACAGCAATAATTAATTATTGTTAATTACTAATGTCAACCCACAGTTAGGAACTTGTACCCGTCCTTCTCGTGGGAGTGCATTTGGCTATCCAGGTATTGTTTTTTTATTAAAGTCGCGATGTAAAAATACTCAATTTTAATAATTTTTCCGACATAATTTTATATTCACTATTTACGTAAAAATGCACTCACGCAAGAAGGAGAGGTGGTATAATTGGCGCCAGTTAACAAGGACTTGATTTGTTTACTAATTATGCTAATTAGTATAATTAGTGAACCCCACTAATTGGTCCCTAATTTATTAATTAAATTAAATTTTTTTCTTTTGCTTTTTAACGTTGATTCCAGCCTATTGGGCTAAAATGATATATTTTTCCTTAAAGTCGGTAATTTAAAATCAAAACTGAAGAAGGATGGGTGGGATTAAGGAATGTGAATGACATCATTTATTGATATTGATGTTTTATTTTTTTTGACATTTTAAATTTTTCTGCGTAGTTTAGTAAGTATTTATTTTCATTTTTACATATTATAACTATTGTTGTATTGTGATGCCATCTGACAGGTCGCGATAGAAATTAGAAATTAGATTAGCACCAGACCTCCAGTAATATTAATTGTTTTGTTTTGAGTTAATTGTTTTGAGATATATATATTTCGTTTACCAGCATGGAAGGGAAAGGGAAGTCGGACTTAGAGCCGATACAGACACGGTCTAGGAAAACTATCCGTACGCCCCCGGAGTCCCCGGTAGAAAATCCTAAATTTGACCTAGAGGCGATGTTTAAGGCCATGCAGGAACAGATAGGACAGCAGGGAAAGGCCATGCAGGAACAGATGGGAAACTTGGGAAAGGATTTAAAAGCGGACATGCAGGAACAGATAGGACAACAGACTTCCGAGATAAGGGGTGTGCGCCAAGAAATTTTGGCAATGGCAAATAATATCGAATCCATTAATCGCGATATGGGCACTCTACGATCTGAGTCCGGAGAATTGAGAACTAGACAGGACAATTTAGAAGGGAAATATGACAAACATGTTTCTGAAGTTAGGGACATGGTAGATGTCTGTTATCATGAAATGACAGGTAGGATCATGTCAGAAACACAACGTTTAGATCATGAAATGACAGGTAGGATCATGTCAGAAACACAACGTTTAGATCATGAAATGACAGGTAGGATCATGTCAGAAACACAACGTTAGATAAGGAGGTCGAGGAAATAAATTCGAACCAAAATCTTTTTCGTACCGATTGTGAGAAGAGATTCGCCAATATCTCAAAGAGAATAGATACTGTTTCGGGTCAAAATCAGGTCTCAACCCCAAAACATAATGACCAAGTGACGTTCACCATCCCTGAAGAACATAAGGATTGGTATACAGGTCAGACCTTTGCTCGCGAACAGCCTAGTAACGTCACTTTCCAAAATACGTATATAAAAAATTACGAACGTAACAAGGTAACGTTCCGTAACAATGTGTTGGATTTACCCAACCATTTCATATCAAATTTAGAAATTGCATATAGTCACATTGGAGAATTTTATAATCTGAACGAATTTATAAAGTCACATTTAAAGGGCGAGGGTCTGGATTGGTTCCTTGTAAAGTCAGGAAGTATCCGCTCTTTTGATGAATTCGTCAATGCGTTCAAAGATAGGTTCTGCGGGGAGAAATATGACGTTATAGTCCGTAGGGAACTTGATACCCAAGGCTATGCCGATCATATGGATAAAACACCCAGCGAACATTTTTCAAAATTAGTGTCACGACTCCAGGATAGTACATATAAAATTCCGGAAGGCTACGTATGTGAACTATTAAGCAAACATTACGGAGAGACGGTCGAAAATTCCGTTAGGATCCAGGGAATAATCTCTATTGAGAGACTACATGAGCAAATAATTAGGATAGGTACTAACATAATTAGACGTGATTGTAAATTAAAGGATAGTCTTTGGAAAGGCGGGGGAAGACCGGATAGTCTTCCGACCAGATAGTCTTCCGAAAAACAATAACTTTCCCAAACAAGACCTACCTCGTTACAATTCTGGGAATGCACGGGGAACCTCTCACTACAATCAAGAGAGAGGGAATCAATTTAGCCGAGGCCCTTCCCGCGAGTCAAATCCAAATTACGATCGGCCACATAATTACTATGACTCAAATCAGAATTATAATCGACCACCTAATTATAGGGATAACCAGTCAAAACCTAATGTAAGAAACATGAAGATAGTGACCGACAACAATGTCAATACAGACATGAAAGAAATAAAGCAATCCCTTGGAGAGTTGGCTAACAACCTGAAACCAATTGTTGACCACTTGATAAAAAACTAAGTAGCAGGAGTGGGATGAACAAACTTAAAGACAAGGGGGGAGGTAAATTTAAATTCAAGGGGGACATACGCAGTTTGCTTGGTACAGAGATGATGACGAGATTGACAGGGGACATTGACCTACATACTAACATTGACAATGGATGTCCCACTCCTGTAAAGATAAAGACAGACTGTAACAACGGACTAACATTGATGAAGCTACAGGGGTACCAAGAAGGTAGCGGTTTAGGAAAATACGGCAATGGACGCTTAGAACCAGTTTTTATCACCAAGAGAAGACCACTTCAGGGACTAGGTTACGAATATAAATTTAATGATATCATGTTACCCATTAACGTAGATTCAATAGTAAAGACATCCTTACCAATCACTGCTAAGCAGAAAGAGCCCATCGACAAACAAACATACCCCGACAATACTATGACTGCCCCAGATCACGAAATTCATCAAGTATAAAAGAGGACGAAATCACAGACAGACTGACAGGCAATGAAGAAAACATAACTTTCCCAGACGACGTCAGAATATTATCTCTGATGCAGGAATTTACCGACTTACTTCTATGTGAAGATTACGTAACGGACAAACCGACACCAAAATGCCCCGAAATAACCATGACGATAGGGACAACGGAACACAAGACATTAGGGTTACTTGATTCTGGTTCTGAAATCACTGGAATACAGGAGGAGTTCTTCAACCGAATTAAGAATGACATACCGACAGACGAACTCAACATATTACCCGTTCAAAATATGTATATAACTACTGCAACTAACAGACGTTCCAAGAAAATCACCCAACAGATCATGACCAGACTAAACCTAAGCGATATATATGACTTCGACGGACACCTATATGTTATCCCGGACCTCAGTCATGAAATTATCATAGGTAATGACATGCTGCACTCCTTAAGAGCTAGCATTGATTTTCAAAGCAACCAATTTATTATCAGAGCCGACGGACAGACCTTCAACATCCCCTTACAGACAAATGAAGTTGCTAACAGCCCAAAGCTTATGAGGGAATTACAGGTGAGACCACTAGCATCAACCAACACGACTGACGTAGAAGACAAAATACAGGAGACAATAAACTCATTAGGGAAACGACACTGTAAACATGCAGAGACTTTTAGACAATTAGTTCAAGACAACTTCAATATTATTAGTAAAATTCCGGGACTTATTAAAGATTTTGAATATACACTTAAATTGACAGACGATACTCCGTTTTTTTTTTTAAATTACCCAATACCGCACTACCGTTTGACATTAGTGAGACAGGAAATCCAAAACCTACTGACTAACCATATAATAGAGCCCGCATATAATCAATTTATTTCACCTCTCGTTTGTATTATGAAGAAAGACCAATCCGTTAGATTATGCACCGACGGCCGGCATTTAAATTCGCGATTAGATTCAGACCACGACCGTACCAGTAATATCGACACTATTTTGGCCAATTGCAATAACGCGAAATATTTTACTACTATCGATTTAACTAAGAGTTTTTACCAAGTCAATTTAGCAGTAGAGTCACGTAAATATACCGCGTTTATGTTCGACGGCCGAACTTATCAATTCACGCGTGTCCCTTTTGGTTTAAAAATTAGTTCCGCGGCACTGAATCGAGCATTAACCCCAATTTTAGAAGATTTGAGACCCCACGTTTTAATTTATGTTGATGACCTATTAATTTTAACCGATTCTGTTTCCCACCACGTTTTTCTGATCACGGGATCACCATTAATTTCGCGAAGTCAAATTTCTTTTATACTAGCATCGACTATATCGGATATACTTTGACCTCGGACGGCATTAGGCCACAGACTGACAAAATCAAAGCAATAAGAGACTGCCCCGCGCCACAGAACAGGAAACAATTACGGTCGTTCCTGGGACTGACTAATTACTACCAACGTTTTAGCAGGCAGTACTCAGACAAAGTAGGACGACTTCGAGATTTACTCAAGACAAATAGTAAATGGACCTGGACAAAAGTAGAAGACGGACTTTTTAATGACATTAAAGAACAATTCATTGGATCAACATTACTAAGACATCCCGATTTTAACCGACCTTTTCACCTACAGACAGACGCTAGTAGTTTTGCAATTGGTGCCCAATTATTTCAGATAATTAATGACGAAATTAGGATCGTCCAGTTTGCAAGTAGGATGCTGCAGGCAAATGAGCTCAATTTTACCACCACTGAGAAAGAACTATTGAGCATAGTATGGGCTGTTAGAAAATTCCAAACATATTTACTTGACCGACAATTTACAATACAGACAGACCACAAGGCTCTGATATATTTAAATAAATGTAAAAACCTCCCTGGACGATTACAGAGATGGGCATTATTCCTCCAACAGTTTGATTTTAGCATTGACCACATCAAAGGAAAGGATAACCTAGTAGCTGATCATTTGAGCCGCTACCCGACTAATGGCAACTCCACCTGTAAAAAATATCCACAGGTAAACCTCATCAAAGACGACCTACGACTGTTACCGACACTCCTTGAGGCCTTCCACGATAATTATATTAGAGATCCTCACATTAATAAAGGACATTTGGCTCTTCCAGCAGAGTTCGATCCCGATAGTACATTTCCAAAATTTTGTTACCGGAACAATTTAATATTAGCCCATGTAATTTCAGATGACCCCATTAGAATCATTGTTCCGGAAATTTCAGATTTATTGATCATTGAGCTTTTTCATAAAGACCATGGACACATAGGACAAGGAAAGACATATTATTTATTAAATTCCCGATTTATTATTAACAGTGTGAAACGAAAAATCGCGACGATTATTAAATCTTGCCACGTATGCCAAACTTGCAAAATTACAAATTATACTTTAACGGCGGGATATATCCATTTAAAGAATTCCAAACCACTGGAGACTGTATCCGTAGACTATTTAGGCCCACTTCCGACAGCTCCAGGAAACTTTAAACATTTATTTGTAATCATAGATAATTTTTCAAAATACACTAGACTCTACCCCGTAACCACCGCAAACACCGAGCACGCATTAAGATGTGTGCAAGATTTTTGCGATAAAGCAGGCACCCCCCTTAGAATCGTTTCAGATCACGGAACCCAATTTACCTCCAGAAAATGGCAAGAGAAATTAAATTCATTAGACATCATTCCAGCCTATGCGTCCATACGACACCCCCAATCTAATAGAACCGAAAGAAGTAACCGCGATATCGGAGAATACCTCAGGACATTACTGCATGACAAAAAACAGACGATATGGACTAGGAAGCTGGACAAAATTGAATTCTTATTAAATAATACTTACCATCAAGGGATCAATGGATATCCCATAGAAGTTCATTTTGGACAGAGACATCAGACGACTTTTGACGACATCTTGGCAGAATTCACCGAGACAACATATGACGACAGGATATATGACATTTCGGGACTACATCAACAAACTTACAAATTTACAGAAAAACAGGCCGAAAGACAGAAACAGAACTTTGAGGTACGACACCAACAGACTACGTTAGAAATTGACGATCAGGTGTTAGTACAACCTCTGCGGATACCCACCGGTAAGAGGGATATATCCAAGCTATTACTATTACTATTCTGGGAAGGACCTTACCAGATTTTAGATAAGGAAAGTCCTCAAAATTTTATTTTAGGACATCTCGGCAGCGACATTGAAGGAGGAATATTTTATATGACCTCACAGAAGCCGTGTATTAGCGGATAAATTTACAAGCAGGCTAGAGAAGCGCTAGGGCTCTCTTTGAGATTAACGATCTTACTTCAGCCGAGTTAGGGGGGCGATTATTGCAGACGAGATCGCGGCCCTAGAGTCAGGGAGGAGATTTGTGACGTCTCTATGAGTGTCCATCCCCAGCTATCCCAGGAACAGTTAGACAAAGTCACACACACATAAAACAGACACTATTCTTTATTATTTGGGAATTATTTATTATTTTACACTAACGGCCAACACCTCATTATACAACAACACACAAAGAATCACACATACACATTAATTGGGGACACGGGATTTATTATTTAGTTATTTTTTTTTGTAAATAGGATAAGGCAGACGGGGACATTCTGGCACTCCCCTGGGGCTTAACATCGAGCATACCCCCCTTAGTCGAGCTCAAAGATTCCGAAGTGAATCGCCAGGTTGTAGATATAATTTTAGATAATAAGTTAGTTTTAGTTGTTTTATATAAATTTAGTAATAGGGCATTTTTTGTAAATAGTAGGTAATTTAGATAATAAGTTAGGAAAGTTTATTTTTGTTCATATATTTAGTAAGAGTATTTTTTTAAAAATAGTATTAGCAATTTTTTTATATGATGGGATAATTTAATTTAGGTTAATTGCCTCTTTTAATTTAATATAATTGTAGGAGGGGCAGAAGAGGTATGGACTGGCCATCCATAGGAATTTCCTACGTATTTGAGTTTGATTAGTAAAGCAGATATGACTAGGCTGACGGCGAGGTGATGGCACACACATTGGTGAATGGTCCTATATGGTAAATGTACTTCCAATTGTATTTGTCTTCTTTTTTGTGATGTTTCATAAATGTATCTCTTCAATTTTTTTTGTTATGTAGTTTGAATAATATTTGTATTTGTATCCGACCTATGTACCATTGATAATGTCACATTGACACATATTTGTTTAATTGACCACTATGTTAACCCAATGATAGCCTTATAAATGTATTTGTAACATATATCCAGGTATGGACCTTATTTATTATGATGTAGTGACGACCATGGTAGGTCAAAAGTAACTGTAATTTTATAATATATTTATTTTATTTAAGAAATCCTAAGGCAAGGAGCCGAAGCATACATGACTGGAGGGGGAGATATATTATAAACTGGAGGGGATTCCCAGAATTGAAATTGAATTATCGTACACACGGAGAAGTGGCCACTCCATTGATGCTTGTAGAATCCATTTAAAGGGGCGGGAGTTGTTTAATTATTTTTTATGCCATGAACTGACTGTTTGAACTGAAGAAAGGGTTTCGCTACTTGATTAATGTGGATGCCGGAATTTACATATGTTTATGAAACTGAGATGGGATTTGAGTGGGCTTATTTTTCTATTTTATATTTCGTCGTCGTTCCGGCAGAAGGTAAATACCTGTCGAAGGCCAAAGGAGGCATATGGTTAGGGTCTGGTCAACCCAAATTTTTGTTGAAGCGGATTAGGGATATGGGAATTCAGTTGAAGCATTGTCGAGGCGTGGGGCCGTTTTGGATGTTTTAACCAGTCAGTGAATGTATGCTACAAATAGAATCGTCGTTATTTGCCAATGGAGAGGGTTAACTCCAAGAAGTACAGTGTAAAGTAGACTCATGCTTTGGTCACGCATGCATAGGCAAGCCATGCCGAATAGAAAGGAAATTTAAAATCATGTTTTGGTCACGCATGATAATGAGGTCGATACCTGAGTATTTATAATGTATAATTTGCTAGATTCTTTTATATTTGATGTTTATGTGACTATAGTTAAAAAACAAAATTATTTCCCGGTATGATTCTAAATAGATTATTAATTATAACTATTGTATCCTGAATAATTGGTACTTACCTCCAAAGGTATTATTGGGGTTCGCAAGGCCTATGGGTTTTGAAATTTGAATTCCATTGAGAGAGATTTTGGGGAAATTAAAAGAAATTAAAACATGGTTATAAATAAATTGGCTTTACTAAAATAAATTTTATGAATTTGAAAAATTGAAATGGCCATATTGAAAAATTTATATACAAGAATGGATACTACCTTGTGACGTCACACTTGAAACATATATACAATAAATTTTACTTTTTAACATAAAAATTGGAGTCCACACTCTCTCCACATCCCTTCAATCTTTTACCGGTCACTTTACTCACTTTCAATTGTTTACTCACTACTTTTCACACATTTCAACAAAAAAACAGAGACTAGTCTCTCACCGGTTCCACCTCTACCAGAACCCAGCATAGACTGACTAAACTGCCTCCGCACGGAATTATGGGTAGCAAATTCGAGTTTCTTTTTCCTGTTGTCTCTTGTTTTACTTCTAAATATTAATATTTTTTGGTGTTTTCTCTCCTTTCTTCCGTTTCTTCTCTTTTCTAAATTGTCATCTTAATTTTCTGTAACTTTTCTTTTTAATTTTGCCTTCTTCATTTCTCGAAAACAGTGTTTAAAGTTTGTGGTATACACTTTCGGATCACTTGTATTATTTCAGATGGGATCCGGCCTAGTTGATTCGATGTATTTTAGAACTGACCGTTTCTTCAAAATTTACTACTGGCTTTTCTTTCTGATGTGGGCAGTTTTTCTCTTCTTTTTCTTCTTTAATCTTTTCTTAATAATTAACTGTCTTTTCCTAAAAATTTTCACAACCTTCTACCGACTCGTTTTTTAATTATTGACCTTTTCTTAATTTTGCTTATAATTTCCTGAAATTTTCTTCATTCTTCTTCTTTTAGCTGTTTCATTTTGTTCCTGGGTGTTAAAATAGTCCTTTCTTAAAATTTGGTTTCATTTTAAAGTCGGTGGATCTGGTAATTGATGTTGAAAATGTTGGTTGATAACTGTAAGGTTAGGCCTACAGCCACCTTTTCTTCCTTTTAAAGTTATTCTTACTTTCTTCCTGTTGATTTCTTTTAAAGTTGTTCTTCATCCTTAGGTTTCTTTCTTCTTTATTTTCTTTGTCCTTTTCTAAATTGGTTTAATATAAATGTATCGTTGCTTATAAATCCGTTGCCTTGGCAACGGGCTTGTTTATATTACATTGCCTTCTTCCACTTTTTAGAGCAAAAATTGTGTCTCTGGAAACACGGTTTTTGTTCGACAGGTCCCTTCTTCATGAGTCTGCTCTTAGTCCTTCTCCGTTTGGTCGTCGTGAACCGGCACTTTCGGGTGTCTCTATCACTCACAAACCCCAAAAAAAAAATTCATCTCGCACTTGTCACTTCATTTTTCACCATTCACCGTCATTCAAAAAAAAAAATTTTTACATTCGCAAAAAAAAATATCCTTACAACTAATTATACTGTGCTCAGTCCTTTACAATTCGGACGAGCGGTAGACAACTCAAATTGTCTTTTAATTTTCATATATAAAAAAAATATTGAACATATTATTATCTAAATGCAAACTTTACTGTAATTAATATCCTTTGGACATATGTCCCAAAACAAACCAAATTTATATTTAATTATAATATTGCCGCTTCACCACTTAATATCTTTTCTTACTTTCCATCTTTCTTTCTATCTTAATCTCAAAAAAAAATTTATATTCTACTTCAAATCATAAATAAAAAAAATAATAATTGGGTTGCTTTTCTAAATTCAGTTCCTCATTCCTCATCATCATTTTCTAAATATTTCTTCACATATCTTTGGTTCAATTAAAATTCAACTTCCTATGTCAACTTCTCAAGTTACAAAATTCCCCCCTACAAAGTATAAATATTCCTCCCATTATTTCGACGTTACCTAGGCCTTCGCCCATTCCCTAACTCCTCCTATAGCTCAAAAAAAAAAACTTCAACTTCTTAATCTCAAAAAAAAATCCTAATAACTTCTTATATCATCGTAGATTATAATTCTCATATATCGTCGCAGAAAATGTGGATCCTCCCTTCCTTGGGTAGGCTATCTCACAAAAAATAAATATCTAGCTATCTATTCTCTAATAGCTCTAACTTCCAAATAACTTCCTCAATATCTAAGTTTTCAGTAACGTCTGGTAAGTCTCAAAGAAAAAATTATCCCCATGTATTCTTATTATTTTTTATTATTAATTATATTACATCCCCTTTTCTTAAACAAAACATATCTAAATGAAACTATTTATAAAATTCTTAATTCTTCTCGCGAATAATCCTATCCCCTTCACTCTCTTTACCCAACAAAAAAAAAACTAAAAAAAATACTTGCCAGCAAATCTACTAATCTTCCACTTCCTACGGTCTTACATATATGTATAATAAAGATAAATGTACTGATGTAAGAAACCAACTTATGGGTCAATGCAAATGCAAAAATACTAGTGATAGGTATGTTAGAAATGGCTGCACAAATCCGCTTATGGAAAAATGCAAAAATAATAGTGGTATGTGTGTTAGAAAAGACTGCACAAATCCGCTTATGGGAAAATGCAAAATAAAATGCTAGTGATAAGTATGTTAGAAAGGCTGCATAAATCCGCTTATGGGAAAATGCAAAAATAATAGTGGTATATATGTTAGAAAAGACTGCACAAATCCACTTGTGGGAAAATGTATAAATAATAAAGGTATGTGTGTTAGAACTGGCTGCATAAATCCACTTATGGGAAAATGCAAAATAAAATGCTAGTGATAAGTATGTTAGAAAGGCTGCACAAACCCGCTTATGGGAAAATGCAATATAATAGTGGTATGTGTTAGAAAAGACTGCACAATTCCGTTTATGGGAAAATGCAAAAAAAATAATAGTGGTATATGTGTTAGAAAAGACTGCACAATTCCGCTTATGGGAAAATGCAAAAAAAATAATAGTGGTATATGTGTTAGAAAAGACTGCACAATTCCGCTTATGGGAAAATGCAAAAAAATAATAGTGGTATGTGTGTTAATATTCTGCACAACATAAAAAATGTATATATATATATATTGCCCCCCCCCCCCCCCCCCCCCCCCCCCCTATTTCGCGATCATTCACTCTCAATTTCTTTCATACCAGCATTCTTTCCTCTAATACTAAATTAACACATCTACACTATATACAAATAAAATCATAAAAAAATGCAAAATAATACAAAATCCCCTCCTGTGTATTGTGTAAGTTGAGTAATGTAAAATGATTTCGTTTCTTAATGTTGTGTTGTCCGTACGGTGTAACATAAATGTATCAAATAAATCATCAATCCCCGTAATAATTTATGTTTTATGTGTATTAGCTTTGTCTAAATGTTTCTGAGATGGCTAGGTTCGATTCCCATAGGATCAGGTAAAAATCCTTCTCTGACCCCCAGTTGGACCGTTCCTTCCAGATACTGACCCCCAATGCCAAAGAGAGGAGGCAATCTGCACTCTCTCTCTCCGACACCAAGCGACAGCTCCGTCGGGAACCAGTCCTGTGACTCGACATACAGGAAGCGCGTCAAGCTTCGGAGAGACCGGGCTAGTTCTCTGTCTACTGTTTTTAGGCTGGGCAAGTGCAGACGCCAAATACTGCAAGAGACCTAATTGTCTCCGCCTGCTTATTTGCAGGGGATCAATTAGTCTCCGCTTGCTTATTTACTACAAACAAAAAAAAAACGACTAATCTACTTCATTCATTCATCTCTTTCATTCTCGATTAATTTAAATAAATTCTACAAAAAAAAATTCTAATACTAAGTCCATAATAAATCCTTAATTCAAATTATCTATTTAAAACTTGTAAATTCAAACTAATTTTTATCAATAATAATCAAAAAAAAAAATTTTACTTAAATAAATTCACCTATATTGACGATTAATCCTTTCTATGGATCCGGTGTAAAAGTTCATGAACTGGGTTGTCTATTTCTTGCACTAGTTCTATCTGACTATCGATCCAGCTTGATCGATTCAACTCTACTGAATGAGCCCCCTTTTACGAACGTAACATCTGAGTTCACGTAAACAATTACGACTAGTTAATAAACAAACGAAAAAAATAATACTTCTTAAACCAATTTCAACATATTATATACTATCAACCTATTATTCTACCATTTAACAATCAAAAGTATGTATAATTCAAATAAACTTCATTCATACGAAAATATGTATTCATTCATTCTTCTATCAATTCTAAACTTCATTTATCCGTAGTTTCTGTATGTTTTCTGTCTAAAGTTTTTCTATAGTTTTAGTTTGTCTGTCCGTCAGTCTATAACTCATTCGAGTTTCAAAAATGGTTACTTTAAGTTCGGCTGATACAATTATCATTGCAGAGCCTTAAACTAATTGCATATATTTTTTTCCTAATACCTCGCCGTATAATGTCTTCAAATATCTTCCCCCCTACACTAAATAAAATTTTGCGTAGTCTGTCTGTCAGTACTGCGTCATTTTTTTCATTTCCCCTTATTTTATCAATTTTCACTTCAGTTTTTCTGTATTGTATTCTAAAAATGTCTTCCACCTGGTAACTAGTCTCATGTAAATTCTTTCTTAAGTAATTTTTCCATTCATGCACAACAGTCATACTATCATATTTTCTTAATTCTACCTTAGTTTGCACTAACTGATAATTCATTTTAATTTCTCCCTTGGAAAGAAATTTTCTTACCGATTTTACTCTACTTTGGAAATTCTTTTTAACTGTTAAATCTGTCCCTTCACTTTCTAAGCTATTTCTAGAACTAATTTCCGAGACTATTTTAACTTCCTCTACTAAAATTTCTAAGTTTGTTCTTTTTTCTATTTCTACAGTTTGAACCTTTCTCTCTTTGCTCTTATTTTCAATATTTTCTACATTACTTTGATCTTCTATATTCTCTATACTATTATCACATCTTTCGATTACACTTAGATTTCTTTCGGAATTGCCTACGCTCCTACTTAAATTTTCCCCCATATTTTCTATGTATTTTTTACTTTCGTCAATCATCCTAATTAAAGTTGTCTCTATGTTTCCTAATTTGTTCCCCATTTCCCTTTTAAAATTCCCCATATCCCTATTAAGATTCCCCATATCCCTATTAAGATTCCCCATATCCCCTCTCAACTTTTCTATATTTTGAGACTGCTCTTTCCTTAAATTTGTCATATCATTTTTTTGTTCCGCCATACTCTGATTGAGATTTGCTAATTGCTGGGTCATTAATTCCATGAATCTATCCATCTTGTCTGGTTTCTCATCTATTTTCTCTTTCATCCCTACCTCTGTCTCTTTACTAACCACATCAATCTCCTGTACTTCCTTACTAGTACCCTCTCTGGTCTCCATTGCAACGGGTATTTCCCTATCTGTTTCCTCCGAAATCTCCATTTCGGACCCTTCGTCAGAACTAAATTCCTCCCCCTTGTTCTCTTCCTCTAATCTTTTTGCTTCCCCTCTCGTCAATGGCATAATTAAATATTAATACAAAAACAAAATTAAATTTATATAAATATCGCAACAAACGCAATTGTGTTCAATATTGTTATATATATATTGAAAAAATTTCATACAATATTCCCCACTCTCTCAACGAAACTCATATCTCCCCATGGCCTTATTCTTCCTGATTTTAAATAAATGCATCTTTTAGGCATATTTACTCTTTATTAAAAAAAATGTTTCGGTAATTCTATGCGAGTTATTTATTGGTCAAAGAATGCAAAAATAAAAAAAAAACAAGAAATTATCCTCACAAGGAGATGCCATAATGCTAGGTTTTTTATGTTTTTTTTAAAATGTGGTTACTATAGTTATATTACTTTGAGTATATAAAAAAATTGAATTTAATTTCCACACAAGGGATATGCCATAATGAAAGGTTTTATAAAATATATTGACTTGATGCCTTTCACAATAAATTAAAAAAATGAATAAAATTTTGAATAATAAAAAAATTTAGGTTAATTAACTCTATAATTTCAAAAATAAAATAATCTACCATATGGTTGAGTGAAGCTCTTAAAAAAAATGAAAAACATATGTTATAAATAACTCTGTAAAATTTTCAAACTACGTTACTCGCACCAATCCAAAAATCCAAAAGTCTCCCGGTGTGATTCTGAAAATAAAGATTATTAAATATTATGTCCCGATAACGATTGACGCTTATCTCAAAGGTGTTGATTCGCAAGGCCTATGAGTTTTGAGATTTGAATTTCATTGAGAGAGATATGGGGAATCAAAAAAAATCAAAACATATTTACAATGAAAACTATTTTAATAAAAAAAAAACTTCGAACTTGAAAATTGGCCATTGAAATATATACAAAAAATAAAATGAATCCTACCTCGTGACGTCACCCTTGAAATATATTTACAAATTTTACTCCTTTAACATACATTATGAGGTGCACGTTCTTCCCGCATCCTCGCTACCCTTCACTATTCACTTAGTACTCACTTTAACATGTTAACTCACTCTTTTCACTGAAATTGTCAAAAAATATAGAGACTAGTCTCTCACCGGTTCCACCTCTACCAGAACCCAGCATAGACTGACTAAACTGCCTCCGCACGGAATTATGGGTAGCAAATTCGAGTTTCTTTTTCCTGTTGTCTCTTGTTTTACTTCTAAATATTAATATTTTTTGGTGTTTTCTCTCCTTTCTTCCGTTTCTTCTCTTTTCTAAATTGTCATCTTAATTTTCTGTAACTTTTCTTTTTAATTTTGCCTTCTTCATTTCTCGAAAACAGTGTTTAAAGTTTGTGGTATACACTTTCGGATCACTTGTATTATTTCAGATGGGATCCGGCCTAGTTGATTCGATGTATTTTAGAACTGACCGTTTCTTCAAAATTTACTACTGACTTTTCTTTCTGATGTGGGCAGTTTTTCTCTTCTTTTTCTTCTTTAATCTTTTCTTAATAATTAACTGTCTTTTCCTAAAAATTTTCACAACCTTCTACCGACTCGTTTTTTAATTATTGACCTTTTCTTAATTTTGCTTATAATTTCCTGAAATTTTCTTCATTCTTCTTCTTTTAGCTGTTTCATTTTGTTCCTGGGTGTTAAAATAGTCCTTTCTTAAAATTTGGTTTCATTTTAAAGTCGGTGGATCTGGTAATTGATGTTGAAAATGTTGGTTGATAACTGTAAGGTTAGGCCTACAGCCACCTTTTCTTCCTTTTAAAGTTATTCTTACTTTCTTCCTGTTGATTTCTTTTAAAGTTGTTCTTCATCCTTAGGTTTCTTTCTTCTTTATTTTCTTTGTCCTTTTCTAAATTGGTTTAATATAAATGTATCGTTGCTTATAAATCCGTTGCCTTGGCAACGGGCTTGTTTATATTACAAATTATTTTATTATGACTTTGGGCAAGTCTTCTTTTAATGAATATTGGTTAAGTGTATATGCTCATTGAACGAGCAAGTGTTAAGTGAAACTAATAAAATATGTGACTTCCAATGGTCATTTAGCCGACATATTTTATTTTAACGGGAACGGGGGATATTGTAGCATGCCTACCTTATAGACAATATATAATGCTCAGAACTAGCGATGCTGCAGAGAATCGCGATCGCTAGGAGTAAAATATGGCTTGTGAGGTGTTGAACGAAAGAGAATTGCATTCGGAAGAACATGCTCGAAACCAGCGATGGCTGTGAGGGAAACGCAATCGCTGGGAGCAGAAACAAAGAACAATGGAGATGGGGAGTAGAAAGGAAGCCAGGATAATTGTCGGCATCCTGTGTGGTAATTATATTGTCGGCTCAGTTTTTCACATAACTCTAATTAATATCCGCTGGGATTCACAGCTTGACATCCGCAGGCAATCACAGAAGTGGTCACCGGTGATTGGCTGAGGATGGGGTGGGCGGAGACTGACGACCAATGAGACATCAGGATCATCCCCACTCTTCACGCTTAGCTCTTCGCTCAACCTCTTCGAACATTATTCAACTATTAGTCTTCTCTTCGCTCTGGTGCCAACTATTACTCTTCTCTTCGCTCTTGTGCCAACAGTTCACCACGTTACTATTATATTTGACAGTGAGTTTCAGTATGTGATTGTAGATTCTTGGTTCACGTCTCGGATGATCAACACGTATAGTTTATATTTGACAGTGAGTTTGAATATGTGAATTGAGCAGTGTTCGTTCATGTTTGGGCCATTCAGGCGAGTGAGATACATTTTGATTTCGGACGCACATAAACTCAGTGAACAATCTAAATTCTATTGTGGCCTCCAGGCAGACCTACAAGGACTAGGTGAGTAGATGGGGTCGGAGGGATGTACACACAGGATGACCACATCGCCACCTGCAGGGATCAGTATCGAGGTACCTCGTAATTAACGTAGAAAGTCCTTCAGACAAATGGCCAATTTATATTCAGTTGTTTTTTCTTTTATAAATATGATATTTTCTTCTAAAATAAATATGTTACTGTTCTAAGGTTTGAGTTGTCCATTCTTTTTCCCCCCTCCCATTCTTCTTCTGGTTGATAGCAATAATTAATTATTGTTAATTACTAATGTCAACCCACAGTTAGGAACTTGTACCCGTCCTTCTCGTGGGAGTGCATTTGGCTATCCAGGTATTGTTTTTTATTAAAGTCGCGATGTAAAAATACTCAATTTTAATAATTTTTCCGACATAATTTTATATTCACTATTTACGTAAAAATGCACTCACGCAAGAAGGAGAGGTGGTATAATATATATATATATATGCCCGCGCGCGCCGAGCATTACGTTTTTTCTTCGTTGACCCCCAGCGCCCAGGCGTCCCATAAGAAGCATAGCTTCAAAAATCGCATATTTTTTCTTACGTCTAAATATAAACATGACTTAACATTATTGATAATAACACATTTCTTCAAATTTATTAATCTAAGTACAGATTCTTACTGGACTGGGTTTTCATCAAATTTTTTTCAACATATTTATCCGGTATATAAATATGTATATCAGTCACTTTTAAAATTACTAGAAAAACGTGAGAATTATATAGAACTTATGAAAGTAATGTCAAAATACGGAAGTTAAACATTATTACTAAAATCGCAAAGAATAACTTTGGTTTTCATTAGAACATTTTTTTATAAATGGCACTTTAAAAAAATAAATTATTTTGATTGTCATTCCGTTATCGTTGGTAACAAAACATTTTCTTCTACGCGGAAGAACAACGTTGACCAATACTCGTATTATTATTATGAACACTTTTTATCATTCGAAGGACTTAAAAATTTGAAAAAATTACGTTAAAATTATTCAAGTCTCACACGAACAGGAACAAATTGTCGTATTATAATCTTGCTAGGTCATTCTTCATTCTTTTGATCAGTTCTTCTCACACGAACAGGAACAACTATCATCTTGCTAGGTCATTCTTCATTCTCTTGATCAGTTCTTCTTTTTCGTTTTTGTGTGTTCCTCAGTCTTTCGGTTACCATTTCTGTCTTTTGGTTTTTATTATGCACAGTTAGTGATTGGTAAAATGAAGCATATACATGGGGAATCTGATTCCTTCAACTAGGCTCATGAGCATAGAATCAATGATTTAAGATTACGATTATAATTTTAAATATTGGGTGATTACTTGATTATACGATTGTAATCGTAATCACGGTCATGATTATGATTGTAATCGAGTAATTATGAAATCATAATCACAATTACACAGCACAAATCATCGCCTTCGATTTCCTTTCATTTTAATTGTTTTATTTTCTACACTAATAAGTATTTTTTTAAAGTTTATTACGTAACCAAAGTGCTATTACCATTTTTTAAAATTTGGTACCCACGAAATGCCAAAATTGTGATTACATGATTACTTGATTATGATTGTATGATTACATGATTGCAATAGTAATCACGATTTCCGATTACGATTATAATCATGTTTCATTTTAGCCAGATTCACAGTGCGATAGTATCAAGTATAAAATAGCAATGATGATTAAGTTTTATTTTCTCTGGTAATCATGTAATCATTGATTACGATTATGCCCATCTCTGCTCATGAGGTCTTGGTGTTTGCTGGCAGATTATCCAGGTGGGCTGTCATATGCTTTTTTTCTCCCCAATTCTCCAGTTTTTTCATATTATTTTCCTGTAGTAGTGCTGTTGATGAACCTTCTTCACGACTCCTACGTGTGTAGACGTAGTCTCCGAGAATCACAATAGACTAACGACGTGTTTTAGGAACTGGCTGATCAGTAAAGACGTTGATGGGGTGTTGAACTCGAGGTTTACTCTTTATTACCGGTATGTCAGCAGTCTGAGGATCATAGAACCACATACCCGCCTTCATAGCCATATAAACAAGTTAAGAGTGCTTGTCCAGCTTCGGTTAGCAGGGACAAAGGGAGCACTGATTTATATAAGAAACGAAAAACATGAATTCTCTTCTGAGATTAGTTGTGGATTGTGTTCTCTGGGGGAGAGGGATGACCTGGCCCATTTTCTGATAAGACTGTCCCATCTATGCCATGATTAGAGACAAATACCTCTCTGCAGAGGGCACATCTCCACAACTTACTATTAGTTTCAGATGAACAGAAGCTTCATCATATTTATTTGTTTGTAATGATCATATGTATGTAAGAGAGGAAGTTCCTAATCGTAGTAACATTTTAAATTTTAAGAATTATAATCAGAAACTCAAAATCCCAATAGTAATTTACGCGGACTTTGAATCAGCGCTGCTACCTAGTGATGATGTACCTAACACTGTTCATAAACATGAAGTAATTAGTTTTGGGTTGTATGTAAGTTCGCAGTTAAGAACGATAAAGTCCTCAGTCCGAGCTTGGGAAACTTCTTCGAGAACAGCCCGACGAGAGGAAGTTGTTCTGACCGGACTGAGGATTGGTCACACCCGTCTGACTCACGGTCACCTGATGAGCCGCAGTCCTCCACTGGAATGTACCACTTGTGGAACCCCGCTCACCGTACAACATCTGCTCACCGAATGTAGAAGGTACGAGAGGCTAAGAGAGGTACTAGATCTTCCAGTGATGCTTTGTGAATCGCTGGGTGACAACGCCTCAGTTATTCACTTGGTAATCAGGTTCCTACGCCAATCTCGACTCATCACAGAAATATAATAAATATCCACTCCAACTGTACTACATCCCCCGGTTTCTTCGCATAATATCCCACTAATCTATAGCACCCAGTAATTCATAGTTTCTCTCCAAATTGCCTGTCCCACTCTATAGATCAATGACCGAAGAATAGCTGATAATGCAGATCCCTTACGTCTGGGATCCCTCTGGGGACGGGGGGGTGGCGGGGGCGGGACCTTGGGTGGGGCCCCTGTGGTGTCTCAGTGTGCGGACGGTGGCTGGGCTGGGGGGCTTGGTCGGCTCCACTGGGATCTCTGGACTGATATAGTCCCGGGCTTGGAGGGTGTGGTCGGTGCCACATACAAGCACACCCTCTCCAACAGGCCTAGCTACACCGGGGCCTAAGCCCAATGCCTAAAGAGAGACGCCCAGTTGTGCCGTTGCTTGTCCCCTGGCCTGGTTGGGACGCTCACTGTGTGCCCCGGGGTCCTGTGCGGGGTCCCCCCCTCCGTTCGCCCCACGGTTTCTCTGCGGGATCTCGTACTTATTTGAACAGTGAGGCATCAATGACCCTCGTGGTTGAAATGCCATAAAAAAAAAATAATAAAGTTCGCAGTATCCTAATTTCCCGTGTGAAGGTCCAACTATATATACAAGAATAGATGCAGTTGACGTATTCATAAATACATTAAGACATATTACGAACTAAGTAGAAACCTTTCATAAAAATAATATTCCCCTTAACATGACGGACGAAGAAAGGGAGGCGGCGAAATCCATAACTAGTTGTCAAATATGTGACAAACCATTTAGGCAAACGGATATAAAAGTTTTCGATCATGATTATCTAATGGTAAATTCAGGTATATATATCTGTGGTGGGCTGGTGCTTACACCTAGGGACCTAAGCACTCAGTGCTTTTATCCCTTCCCTGGAAGCGCTTGGCTTCCCCCTTATTATATCAACTATATGCCTATATTCATACTAACTTATACTACCTGACCCAAGTCCTTCATGGAGTGCTCAGTCTCCCAGTTTCCTTAATGAACCTAAGAATGCTCTCATAGTTCAATCTTCTGAAGTCTTCCTCTGCGATTGCATCTCTACCAAAGATGTGGAATCTTATTCGCGCATATCCCGAGCAGATACCCAGGAAGTGTGCCGCCGTTTCATCTTCTTCCCCACATCTATCGCAGGTAGGACTGTCCCTGACTCCCACAGTGTGTAGATGTCTATTGAACGGACCATGTCCTGTGAGAACTCCAGTCAGTTGCCTGAGCTCGTTCCTTTTGAGGTTCAGGATCTCGTCTTTCAGAACCCTGGACTCCCCTCCCAGGAACATCTTCGACTGCCTGCATGTGGTCTTTTCTCTCCAAGTGCGCTCCAAAAGGTCCTTAGCCCATTCTTTGATTCGGGTTCGATATGTCTCCCGAGATACTCCCAGCACCGGTTCTGGCCCCATGAAAGGTTTACTTGAACCTTCCTTGGCTAGTCGGTCCGCCTCTTCGTTTCCCTGGATCCCCGAATGTCCGGTAACCCAGTAGAGTCCAACCTTCTTGCGGTTTCCTAGGATGTTTAACTGATTTGCGCACTCTCTTACCAGCTTTGATTTGATTTCTGCGCTGGCAAATGCTTGGAGTGCTGCTTGACTATCGGAGAAGATTTTCACCTCCTCCATGTCGCTATTCAGTACCTCTCTTCTGGACGCACATTCCAGGATGGCCATCACCTCCGCTTGAAATACCGTAGCATGGGATCCCAGCGGGATGACGGCCTCCACCTCCAGACTCGGGATCCATACACCTCCTCCCGTGAGTCCTGTGTCCTTCTGCCTAGAACCGTCTGTAAAGCAAAATATATGCTTCCCAGTAACTTCTGTCGCTTCTTGCTGTGCTCTCTCTCTACTCCTGATGGTTACTGCATACTTCCTATTTAGGTTGGTGCGCTGTACCATCTCATCTTTTCTCCATTTAAATATGGGATCTATCTCACTTAATACCTCCTTGATTCTGGAGTGTCCCCCTCTGAACGCCCTATTCCACTCTCCTTTAGCCTCGAGACTGCAGCAGGTATTCATTGCTGAATTTCGTACACTTACATCCAGAGGCTCAATTCCTACTATCATAGCCATAGCAGCCGTGGGCGTTGTTCTCATAGCTCCGGTTGCTGCAAGGCATACTAGACGTACTATCTTTTGAAGTTTACTGCTTACACTCTGTTGCGCCACCTTGTGCCACCAGCACACCGCAGCATAAGTGACTCGTGGTTTGATCACCGCCTCATATATCCAAACTACTGATTTAGGGCTAATACCCCATGTTCTCCCAATTGCTCTTCTGCACTGCCAGAATGCCCCAATAGATTTATTGTGGGTGGCCTGGATGTGTATTCTCCATGACAATGAAGTATCCAGGTGTATTCCCAGATATTTCACATTATCACTCAGTTCCAGCTCTCGTCCGAACAGTTTGGGTCTAAAGAGACCCTCTCTCTTCCTCTTTCTGGTGAAGAGGACTAATTTCGTTTTGTTCGGACTAACGGTCAGTCCCTTATCTTCACACCATTCTCCTACAATATCTAGGGCTGCTTGCATCGCAGAGCAGACAGTATCCAGGAACTTTCCTCTGATCAGGATGACTCCATCATCAGAGTAGGCCTGCATGTAATATCCTTCTCTGTTCAGTTTGCAGATAAGCTCGTCCACCACCAGGCACCAAAGATGAGGTGACAGACACCCTCCTTGCGGACTGCCCTTGGTGGCGTTTACCTCCGCTATGACGCTGCCATGTTTGGCAATCACTCTTCTTGTTGCTAACAGGTTGCTGATCCATCTAGTGATGGTCGGTTTTACCTGACCTTTCTGTAGGGCCTCTTCAATACTATGAAAGGATATGCTGTCAAATGCCCCCTCGATATCGAAGAAGCATCCGAGAGCGTACTCTTTGTGCTCGATGGTTTCCTCAATCCTACCTACTAGGCTGTGAAGGGCTGTAGTTGTTGATCTACCCTTCAGATACGCATGTTGGTTTCTGTGTAGGGTTTTTCCTACCTTGCCCTCTTCCATGATGTACTTATCAACCAGCTTCTCGGTCCCTTTCAAAAGAAATGACGATAGGCTGATCATCCTGTATGATTTTGGCTGCATGTAGTCTGCCTTCCCTGGTTTGGGTATAAACACTGCTCTAACTTCTCTCCATTTCTTAGGTATGTATCCTGTAGAAATGCTCATTCTCATTAGCTCGCTCCATAGTTGTCCTAGTCTTCCCCAACTTCTTTGAAGAATTATGGGTATAAGTCCATCTGGTCCTGCTGATTTGAACGGCCCAAATGAGCTTATAGCCCATCTAGCCGCTCGTTCACTAATTATTAACCTAGCCATTGTTTGGTCTTGTCTATTGCTCGACCGCTCTGTATCCCCCTCTCTTCGTCTCTCCCAGGTCGCACCTGGTAGGTGTGACCTTAGCATTATTTCTAGCGTTTCCTCATTATTGAGGGTTCCAGTTCCGTCGTTTCTTTTCACCGTCCCAAGCCTTGCTTCACCGCACTTGCTCAGGATCTTCATTATTCTCGACGATTCTCTTGCCCCTTCAACTTCCTCGCAAAACCGTTTCCAGTTTTCCCATTTGGCTTTTCTTATTTCCTTACTATATTCTTTCTTTGCTTCTTTGTAGAGGACCCACTGCGGTTCCTCTTTAGATCTTCTTGCTTTCTTCTTTAGTTTTCTGCATCGTTTTTGTAGGGAGCTTAGACTGGCTCCCCACCACGGTGCCCTCTTTGTTTCTCTGCGTATTTGCGGACAGGCAGCCTCAAAGGCGCCCAGCGCAATCCTTCTGAGTGTCTCTTCCATCTGGTCTATGTTTGAGAATGTGGTTTCCCCCAGATTTTCTACTGCTGCGTCTATCTCTCTATCGAAGATTCTCCAATTTATCTTTCGTGGATTTCTCCAGCTTTCTGTTTCTCTGATTTTGGCTTTAATTTTAAAACTTATCGGTCTGTGGTCTGATTGTGTCAGTATGTCTGAGACCCTCCAGTCTAGAATTTTATCTAACATGTCCTCCGAGACTATAGTAATATCTATAACCTCACTTCTATTTCTTACCATGAACGTTGGTTCTACCCCTCTATTCATAGTAAATAAGTTTTGACTTACCAGAAACTCCAATAACTCAATCCCTCTCCTGTTGCAGTCCGAGCTTCCCCAGGCTGTATGGTGCGAGTTCGAGTCGCAGCCAATAATTAGGGGAAGTCCTACTGATTTGCATCTCTCCGCCAGCCGTTCCATCTCTATCGACGGGGGAGGCGTCTCTGCGTCGTAGGGAAGGTAGGATGATGCGAGCACCATCCTATTCCCGTTCTCTGTTTCAAGACTAACCGCTGTCAAATCTCTGGAACAGAACTCATTTAGCAGTATGCATTCTATGTCCGCGGTGGTGACAATGCATGCACGTGCTCCAGGATGCTCTCCACTCCACACCCTCAGTCCGCCACCGCCCCAGCCAGTTAAATGGCCCCGGGCTGTGTACGGTTCCTGGACCAGACATATACTCCTGCTCATAGTGGAGAGCACCCTGGAGCACTCTGCCACCGCGGCTCTACTCTTGTGCAAATTACATTGCAAACAATGTAATTCACCCATCTTACCTTCGCTCTTTTGCTGTGTCTCCTTCTGCCGGTGCCCCTGTCCTCTCTACGTAGATACGGGTCATCTGGTAGTAGGGCCTCCAGTTAAGACTCTCCAAGACTTGTATAGATGCAGAGTCTATCAGTAATGATAGCTTGCACCCTTTCTCCGATGGATAGTATCCTATTACTTTCCATTTCTCTGTTCTAAGACCTTTGTTCTGACCCTTGAGCCATACTAGTGTCTTCTCTACTGGTTGTTTGTCCTCACCTGGGATGTAGACGGAGACTTTCTCCATACGGGGTATGTCTGCCCACGTCCTCATCTCATACGTTACCTCTCCTCTGGGTGGAATGGTCAGTTTTACCGTCCATTCTTTCGTTTCCTCATCGCCGCAGGTGGTGAGGAACATGCCCTCGCTCACCAGTCCAGACTCCTCATACCTTGGCCACCAGTCCTCCAGACTTGTGCCTTTCCTACCTTCCAGATCACCAATATGGTCCATGAAGGTAGTCCTTATATGTTTGACGTCCACCTCCTGGACGTCGATCTCGTCTGTACGAATGATGGCAACTTGGAGTTCCGTCTTCGTAGTACCTAGTTTGGGCCTTTTAGTTACCTTTTCTACGCTCGTTGGTGTTTCCTCCAACGGACGCTTCTTCTTCTTTTTCTTTTTCTTACTTACTAGGGTGAAGTCGCTACCTCCGACCCCAGAGCCAGATGGCTTTGGTGACGAAAGCAGTAGCTCCTCCATACTCCTCGATAGCTCTTTCATACTCTCTGGTTTGTCCCCCAGAGTTGCCTCATCTAGAGAGGCACTCCGTTTTCCGGCAGTCTCCTCTTTGGAGGTGGACTGCCTTCCGGGGACTATATCACCTTTCTTACCTTTGTTTTGCTTGGAGCAAGTAGTTTTGACGTCTGCGATGCCTTGGTCCGCAACATCCGCAGCGCCCTTCATGGAGATTTTAGCACCCTCTTTTGCCATGGACTGAGGGCCTGGGCCGGTTGAACTTTTCATGTTTGCTAGAAAAGGGGGGAGAGGAGGTGTGTTATGTAGGATGTATATGTTTCGTGAGTGGTGTGTGGAGGTTTGAGATCCCTTTCCCTGGCGACTACCTTTGTTGTCTCCTCAGGTAGCTGCCGTCTTCTGGTGTTGGGGATCTTTCCCCTCCGTGTGCGTGGTCAGTCTGGTCAATGCCAGACTGACCGGTGTATTGTTGTGTATCGGTCAGGCTCTTGAGCATCCATGCACCGAGGTACCCAGGCGCCCCGGTGCACTTGCACCCGAGCATCCAGGCACCCCAGCACCCGATCACCCAAGTGCCCCACCCGTGTTGTAACCAAATAGGCGCCGGTGGAGGTGTGAGTTGAGCGTCTATTCGAATGTTTGTCGCCAGAGCCCGATCCGCCACTTTCTCTCGAGAGGCCCAATTTCCTCCCGTCGGAAGCTCCTAGGGGGTCGAGGTGCTGCGGGGGTGACCATCGCCTCCCCCTGCTCCCCACCCCCCAGAAGATCCCGAAAAAGAGAAAGCGTTGCCCAGCCCCCACGGCGTGGACGAGGGTTGACTTAGATGGCACAGACTGGAATCGCCGAAGCTTTCAGCCAGTATGTGACACATCCCTTAGGGGGTATCTAGCACAACAGAAATGTAATATTAATTTTCAACTTCCCAATTTCGTTAATATAGCAATGATGAACAGTACCTCTTATGATAACCATTTTTTTTTGTAAAAAGTTAGGGTATGACGGAAAAACAATTAATGTAGTTCCGCACACAGAAGAAAAATATATATCTATTTCTAAGAAAGTTGGTAATATCTGGCTACGGTTCATAGATGCGTATCGCTTCCTACCCTCGAGTTTAGAGAAATTAGCGTCCACCATTACATCTTTCCCAATAACTGCTTCAATATTTCCACCAAATCAACTACTGTTCGTCACTAGAAAAGGTATATTTCCATATAAATACATTTCCTCCATTGTCAAGTTAAAAGAAACTGCGTTGCCGCCAAAAGAGCGCCTTTTTAACATTCTAACCGGTGAACATGTATCTGATAGTGATAATAACTTCGCGCAACAGGTTTGGAAAGAGTTTAACAACAGAACTTGCAAGACCATGCATACTCGGATTCATAATGAAACCACAGAGCACAAGTACTTCAGAAAACCTGGTTGTATCCTACATGTATGGCAACTATTTCACTCATCTGTCTTGCTGGTAAAAGGTTGTAAGCAACTCACAACCTTTTACCGTTTCTAGGCTGCAGGTTGTGTTGATTACAACAACCTAAAAGTAGAAGCAAAATTACATCGTATGTTGTAACCCTATTATAAAAAATTTGTGTGTTACAACCTTTTATCTTTCCACCGTCGATATGTTTTTATACAAAATTTTATCATTTTAGAATTAAATTATTCAACTTAACAATTTGAAAAAAATATTTTTTTTGTAAGTCATTGCAACACAAAAAACAAACCTGAAATGATAAAAGGGTGAGGAGTAATTGGTTAGCCATCTTCATATTTATTTGTCTTAAAAATTGCAAGCCACCATATTTGAAATATGTAATTTTTTATTATTTGTCTTAAATTTAGATCAGTGATGTTTTTTATTTCAATATTTCTTCGATAATCTCCAAATAATTTCGTGAAAAAAAATATATAATTTTAATCTGGATTCTATTAAAGTTCATGAACTAACAAAACAATAGATCTCCCAAAACTTTACTGTTCTAAGATATAAGAAAGAAATGTTTTTGAGATGGGCAGTAGAATGACTGACCACCTGCAACGCGCTCTCCCGGCCAGGTTAGTCAGCCGCGTCCACGGTTTGATTCATCCAGGCATCCATGCGACAAGGAAATAAGTTTGTGGAAAATATTTTTACTATCGAAAGTTCATCTGGAATATTATTAATTTCGTTTTCTTTTTGCAGATTAGCAGCTGGAAATTTCGGAAGATGTCAACTTCTTCCCACAAAGTGCGACCCTTTTTTCTTCATTCAACCTGATTCATCCAGAGGATATCAAAAAAATTATCCAACGAATTTCTTCAGCCAACAGGTCCATAGAGAAGGTTATTTCAGAATAAAATAAAATGATAGATAAAACACTTGTTTTTTGAACACTTATATTGTCTAATTCCACAAACATATACTTAAATGTGTACCGGTTTCGGCTTACGCCATCGTCAGCACAATGTTCAACAATAATTGAGATATTTGCCAGGCATACATATTTATATTAACCTAAGAGTACCTGAGGTGAAAGGGTCACCTCCTCTGGTAAAACCAGGGGGGGTGGAAGTCTATATTCTAACTGTAATATCTAACTGTGCACTTATTTGAAAACCAAGAAAATAAAATTAAAATAGAACTGAAAACTAACATTACAAGAAAACAATATAACAAATGTACAATATATAGCTATGTAGGAAGTTATTTAACCTAGATAAATGTTGTAATGGATATTTGTTATCTGAAAGGGATAAGCAAAGGAGAAAATTTGAAGTGTGTCTGGTCGTTTAAACAATTCCCATTTTTTCGAGTCCTATTAATTTCTAGCTGTTCTAGAGAATCTAATGTGAGAATCTAAGTGTTTCGCAAATGTGGATTTTTGAAAATCCACATTTGCGAAACATATAAATGATATGGGTCATACATTCAATCAAACAACCGGCATAAAATACCTCCACTTATGTGAAAAAGGTAGACCATTAGATTCTCTAGAACAGCTAGAAATTAATAGGACTCGAAAAAATGGGAATTGTTTAAACGACCAGACACACTTCAAATTTTCTCCTTTGCTAATCCCTTTCAGATAACAAATATCCATTACAACATTTATCTAGGTTAAATAACTTCCTACATAGCCATATATTGTACATTTGTTATATTGTTTTCTTGTAATGTTAGTTTTTAGTTCTATTTTAATTTTATTTTCTTGGTTTCCAAACAAGTGCACAGTTAGATATAACAGTTAGAATATAGACTTCCACCCCCCTGGTTTTACCAGAGGAAGGGGACCCTTTCACCTCAGGTACTCTTAGGTTAATATAAATATGTATGCCTGGCAAATATCTGAATTATTGTTGAACATTGTGCTGACGATGGCGTAATCCGAAACCGGTACACATTTAAGTATATGTTTGTGGAATTAGACAATATAAGTGTTCAAAAAACAAGTGTTTTATCTATCATTTTATTTTATTCATTAGTATTTCCACTATATCAACACAAAACGCAAAAAATGTATTCGAACATTATTTCAGAATGCCTTGTGTAGTATTGCATATTTCTCATTTTTAACTCTAAATTTCCCTATTTACAATCTCAAATAATATAATATGAAAAGAACTATGTATTCATTGTTTAATGACTTTATACGAATTATAGTATTATTATTATTATTGTAATTACTTTTCAAAATTGTGAATTATTATTTTTTATAATATTATAATATTTTTATAATGTGTAAGACATACTATGTAATTTAATATATTAAATACATTTTGTCAATAAAACGCTTTATTATTTTCAATCCTTTTTTAATATGTCTTTTCAGTCTCCTTTTTGCTCAATAAACAAATTAATGGTTAAAAAAGTATTATTTTTTGCCAATAACGAATAGTGGGTTTACTGGATATGAATTAGAGCCAGGTTTCCGCCATAGAGCCGTTTAGTTCAGGCTATGGTCGCTGCAATTTTACAATGTTTTTACCATGGAGTTTCCCTTCTGTCTACATGTCTTATTCTGTGCTCCCGGACGAGTTTGACGCCTAGGACAGTATAATGTACGTCATATATTGAGATGTGTGACGTTGGCACCCAGAGGTCTTCCTTGGAGCCAGCCAACTTTCACAGGACCCTTAAGGCCCATTTACATTTGTCACTTTCGAGGGACAATTCTTTTAGTGAACAGAACTACATACTCACATTATTGACTTAAAACGCTACTGAGCTCAAGATGGCGGATGTGGAACCTGGTGGAGGGTTTACACTTTATTATTCCTACAGCATAAGGAATTTATGTTTTTTTAGTTGGTAGTACACTTAGCGGACACTTTTACATCCCACGACATTTATCATCCATTTCATAAACATATACACGACTTCCTCAACATACCTCTACAACTCAGTTTACCGCCGAAACCCATCACTCTGTCTGAGGTGCAGCAGGCTCTTCTTCAGTTTCCCAACAAGAAGAGCCGCGGCTATGATTTCATTACTGCCAGAGTGTTGAAAACTCTTCCGCGCAAATCTGTCATCTTTCTTACTTACATTTACAATTGCATCCTTCGCCTTTCCTACTTCCCAGTTTTTTGGAAATTTTCTGTCATCACATTAATTCCGAAACCAGATAAACCTATTACTGACTCCTTATCGTCCCATAAGTCTTCTTCCTACTCCTTCTAAACTATTTCAAAAAATTATCCTCAGTCGCCTATTACCTCTCTTCGAAGAGCACGATCTTATTCCGAATCATCAGTTTGGATTCCGGAAAAAGCACTCAACTCTTCAACAGTGTCACAAATCAGTTGACGAGGTTTTCTCCGCTTTCGAAAAGAAGTGTTATTGTTCCGCAGCATTTTCGGATCTGAGTCAGGCTTTCGACCGTGTCTCGCATGTTGGGCTGCTGTATAAGCTGATATCGTCTTCATCGCTCTTACCTGGATGATCGCATCTTCGGGAAATGTCCATTCTGATATCCGTCCCACAAGGGAGGCATTCTGGGCCTACTTCTCTATGTTGCAAGCACATCCAGCATCCCAACATCGCCTGAGACGGTGTTAGCCACCTATGCCGATGACATTGCAATTTTAGCTACAAATAAATCGGCTGGGGACCCATCCGAATCTTTGCAGGAGCACTTACACCTTCTAGAAGGTTGGCTGGGTCTGTGGAAGGTAAAAATAAATGAGATCAAATCCCTTCATGTTACATTGGCCCTTGAGGCGCGGTGACTGCCCAACTGTATGGCTGAATAATGTCCCTCTGAAACAAAGACGTACGATACTTAGGACTCTATCTTGACAGACGACTGACTTGGAACAAACACGTCACGCAGACTCAACAAAAAATGAAAAGACGATTTTGACTGCTCAAAAGACTACTAGACAAGCTATCTAAACTTCGCCTCAACCACAAACTGATTGTCTACAAGACCGTTATCAGACCCATCTGGACGTATGGTGTTCAGCTCTGGGGTCCTGCTAAGCCCTCTCACACCAAAAGAATTCAAGCCATTCAAAATAAAATACTTCGAACAATCATACAATGCTCATACTAACACTACACCGCGATCTCGATGTATCATTCTTACACAAAGTCACACAACAGTTATAGACTAATTTGCACAAAAAGTTCACACTTCACCCGAACACACTAGTGGAAACAAGGAATTTCATGAAAAATCGTAGCACTCCGGTCCTTGCCGGGCGGCCCTCCACGACGACTAAATCGTGGCTGGTCGCGTGACCTCTTACCTGAGGAGGACTGCTGAGGAGACGGTGGTGGTGACCAGCCTTCTCATCAAGAGAAGTGTATTTTTTTTTCTTTTCATTTTCTATTTTTTTTAGTTCATATTTTCTTATAGTGTTTTCACAGTTGAAAATTGTAAAAAAAAAAAAAATCTGATCTGAATGGGACGAAAATTGAGACCGCTATACTGCGGGGCCTAAGTTCATTTCACAAGATACCGCTTATGTTTATGACTTAATCAAAAATCTTTTCAAGTACAAGTTGTAGGAAAACTGAAAGGCATATACGGTTTTTCGCTGGTTGTCCGGTTTTTCAGATACATGCCGAAAACCGCTCCGAAATGTAGTTCTGAAACACATATTTAGAGTTCAGTTTCCTTCTTTTCCCCGAAAACGGTCAGTCCTATCGAAAATTTATTCTTCTTACATTTCCAATCGCTAATTAGTCCTCAGATTTCAGATGCGACCAATGTTATCAAGATCTTAAAGAACGAGAAATAAATTTTCATAGGAAATAATTCAAAAAAATGTTTAAATAGTAACTATCGCGTAGCAACGAATTATACAGTTCTTTTTATTGTTAGTTTTCATGAAAAATCATAGCACTTACACCTTCTAGAGCAGGGGTGGCCAACCCATATGATCTTGCGGGCCATTTTGGAAATGCATTATAATCCCGCGGGCCGCATATAAAATTATATATCCGCAGATTGGATTTGGAACCACTACAAATTTTTTTTTTTTTTCTTTCTCTCTATTTGCAATCTATATACATTTTATATAATGAGCAAATATGTTACCTAACGAAAATTTAAAACAGAATAAATTATTATTATAATTTTTATTATTATTCTTACATATACACTGTAATGTAAACAACCCGTTGCCATGACAACTAACGTCTACGCAACGTTATAATTTTTTTTTGAATCAATTTGAGAAAATGAAGTCAAAGATAAAAAGGAAAGAAACCTAAGGATGAAGAAAAGAAAATAGAAACTCAGCAGAATAAGAACAACTTTAAAAGAAATAAAACACAATAAAAGGAAGGAAAGGTAGCTTCAGGCCTAACCTTAAGGCTATCAACGAACATTTTAAACATCAATCACCAAACCAACCAACTTCAAAAAGAAACTAAATTTACAGAAAAAATTAATTCCACACCCAGGAAGAAAATAAAACAGTTTAAAGGAGAGAAAATGAAGAAGAATTGAAGAAAATATAAGCGTAAATGAAAAAAGATCCATAGTCAAAAAACTGGTCGGTAGAAGTTTTTGAAAATTTTTAGAAAGAGACAGTTAATTATTAAGAAGAGATTGAAAAAGGAAAAGAAGAGAAAAAATGCCCACATCAGATGGAAAAGCCAGTTCAAAATTTTGAAAAGGAAGCCTGTTCCAAAAAGGATCCAATCATAGAGCACGGATCCAATCCAAGGCCGTATATTGATCCGAAAGTGTATATCACCAAGTTTGAATGCTATTTTTGAGAAATGTAGGAGTCAAAATAAAAAAACAGAGCTACAGAAAATTAAAATAATAATTAAGAAGACCGAAGAAAAGGAAGAGAAGGAAGAAAACGTCAAGAAATTTTAATATTTAGGAACAAAACAGAAGACGGAAGACAAAAGACACTAGAATTTGGCTACCCAGAATGCCTTGGAGAGCTAGGAATCAGTCAATGGTCTCCCTTCATCCAGACCAAACCTATGTTAGACATGTCTAAGTTTTTGTGGAATTTAGTGATGTGAAGTGAGTAAACAGTGAAATCTCCATGTGAAGTGACCGGGGAGAGAGTTGAAGTTGTGGAGAAGGAGTTCTGTTTTCATTTTTTATTATTATTGAAGGATGTTTGTAAGAATTTTCAAACGTGACGTCACAAGGTAGGACTTTGTATATAATTGTTATTCCAATATGGCCATTTTTCAATTTCACAATTTTTTTCATTAAAGTAGTTTTATTTGTAAATATGTTTTGATTTTTTTTTTTTGATTCCCCATCTTCTCTCTCAACGAATTTCAAGTGTCAAAACTTACAGGCTCGACGAATTAACGATCTATGGAAGATACCAATTCGGGACATAATTATTTGCATTTTTTTAGTAATCGGGAGTCATAATTGTATACAAAAATTGGTATAACTAACGTAGAATCAATATTTTTTCAGGGTTTTTTATATTAGAGCTTCACTCAAAGTGTAATTTATAATTTTTTCTCTCAATTTCATGGATGATTTATTTAATTAATTTTTCTTTTGCAAACACTAGTAACCATTTATGGGCGCCGGTAGCTCAGTGGTATGCGTGCTTGACTTCTGAGCTCAAGGTCGTGGGTTCGTAGCCCGACCGAGGCCCTTAGTTTATTTTATCTGGGAGGTAAAATAAACTTAAGCACGCCGTCCTTCGGATGGGACGTTAAGCGATGGTCCCGAGCCTGTACGATGTCAGGTACTCGTTAAAGACCCCTACCCTAGATGAATAAAAATTTAGGGTAGGCAAAATTTAGGACTCCCACAGTAGAGTCGGGCTCATGTCCACCAGAGTGACGAAAGAGCGCTCTGGTAGTAGGCGATATGACCTCGTTGTTAAAGCCCGGGCATGAGTCATAAAACCTAACCTAACCTGTTCAGTAAAACATCTTAAGGTAAATTCATTGAGATTATTTTTTAAATTATTATTAGAATCATTATTAATAAATTCATTTAATTCTTATTATTTACATTAATCAATAGTAAACCCACAACACATAGATAATATAATAATGAAATGATCTAATAATATTTAATTAGTGAGATATTTGTTTCTCAACTCTTTCACTTAGCTTTTGCAAGTCCATCTCATTTTTTGTGGAAAAACAGATTTTGTAAAATTGTCATTAATTTCGCGGATTATTCAAGGCAGGCCGCGGGTTGGCCACTCCTGTTCTAGAAGAAGGTTGGCTGTGTCTGTGGAAGGTACAAATTAATAAGATGGGATCGCTTCTTGTTACATTGGCCTTGAGGCGCCATGACTGTCCAACTGTATTGGTGAATAACGACTGACTAATAACAAACACGCAGACTCGACGGTTTGGAGTCTTCAAAAGACTATTAAACCTCGCCTCGCACAAACTGGGTGTCTACAAGACCGTTTTCAACTATCTGGACGTATGTACTGTAATTTAGAAAGGTAAACAACAATAAACCTTTCAGTACTACGCACCTCACATTAGTGAAACCAATCAATTTCAGCCGAAAAACGTAAATGGACATTTTGAGGTAGCAAATGAATCAATTAGCATAGAAAATATAGGGATGAACACCCCCCCCCCCCCCCCCCCCCCCCACCCTAATTTCTTTTATATAAACAAATTTATATGGGTATGGTGAATACCCATAAATTGTTTGACTGACTTGCCATTTTTATAACATACAACAATATAAACTTATGATTAAATCGTAAAATATAATATCCAAGGTAATTGTTTTCAAAAAGTAAAATAATAAAAATAAAAAAAACTTGAAGTTGGATGCAAGTTTTGATAAGACCTCATCAAATGAGAAGAATTGTTATGACAAAAGGTTTCCCAGCTAATTGTACCAACGCCCAGTGTTGCCTCTCCGTCAGCATTGCAATCAAGACTCTCTTAATTGTATGTATTTTTTTTATAAATCTTGAATTCTGAAAATTAACACTACATATAAGATTTTATTCTCGGTACAGACCAGGAACCGGGACAACGGTTCCAGACCGAAACCCGGGTCCCCGTTTCCAGATTTACAGAAGCTTCCCGATAAGCTAGAAGGTGTTCACGTTTCTTAGCGCTAAAACTTAAGTAAGTTTTCTAATTTGAGGCTACACTCTGGTAGGCGTGTAAGTTTCCGCTCTCCATGTAAACGTGGTTACAGACCCGGACCCGGAGCCATGGTTCCAGACCTGGACCTTGCTCCAAACAGGGATCTAGACATGGATCCGGGTCCATAGTGCGGACGGTTGGAACCCTCAAATAAATAAATCAAAAGTCCACCAAATAGAAAGAACGAAGGTCGGTCCCCCAAAAAAATGGGTATCCGGAACCGAAACCTTTTGGTTCTCGACAGCGCATACAGCTATACTGAGGGGTCAGGTTACTGATTCTACTAGTATGTACTATGTACATGCATACTAGCAGACTATGTACATGCTGTTATATCCAAACAGCCCAATATCATTCGAAATAAACTCAAGGCTGGACATGGAGTGTCAGAAGCAGAATCAAGCAATGAAAGAGTACATAAAAAAAATTAAAGAAATTGGACTCCTCTGTGACCCAGGGATTAGGGGAGTGAAAGGAAGTTAACAAGTCGACATACTGCAGCAACGGAAGAGGACCTTAGAGGATCCGACCCCAGAATGGCGCATTGCAACAGAGACGTGGAGGAATAGGCATTGCGGAAAGGAAACTCAGGTTGAGTTGATTTGGGGACCGGACAACACAAGAAGAACAACTCTTGTTGACCAACCCCTGGTGACATTGAGAAAAGTGATCGGGTTCCTTACAGGACCCCACTCAGTAAGAAAACATCTCTGTAAAATGGGATCCGGGTCCTTTATACAAATGATGTGAAGTGATGGAGGAAGCCATGCTACACATCTTGGACAAATGTGAAGATTATTCACCTCACCAATGGAGAATCTTCGATGAGGCGTTCCTCAACCCTGATGAGTTAAGGAAACAGAGCTTCGAAAAGATCCTGCGCTTAATTAAAGAGGTAGGAGTGAGTTATATGAACCTTCAGGCTTCGGATAACATAGGTACAAAACCTACCCCTGCAATCAGTCAATATAGTAGACTGTCATGGTGTGTGGTTGAAACCTCCTTATTTGAAGGAAATGGATTGTCGTCAAGGAGGACGGGAGGGCACGTATTTATTCGTCGAACGGTGAATACTAGGGAAAAATACTTCTTTTCGTTAACCTTAATTCTCCACTTTTTATACAAAGATTGAAGAGATGTCAAGTGTTCTTGGAGATTGCGAGATGAAACGACTCAATCCGCATGAGTGGAGAAAGACATTTATAAAACAAATGTTTGATTTTTCACTCTTCTCGTCATGATATTGAAATTTGACCATCGATTAAGTAAGGTGAATGTTTTCAGACTATCGATGGTTTCGGTTTTATTTTGATGCTTATCTCTACTGGAACTTTTTCAGACATTATTGCTGAGACAGTCTGGTGTCTGTGGGCTGCAGATGAACTTGTTATATCCCCGTCCTGCAGTCATGGGCCTCTCTATGTTTCAGACATTACTGCTGACAGTCTGGTGTCTGTGGGCTGCAGATGAACTTGTTATATACCCGTCCTGTAGTCATGGGCCTCTCTATGTCCTTCTCACCTCTTTTACTGCGTTCATCATTTGGTCTGCGGCCTCTGGCATTTTCAGATTCCTCTTCGTAATTCATATGGTAAGCATGTTGGAAAAACAAACAAAATATAATCCAAATATGCATGTAGTAAAATAATTGCTCTTGAGAATAAATGAATGGTTGTCTAGAAGAAGGGCGTATGTTAAAAATCTCGATTTTTTTTTTGGAGATTCAGGGCCTATGTGAACTGACTCACACAATGGTGATGTCATCGCTCTAGCGTCAGTAAAATGAAGTCAAAGAGAAGGAACTCGATCAGAAAGAAGACGTAGAAGGGCGTATGTTATCAAAGCGCGTGCCAACCTATCTTCTCCATTCACAATAACTGAATTTGATTGAATTTACAATAATGTATTTAAGTTACTATTTTTACAGTCTGTGATGATTTTGTAGTTTTTGAAGAAAAAAAGTTTGTAAAAAATTTGAATGAAACTTTACTATTCGCATTTTTGTTTAATTTCCAAAACCCTTTGCCAAAACTCAGGGAATAAGTAGGAAGGTACCAACAAAAAAATAAATAAAGCCATTCACAGGCCTCTGCATGTACGTACCTATTTTTTTTTTTTTAATATTTCAATAGTCTACGAAAAATTACACTCGAATAAGGGCGTATGTGACAAAATTAAGAAAAACGTGTTTTACCATCTTTAATGCTCGATTCTGAAAACTTGCGTTAAACATTTAATGTTTAACTAGATTTTGCCCTCTTAAACAATTTTTTATACTCTCAATATTAGTTGACCTCTCCACGTTAAGTTTGGCGGAATTGAAACAAAGTATCTTGTTCCACCGCTCATAATTTCTTAAGAGTGTAAGGAAAACATCTTCGGTGATTCACCGGCAATGTACTTCCCCAGCACGAATTAATCAATTAAGTTTTCGCTCCCTCTCCAAAACCAATCGACGGTTAGGGCTAAAAATCAATAGTTAACTTACATAGGGGCTCCTAAATCATCATACTGAATTTTATGTCGATATCTTCATTACATCGGCAGTTATTCGGGTTTTTGATTACTCGTCCTTCAACCCCCCCTTCCCCTCAATCCCCCCTTCCCTTCAATCCCCCCTTCCCCTCAATACCCCATTCCCCTCAATCCCCCCCCCTTCCCCTCAATCCCCCCTTCCCTTCAATACCCCATTCCCCTCAATCCCCCCCCTTCCCTTCAATCCCCCCTTCCCCTCAATCCCCCCTTCCCTTCAATACCCCATTCCCCTCAATCCCCCCCCTTCCCTTCAATCCCCCCTTCCCCTCAATCCCCCCTTCCCTTCAATACCCCATTCCCCTCAATCCCCCCCCTTCCCTTCAATCACCCCTTCCCTTCAGTCGATTTTCCCTAAACATGAATAGTTGTCATCTTTTTATTTATTTGTTTTGTATTTTTTAAATATTTTATTCTATGTTTTATTTAAATATTTATTATTATTTTTTGGTTTTTATAACAATAATTTATAATTTTATAGGGATTAGAGACGAGGCTTAACTCAAAAACTCCAATAATTGCCGAAATAATGAATGTATTGGCATGAAATTCCATATTTAAAGTCAAAACCCAATGAGGACATAACCCGTAAAATTTCTGCGATATCGCTTGAAGAAAAGCCGGGGGGGGGGGGGGGGGGTTGAGGGGAGGGGGCTCGAATTTAAAAATCCTGATAACTGCCGATGTAATGAATTTATCGACACAAAATTTACTATGAGATTTAAAGGATCCCAATTAAGTCAATCGTTGAATATTAGCCCAAAGGGTCGACTGTTTTGGGGAGGGAACAAACAATTAATCGATTAATTCGTCCTGGGCAAGTACATTGCCGGTGGTCTTTCGTCGACTTTTTTTATTACCTATTATAATATTTTTCTTTATGTTCAGAATATAGTATTTTTGTATATTCTGAAGAAAGGGGTTTATTTATTATTATAGAAACAAAGACCTGAAACCCTGGTCATTCAAGATGTAGGGTTTCTCTTCTGTTACAGTGGTCCCTGTACTCGCTGGTGTACGGTCCGTGCTTCCTTCTGGGAGCGATGATCCAGGCCCTGGACCGCCAGTTGTCTGGTTCCTTTCTACTTCTTGCACTTGGCCTACTTTCCATCGGTGATGGTCTTCTAAAGATGTTCTCCTTCCTGCCTAAGCCCCTGCCTCGGCCCACGCCCCAGCCGGCCCCCGCACCCCCACCTCGTCCTTCTTCCGCCTCCTGTTCCTATCAACCCCAATTCTTCTATGTCCCACTACGAAGCGACATTATTGTACCTCTCGACAAGTACTCAGACATATCTCCCATTTTATGCACGTATGTAATATCTTCTGGGTTTATTAAGTTCATGATGAATGGATGGTATAAAGCCGAAACCGGTAGTTATATGTATATATATCTTTAGTGGAATAGACAATATTTCAAAAAATAAGTTTGTTTTATTCATTTATTACAAGTTTCCACAATATGTCCGCGTTCCTCAACTTAGAAGTTGTTCATGATGAATCCTCATCTCCAATTATTTATCCAGTGAAAGTCCGATTTTCGTCGATGAGGGGCTGATCTCCGGAGACACGTCCTGATCCTAGGAAAATAATATTGGTTTTTGATATTTCACAATTTGGCTGCCGCCATTGATGAAACATGTGTTCCAAAGCAGGAAATTTTACATTAAATTAACTTAATTCGAAGTTGTCATATAATTTTAGTTTGGTGAACCGGAAGCAAGAAGAATAAGAGAGTTACGGATAAAGTTTTATTCGTAAAATTGTGCTATATTGGAAATTTATTTTTCAACTTAACCTACAGATAGGGTATCAAGCGAATGGTTATGTAATTACAATCTTTCATTCATTATTATCAGTCAAAAATTCGATATGGAGTTTTCAACGAAATTTCATGTTTCATACCTCCAAATTCCAAATACGAAAAAAAAATGTGTGTATGTGCATGTGTTTGTCTGTGAACACGATAACTCCCGATAGAATGAATGTATCGTCACAAAATTTTATATGTGAATCCAAAACCCTCTAACGACGACACCTACTGAATTTCAGTCAAATCCGGTAAAGGGAATTAGAGGAGAGGCTTAACTCAAAAATTCCCAAAACTGAGCCAATGTTATGAATGTATCGACATGAAGTCAAAACCCAATGAGGACATAACCTGTCAATTTCCAGAGATATCCGCCGAAGGAAAAGGGAAGTTCAGAGGAGGGGGTTCAATTCAAAAAACCCAATAACTGCTGACTTAATGAATTTGTTGACACAAAATTTTGTATGAGAATTTAAGAGCCTCTATGTTAGTCAACTATTTAATATTAGCTCAAACTGTTGACTGGTTTTGGAGGGGGAACAAAAAGTATATTTAATAATTCGATGTGGAGAAGTACATTGCCGGTGATTCACCGACAACGTTTTTCCTAAAGTTTGAAATAGTGGAAGAAGTGAAGTGACCCGTACTTTCTCATTTGAGTACATCTGTCAATTGTATACACCTTCTAAAACATGGCGAAGGGAAATACGAGCCCCGGATCACTATTCACATGATATTGTTTAACATAAAATATACGTTATTGTTATTATTTAATTTGCCTTTGGTGCAGAACGGAGGGTGCCATGTCGTCAACCTCCATTCGAGCGGCTGTAGACGCGGTTCTGTCAGGCATCTCTTCTGGAGACAACTCTGAGATAGTCTTGGGTTCCTTCTCCGACAGATTCGCTCCTCTCCATCTCCCGACTGCTGTCTCCGTCGGAACTTCTCTCATTTCTTCTTCTCACGAAGAGGATCCCAAAAAGAATCAGCTCATCCCAAAAACATCATCAGATTCATTATAGTTTGAATTATTATTTCTAAAAAGTTAATATATATGCTTGGAATAATCTGTACATTTATTTTATTAATTAAGAGGTACAGAGGATGGCATTAAATACTTTCAAGTGAGTTTCTGGAAACTGGGAATTGAAGAGATTCGTACTCTATTTTATATTTCCCAACAACGGGACAACCCAAGTATAAGGGAAGTCATGGAATCGGTCAGAATATTCGAAGTTGAGTTGTCACCGGAATGTCCTGTTTTCTAACCCCCTAATTAGTTTCTTCCCCACCTTAATAAAGTATATTTTCTTTTGTTTTTCACACACAAATAAACTATTTTATTTTTTTCTATAACTATTGCTAGAAGGTCTCGGGTCCCAGAATACACTTTTTTTTTTCATTTCATTTTATTACTCTGTAATAATTTAAATTAATTATTCATGTGTGATTAAAAAAGTGAAATCGGATTTATAATAGACTGGTGTTTACCATTTGGTCTTAGTGCAATACGGCACCCACAATGAAGACTAGAAATGAAAACGTTGTGAGGTGGACCGTGGTCCTTAATTGGGGGCTTTATCTCCTTACTAAGATCGTTATGAAGGGAGGCGAGAGAGCGTTACACAACCAACGGTGGAAGGGGTCCCTACAACACATCAGTGCCATGCTAGTCCTATTCATCATTCTACATATTGGGTGAGTGTTTAAAATTACATATTTCATATTTTGCATGTTGTTTTATTTTAATTTATTGTTCTGGAATTAATAATAATAACAATAATTGCATTTGTTGTCTGAGATAGGTTGAGGGGGGCAAATTGCATTGTCTGTTCCGTAGTTTAGGTAACATATTCTAATTAGAAATAAAAAAAATATTAATATGTAGAAAAACTTTTTTTTAATCTGCGATTACTTAATAAATATCGTCAATTATAACAAATTACAAAAAAAAGTTTATGAATCATCGGTAGTATACTTCCCCAGAACGAATTAATCAATTAACTGTTTGCTCCCCCTCCAAAACCAGACGTACAGAGGCTCATGAATCATCATGCTAAATTTTGTGTCGATAAATCCATTAGTTGTTGGAGTTTTTGAGTTGAGCCCCCTCTCTCTCTGATATATGAAATCAAAACTCTCTAACGACACCTATTGTTTTTCAGCCAAATCGACAGAAGAGAAGGGGGATTTAACGGAAAAGCTTAACTAAAACTCTAATAACAGCCGATAGAATGAATTTATCCGCACAACTTTTTATATGTAAATTCAAAACCTTACAAGGACGACAATTATTAATTTTCAATAGAATTGGCAAAAGGGGGGGGGGGGGGGATCAGAGGGGGGCTCAACTCAAAAACCCCAGTATCTGCCGATTTAATCGGCTAAAAAAAAGTATCGACATGACATTTCATATTTAAAGTCAAAACCCAATGAGGTCCATAACCTGTCAAATTTCAGCGATGTCAGCTGAAGGGAGGGGAGGGGGGGGATTCAGGAGAACGAGCTCAATTCAAAAACCCTATAAACTGTAGATGTAATGAATTTATTAACACAAAATTTAGTATGAGGATTTAGGAGCCCCTTTGTAAGTCAACTGATGGATATTAACGCAAATGGTCGACTGGTTTTGGAGGGGGAGCGAAAAAGTAATTGATTAATTCGTTGTGGGGTGCCCGTCTTTCACTGACTTTTTTTCATATTTGGAATCTGGGCGTCGTAAAACATGAAATTCTGTTGAAAACTCCGAATCGAATTTTTGTCCGATTACATAAATTGCTCTATACTTGATAGAGCTGGCCAAGTTTAGGTTGAAATTATTACAACTCTAAACTTTCCTACCATAAAAATCAATTTGCCCGATCCCTGTCATCCCTGGCCGAGAGACCTGTTAGCAATAATTTAAGTAGCTACTCTACTTAGGGAGTGCCGGCGCCGACCAATATCTTCCTTCATTTAAATAAGTCTCTTCCAGTCCTTCTCTGTCTGCCACACTGCTGATCAGAGGCTGGGCTACCCTGGCCTCTTCTACCTCCATCAAGAGGATGGCCTCATCGCGGTGGTATGTCGGGGGATCTCCCGGGCTACCCTGGCCTCTTCTACCTCCATCAAGAGGATGGCCTCATCGCGGTGGTATGTCGGGGGATCTCCCGGGCTACCCTGGCCTCTTCTACCTCCATCAAGAGGATGGCCTCATCGCGGTGGTATGTCGGGGAATCTCCCGGGCTACCCTGGCCTCTTCTACCTCCATCAAGAGGATGGCCTCATCGCGGTGGTATGTCGGGGGATCTCCCGGGCTACCCTGGCCTCTTCTACCTCCATCAAGAGGATGGCCTCATCGCGGTGGTATGTCGGGGGATCTCGAGCTAAATTTGTTTATATTTTGTTTTTTTTATATGTATTTTTATTTTTTTTTATATTTTTTTTATTTTTCCTTTGTATTACTATCATTGTACAATAATAATTGAATATAAAGGTACAATAAGAGGGCGCCGGTTGCTCAATCATGTGTGCTTGCTTACTGAGCTCAAGATAGCAAGTTCAAAACCCGGCCGAGGCCCTTAGTTTATTTTATCCGGGAAGTAAAAAAATAATTTACGCACGCCGCCCTTCAAATGGGACGTTAGGCGATGATACTCGTTAAAGTTTAATAAAAATTTAGGGTAGGCAAAATTTATGATTGCCGTCGAAAGCGCGCTCTGGTAGTAGGCGATATGACCTCGTAATTAAAGCCCTTTTACCTACTTTTTTTATTAATTTGTTTATATTTAATTATTATTGTACCTATTCCCATCTATTATTTAACTTTGTCCTTTATTCATCATTGTGATGGTTGACTTTCAATGATTTTTAAGGAAGGAAAGATTCCATATCTAACAAAAACTGTTTCATTTTCCGCTTCCTCGTATTTGGTATCAATTTTTTCCAATAAGTAGCCATTTGTTTTGAAACCGAAACAATTTGTCTAAGTTTTTGTAATGACAGAATAGTTTTTCATTTACGCCAAACAATAAAAGGTTTTACAGAAATTGATAAAAAAAATCACTTTTTTTTTTTAATAATGCATTCAATCTACATTAACTAAGTCTTTGCAGTTTCATATTTCAAATGTAATAATAAAAATAATTAACGCTTGAAATGAGAAAATAATATTGTCCTTGTTTTAGATTATTTCAACAAATAAAAGGAAATAATAGTACAGAAGACGTTAATCTACTTATCGATGAAAGAAACAAAAATGTGACAACCGAAGAATTAAAAGATGCACTGAAGAGTTCTGGGTGGAAACAGGACAATGGCAGGAGGCCCGCCGAGGAACAGTCCCAGGGGAATAATAACACTACATCAGGTTTGTTTCTGTTAAGTTGAATATCTATATCTAAGGGCATCTTCATAAAAATAACACTACGTCAGGTTTGTTTCTGTTAAGTTGAATATCTATATCTAAGGGCATCTTCATAAAAATAACACTACGTCAGGTTTGTTTCTGTTAAGTTGAATATCTATATCTGAGGGCATCTTCATAAAAATAACACTACATCAGGTTTGTTTCTGTTAAGTTGAATATCTATATCTAAGGGCATCTTCATAAAAATAACACTACATCAGGTTTGTTCCTGTTAAGTTGAATATCTATATCTGAGGGTATCTTCATAAAAATAACACTACATCAGGTTTGTTTCTGTTAAGTTGAATATCTACAGCCAGTAACAAAAATGTTCGGACGGTTTGATTTTTCAATAAAAAATTATAATAATTAAATGCAAAAGTAATAAAAAATAATTTAAAAAAATAATTAAAGCCATTTTTCAATCAAGAATAAGAATTCAAAAGTGGGTTAGGATAAAGGAAAAACAGCTTTGATTAGAACAAATAAATATTTTAATTTAATAAATTTTATAACAAGTAATGTAGGTAACAAAAATTTTCGGACAAAAATGTAAACAACTATAAATAAATTCAATGTTTTTTTTACGATTTCACAAATTCAAAAACCATAATGTTAATTAATATTTGGTTGGGTACCCTTTTTGTGTAATAACATCTTTCATTCGATTCGGCATTGATGATGAAACTAATTTTTTGGTGAAATTTGGAGATATTTTACCCCACTCTTCTAATAACTTTTGTTTCAATTCGTTTTTTGAAGCAATGGGTGTTAATCGAATTTTCCTGTCGAGCTCACCCCATACGTGTTGAATTGGGTTGAGATCGGGCGATTGGAGGGGGTTTCATAACTTTAGGGCAGTTATACAAAAGCCAAGTACGTACCAATTCACAGGTGTGTTTCGGATCGTTGTCTTGGTAAAAATGAAAAGTCCGTAAAATCCCAAGTTTTTCAGCACTCTTTTTCAAATTGCTCCTTAGTAATTCGGCATAAACTTTTCCAGTCATGGTGGTTTCAATGAAAACCAGTTCACCAATTCCACTAGACGCCATACACCCCCACACCATCACTGAGCCACCCCCATGTTTTACTATTGGTTTTAAATTTTTTGGATTCAGCTCCTCATTACGCCTTCTCCAAATTTTGTCGCGACTGTCGGGACTAAATATATTAAACTTACATTCAAAAGTATTTGCTTGCAATAGAACAAACCGCAATAATAAAATATTCTTGTATCTGGTAACTCTTCACAACATAAAAAGAAATCTCAGGTCATGTAATGTCAGAAAACTAGATTTTTGTGATATGACGTTGGAAGAGAGCGACAGCAGCGCTGACCCTCGGCAGAAACCGTCCCTTCCCCCTACTCTATCCCCTCCACCTTCCCTCTAAAGAAACTAAGTACCCAATTTTTCTAATTTAAACGTTTTTTCTCCGATATTTCGACAAATAAATGTTTCCAGATCATGTCCGTTTACTTCCATGTAATATATGTATACATATACTATTACTTTACTTTTGTTTACTTCCCTATACATATAATATATGTATACATAATAATATGTACTAAAAATTTTGTAATCGTGTGAACATCAGAGATCAATTGCATGCGTGTGTTTATGTGAGAGCTCAAACGCTTTGACCTGACATCGTACAGGCTCATGACCATCGCTTAACATCCCATCCGAAGGACGGAGTGCTTAAGTCTATTTTACCTCGCAGATTAATGACATTACTCCAAAAAATTTCTGAATGATTCTGGAACTCTTTTGCGAAGCTCAATCTTTTTTTTATATTTTTTTCACTCACAAACGGTTTTTGGTACTCTCCCATTATATCCTGCTTCTTTTAGAATTCTTCGAACATTTTGTGGGTGAACTTTCTTTCCCGTTTCTCTGTATACCTCGGCGACGATCTGAGGTGCACTCCTCGAGGGCTTGTTTTTAATTTTCCGGACAACGCTACACCTTTCTCGGTCGTTTAATACTCTTGGACGGCCAGAGGAAGATTTCAAATCTATCCGATCCTCGTGCTTATACCTTCGAATTACATCGGCTACGGTGCTTTTACTTCGGCCTACCATACCACCGATTTTGCGGACACTTAATCCTTTTTCATAATTAAAAATTATTATCTGTTGAACTTCAAAAGATGTTCGACCCATCTTGACAGCAGGAAATACAAATAACTACTGAATGCAGTAATAGCAGGATATAAACACATTTCATTTGTTCGGTATTAGCGGTTGGTTGAGAAGGGATTAAAGATCATGATCAGAGTCGCATTTGTTTACAAAACAAAAAACAGGTGTCCAGAAAATTTTGTTACGTGAATTTCTTGTCTTCAATTATTAATGCAAAAGTTCCTATTAGCTGTAAATGTTTAATTAATTGTTTTACGGAGTTTTGAAATGATTGATGATCTCGAAATTTAAAACTTTGCTTGAATTAAATATTTTGCCATATAACTATGTGTAACTGCAAAAGAAAAACAAAATTATAAATTGTCCGAAAATTTTTGTTACTGATTGTATATCTAAGGGCATCTTCATAAAAATAACACTACATCAGGTTTGTTTCTGTTAAGTTGAATATCTATATCTAAGGGCATCTTCATAAAAATAACACTACGTCAGGTTTGTTTCTGTTGAGTTGAATATCTATATCTAAGAGCACGTCATAAATTTCATAACGCACTTTTTACCCCCCTCCCTCTTCTGTAATATAACATTCTATACATTTTAAAATGATCATGGAAAATTATATTTTCAGGTATAAATTGAGGAAATGTTTTGGAAAAGTAATATAAAAAAACATATATTTTTTTTCCAAAATATACCTCATGTTTCAATTATAGTACAGTGAAATGTAGAAAATAAACTTTTTCTTTATTCTTGCGATCTGTGTTGAGTGAAATTTGAGTAATGGACATTAAACAAATAAATTCCGACGTAATATAAAATGCATTTTATTTTACACTGATGATCTTGAAAAAAATAAAGAAAAACGTGCGTTTTTCTTTATTTTTCATGAAGTGTGAATGTTAAGTATCATTGGTGATCTTGTCTGTAACCTGATTATTATTGTCCCTGCAACATAAGTTGCGACATCTACAATAACTAACTCTGTTGTGTAGGATTTTTTTTTTGTCTATTATTCCTAACCCCACCCAACAACGATCGCCTGCGAAAGGAAACTTTTTTTTCTACTTTTTAATGTACTCTAATTGAAGTATAAGGTATATTTTTGAAAAAATAATTTTTTTATGAACATTTTAAACTTATCGTAGTTGTTATCAACCACTGTTGGTTAATATCTATATATTGGTGTAGCTAGCAAAAGCAAGCTTTGAGACGATGTAATTCTGTGCTCCTTCTTCAAATTTGACAAAAAATGTAAGTCGGAAATTTCATAAGGACCTTTTTATTTATTAAGACAATTTTTGCACTTTGGCCAATTAATAAATCAAGCAATCATGACAGATAAAAAAAAAATAAAACATTAAAAGTGGCTCATTCACTTATTGGCGCCGGTGGTGCAGAAGTAGCGTGCTTGGCTGGTGAGCTCAAGACCGCGGTTTCGAACCCGGTCGAGAGTTCTTCGGATGGGACGTTAAACGATGGTCCCGAGCCTGTACGATGTCAGATACTCTTTAATGACCCCTTCCCTAGGTGAATGAGCTACAGAAGAGCGCTCTGGTAGTAGGGGATATGACCTCGAAATTAAAGCCCGGGCATGAATCATAATAACTAGTTAAAATTTTCAACTAGTAATAATCGCACCTCGGGAGGCCTTCATTGGTTACGATATTTCCTCTGCGCAAGGAATCACAATAACTAGGTTAGGTTAGATTTTATAACTCCCCCGGGTTTTTACTACGAGGTCATATCGCCTACTACCAGAGCGCACTTTCGTCACTCTGGTGGACATGAGCCCGATTCTACTGTGGGAGTCCTAAATTTTGCCTACCCTAAATTTTTATTCACCTAGGGCAGAGGGGTCTTTAACGAGTACCTGACATCGTACAGGCTCGGGACCATCGCTTAACGTCCCATCCGAAGGACGGCGCGCTAAAGTTCTTCGGATGGGACGTTAAGCGATGGTCCCGAGCCTGTACGATGTCAGGTACTCGTTAAAGACCCCTGCCCTCATCACAATAACTAAGTAACTGAAAATCATTGTTGACATGGCAACTATACCAACTGATAATTTTTATTAATTCTTAAAAATCTGTTCCTTAGAGGTAAAGAATCGTATCTTTTTTTTTTTATATCAACTTTCTTTTTTCTTTACCCAGAGCATTTTTTTTTTTTTGTTAAAAGGTCTTATGTCCATTAATTATAAATTGGTTCTTAATAATGGACATAAGACTCTTTGACATTAAAGAATGTTCTGGGTAAATTGGAAAAGATATAAAAATGTTGATATAAAAATATATATATATATATATATATATATATATATATATATATATATATATATGGGTAATTCCATGCCAACTCAGCATCGGCGTCCACCCGACCATCTCCAAATTTGGAAATAAGTTGATCAGAGTCTTCCTTAGTCAAAAACAAAACAATTTACCAAGTTGCAGATTTTTTTTTTAGGAATTTCATTTTTTATTAATAAATATTCAAAATCGATAATTATCGAGATTTCAAGTCACTCTATGATATTTTTTTCATATTTTGACGATTTGTGAGCAGGAAAAAATGTCAAAATATACTTTTCTTATAGGAAATTTCCTGGAGAATCCATTTTTGAGGTAGTTAAATCAAAATTTTTTGTCCTATTCATGAAAAATTCCGTATTTTCGAAAAAAATCACTTTTTTTTCGATTACAAATAACTCAAAATGGGTATATCCAAAAAAATGTTTTTCTGGATCAAATCGAAAGGTTTTGAACTGAACTTTAAGAATATTCTATGCTCATTTATACTTTCGGCCTCTAATTATGGTTTTTTGACAATTTTATTTTGAAAGTTAAATTTTCGCTATTTATTTAACGAGTTTAAAATTATATTCGATACAAATAGATTCTTAATAAAATTATTCAAATAATTTATAACATCATAACCAAGTTAAATCTTCGATAAACGTTATTCAATGACAATTTGACAACTTATTTAACAAAGTTCAAACAATAGTAACATGTCATTTGATTTTTTTCTTGGTTATCAAGTCAAATTTGAGCGAATAATTGATATTACTGCTGAAAACTTTGCATTGAATAATTTGATTAGTTAGAGGATCAAACTGATGAAAATCTCTTGTCCCTGGTACAGTTTTAGCCAGTTTAACCTCTGCTTGTCGTGCATTTTCTACGTCTGCTTTTCTGACTATTTCACAAGAAATATTTTTTCGCAGAATTTCAACAATGTTTCTACATCTATGATTTGGTCTTCGTATACTTTCATTGGCAGCTTCGCGTTTGATTGTGGCACCAATTTCATCGCAAGAAGTTGACAGTGCTTGTGAAGCGGTGTATTGAGAACTGCTTGATGACGAAGGAGAGTCTCTTTCTTCAATGAAAACTGAAGGAGCATCGTTTTCAGATTTCTGGATGCACTCTGCAATATTCGATGAACAGTTATGACAGACAAACTTTCATTCCAGGGATGACGAGTAAATTCAATTTACTTTTGATTTTTTTAGCTTCAGCCAAATCGATTTCACGAATCCTTTCTTTGATCTTTTTTTGGTGTTTGGAGAAAGGGTCAAAACATGCTTTATGGTGCAAGAATCCATGGTGCGTAGAAATTCGTCTGATGGCGATTGTGTAATTAATAAATTTTAAATCAAAATTTAGTTAAAAAAAACACAGTAATTGAAAATTTGTTTTGTTAGTGTTTAAAATTAATTTCAATTAACTTAAATTATGAAGATATTAGCTCAGTTTGATTGTTTATAACAATGTATTTGTATCGAATATAATTTTAAACTCGTTTAAATAGCGAAAATTTAACTTTCAAAATAAAATTGTCAAGAAACCATAATTAGAGCCCGAAAGTACAAATGAGCATAGAATATTCTTAAAGTTCAGTTCAAAACCTTTCGATTTGATCCAGAAAAACATTTTTTTGGATATACCCATTTTGAGTTATTTATAATCGAAAAAAAGGAATTTTTTTCGAAAATACGTAATTTTTCATGAATAGGACAAAAAATTTTGATTTAACTACCTCAAAAATGGATTCTCCAGGAAATTTCCTATAAGAAAAGTATATTTTGACATTTTTTCCTGCACACAAATCGTCAAAATATGAAAAAAATAGCATAGAGTGACTTGAAAGCTCGATAATTATAGATTTTGAATATTTATTAATAAAAAATGAAATTCCTTATAAAAAAATCTGCAACTTGGTAAATTGTTTTGTTTTTGACTAAGGAAGACTCTGATCAACTTATTTCCAAATTTGGAGATGGTCGGGTGGACGCCGATGCTGAGTTGGCATGGAATTACCCATATATGATTCTTTACCAATGAAATGTAGATTTTTAAAATTAATAAAAAATATATAAAATACTCAAATTTAACATAAAATGGAGATGCTAAGTTACAAGAATTTCTTTGACCGTATTTTAGACCTCCTTAAATTAATTTAATCAAATTATAAGAATTGCTCTCACTTTTCGATGCCCAGTGGCTAAGTTTCGACCGCTATTATAATTAATTTTTAATTCTATTAGACCTAGCCGACACAAAAAAGTGTTATCTATGCATCTAGCTGAGGGAGGTATCATAAGGAAAGTAGGCTATCTCTATTAAATCTATTTCCAATCTCAACTCGATTTCTACTTCTTTGATGTTAATCTAGAAATATGTAAAATAATAATCACTTTCATCTTATTAATGTTATCCAAACAATTATTACAATTAAATTAATAAAAAAAATAATTATTAGTATTAAGTATTGAAACTTCCTTCCTTTTGTGTCAAGAGGCATTGCGTTTGTTTGTGTGTTGCACCATATCTGTCGCATTTGGTCTTAGATTAACAGTTTTCATAAATGTTGATTACAATGCACGCTTTCACCTTATCGGGAAGCTTATGAAAATCTGGAACCATGAATCCGGAATCCGAAAATTCAAATACCCGGTTCTGCAGTCACCACGAACCGGTCTCCGTTCACCACCTCTACTAATGGACTGTCATTTTATCTACTTGAAGCCTCTTTAACGACATAGCTGTATTCATGTTTTTTTTTCTAGAAAATATGAAGAATCGGTGCCACAAGGTTCACCTATATTCTATATTTCTTCCTCGGCTATTTTTGTTCAAACCAACCAGAACAAATTTTCATCTTTTCTTATGGTTGACTACCATGGTATCTGGTTGATGTCTATTGTCTATTTACCGACATTGCTGTATTAATGTGTTTTTATAGACTAAAGAGGCTACACCGAAAATTAAACATAAGTTTCTGCTCTCCTTCGAAATCTTTCTGCCTCTATTTCAATTTAATTTTTTCCATTATTGCAACTGGCTAACCACTACCGAAATCCGGTTTCTGTTGAGGTGAATCGTTGTATTAGATCCCCCCAACCTATCTTAATATAGGTTGGGGGGGTCTAATCATCCATAGATCATTGTAGAATAGGGTGAAACGAAAATGGCCTTTTAAAATTTTTTTTAGTTATTAGTTTGGTAATAGTGGAGAAAAGTTGCCTTTTAACTTCAAAAAGAATAAAAAAAAATTTGGTTGCAATACTACAACATCTTGAGGTGCCGCAAAGAGCTTAAAGTTTGTAAAAAAATTGAAAAATTCTCGTACATATACAAAAAAATCTCGTACATATACAAAAGATGGTTTTAAATACATAGTAATAGAATAAGCATTAGAATTGGAAAAAATTATTAATTATAAAATATAATAAAAAAAAAATATATTTTGTAATGTCAAATTTTGTATTTCTTACTTCTGTATCCTTAATGATTACAAATGTTACAGCTGCAAAATGTTTGTTTCTACTTCATTGCCACATTAAACTGGTCCTTGCGGCACCTCAAGACGTACTCCAATAGTTTTCATATTTTTAATTTATCTTATCTACACTAAAAGGCAACTTTTCTGCGTTATTCCAAATTAAAAATCACGATAGTCGAGACACGCAAAAATCTTTGAAAAAGTTCCAAAAAAGTGTGTTTTTATGAAACTTTAAGGTCCTTGCGGCACCTCAAGACGTACTTCAATATTTTTCATATTTTTAATTTATCTTATCTACACTAAAAGGCAACTTTTCCGCGCTATTGCAAATTAAAAATCAATAGGTGATTTTTTCGTTCCACCCTATTGTACAATAGGGTACAGGTTTCCACTTATGACATCATCAGCACAAGTTCAAAAGTTACATTTAACTTTGCTAGGTTGTCATAATTAGAAAAAAGGTTTATAGTAGAATACATAGTATCGTATATATTATATAAGGAATATATGACACAATATCCAAATACAAGAAGACAAATGAAATGCGTACACTATACGCAATATATTATATTAACTTAGTGGCATTAACAGGGATGAGAATTTGAAATGAGTTTGGTCGTTGAAACAATTCCCATTTTTTATAGCCTATTCATTTCCAGCTGTTCCAGAGAGTCTAAGTTAGGTTAGGTTTTATGACTCATGCCCGGGCATACATTTGGCCTATACATTTAAAAAATGAAGAAGGAAGTACTACCATTAAAAAGATTGATAAATAACAAAATATTCTAGGTCGTAGTTCACTAAAAAGAGTTCTTCGGGGCTTTACGACTGGAAAAGGCTTATTCACATCATGTCTTTAAAAATTAAAATATAACCATTGTACAAACTTAACAGTTAATGAATCATACTCTGATTGGCCTAGCTAACAACTTTTACAAGTTCCATTATCTGAATCCCAGTTTGTTCTTTGGTAAGTCACAAGATGCCAGTTTAATCTGGCCTCTCACTTATATAAACAATTGTATAAATGTTTATTAGTTTTTGGTAATGATCCAAAAGTAATTTTAAAAAAAAAAGTGAAGCATACAGTTGTTATTTTTTAGTAAATTCTAGTGACAACCATTTTACAAATGTATTTTTAATTAGTTGCATTACTTGGAATGGGTTTTCTAAGAATTAATAGAAAATTAATTGTTTACAAAGAATAAAATAATTCCGTAATATAAAAATAAATTTTGATTGCTATTCACTGCAAAGTACTCACTATTCTATTACTAAACAACAAACGTTAACCTGGCAACACTGCCAGCAGTCATTTGTATGATTGATTGTACAGTTCTTTTTATCGCAGTTCTAAAAGTTCTTTAAAATTAATATTAAAGAACAAATAAATTATAATGCCGTAAGTATATTTTCTTTTCTTTTTTATTATTACTGCTTCAATGGATATATGTTGGAATGTTTTTTTGTTAAATTAGGCTTATTCTCAAAATAAATCTCTTTCAATTTTCTTATTCAACTGTAAATTCCAAATATTGTGTTGTGTCGTTTGGGCAAAATATCGATGAAGGAAATAATAAAACAGGGCTGGGGAGGAGGACTCTTTTGAGACGCGGATTCGTCCACCAAATAATTTTATCGACTGAAAAACTTTGTTTATTCTTTGAAGTTTTTTAAATCATAACAATATTTTCACAAAGTCTACTGATCTCTGATGGAACTGTTAGTGGTAGTTATTATTATTCTCGATCAAAAAAAGAAATATGGCATTTGATGTTTTCATTTTAATTACAGGAGACCCCATTGCTGCGAAACTGCGACTGGAAAGAACTGGATGCAACTGGGATGGCATGGAGGGGGCCTGCATGACAGTTGAGGAATGTTTCACAATCTCAGGTCAAGTGCATTCCCTCTGTACCCATTCTGCACACTTCTACTGCTGCATAGGTCTGTCAGCTGCATTTTTATAACTGAACTCTGTCAATATCAGAGGGTCTAATTGCTATTTATTTAAATTTTAAGAGAAACATTCTAAATGGTTTGTATGTAGGTACTTTTAGGGGATCCGAGCCAAAATAGCCTTTTCAGTTCAACGAAATATAGACTAAAAAACAAATGCATTTCCTCTTAGTTGGTTTCGGCTCATTAAAGGCTCGAAACTAATGAAATAAAAAAATTTAATTTACTTCTAACGAAAATGGGAAAGCCTGAAAAGTTATTAGATACATCTTTCACTTGTAGAAAGGACTTTCCTCGAAACCCAAATAGAGTTGTTTAATTTATTATATTATGGGTGTAATTTTGGCTCCGATGTCGGTTTTGGAAAATCTAATTATTATTACTCTTATTTTTATGTATTTTTTTCAAAATTTAATTGACAATTTTCAACTGTAAGATCATAATATGAAAATATATAGCAATATAACAAAAACACTGAGGTCACTTGATGAAGCGGCTGGTCAGCACCACCGCCTCCTGGCAGGAGGTCACGCGGCCTACGACGATACAGTCGTGGAGGGCCGCCCGACAAGGACCGCACCGACTTTCTTTACACTAGTGTGTTCGGGTGAAGTGTGAACTTTTTGTGCAAATTAGTCTATAACTGTTGTGTGACTTTGTGTAAGAATGTTACCTCGAGATCGCGGTGTAGTGTTAGTATGGGCATTGTGTGACAATAATTGTTAGAATAAAGCAAAAAAGAGGAAACGAGTGAAGTGGAGCCCATGCGGCTGCCGCCACTCACAGGATAACACATTATCAATACCAAAATCTACAGATGAATCGCTGGTTGAGGTTACCTCTCACACCAAAAAAATTCAAACCATTCAAAAGAAAATTCTTCGATCAATCACACAATTCCCATACTAACACTACACACTACAATAATTATTATTGTATGTAATCTTTGCAAAAAGAGTGAACTCTCGGTAAGACAATACAGTATACATTAAAGATCATATTTTTAATAATTATTTCCCATTTCTTTATTTAATAAAATAAAATATAATGTTTCAGTTGTCCACACATGCGGAGGTACTACAAAAGAAAGAGTGTCATATTTCCGCTCTCCGGATTATCCGAAAAAATCAGCTGGCTCGCTGGCTTGTGACTTGGATGTGACCGTACATCCTAACACATGTGCTATCAGGTAAATCAAAAAAATGTGGAGGACTTTCCCATAGGGCTGCTTATAAGCTTTGGAAAGTTTCAGTAATGCTCCTAATTCAATTAAATGAGTTCTAGGTACGGTCACTACTTGGTGAGGGCGCCGGTGGCTCAGTGGTCTGCGTGTTTCTCTTCTGAGCTCAAGATCGTGGGTTCGAAACCCGACCGAGGTCCTTAGTTTATTTTATCTACTAGATCTTATCTGGTAGACAAAATAAACTTGAGTACGCCATCCTTCGAATGGGGCGTTAAGCGATGGTCCCGAGCTTGTACGATGTCAAGTACTCGTTAAAGACCCCTGCCCTAGGTGAATAAAAATTTAGGGCTCCCACAGGGCTTCCCAGTAGAGTCGGGCTCATGTCCACCAGATTGACCAAAGAGCGCTCTGGTAGTAGGCGATATGTCCTCGTAGTTAAATCGCGGGCATGAGTCATAATAACTAACTACTTTCTTATTACAGATGCCCACAAACAGCCCTATAGGAAAGTTCCATGCAGCTCTGACCTGCTCATGTATATATATTTTTTGGTTTTTAATGAATAAAAATCGTTAATCGTTACACGGCAACAGTGCTTTTTATTATATGTTATTCATTATTTTATTTTATGTTTTTCTCCAGCTAAACGCTGAATTATTCTAATCAAAATCGGTAAAGACACCCTTCCATTTCAATATTACTGATTTTCGAAATTCCTTAGAACCTTTTTCGACAATGATTTTTTTAAAGTTGAATGTGAAGGCTAACGTTTTAATTGTTCACCAAAACCTTAAGAGAACAGACCTCTGAGAGGCTTAGTTAGTTATTATGACTCATGCCCGGGCTTTAACTACGAGGTCATATCGCCAACTACCAGAGCGCTCTTTCGTCACTGGTGGACATGAGCCTGACTCTACTGTGGGAGTCCTAAATTTTGCCTTCCCTAAATTTTTATTCACCTAGGGCAGTATGAGTCTTTAACGAGTACCTGGCATCGTACAGGCTCGGGACCATCACTTAACGTCCCATCCGAAGGATGGCGTGCTTAAGTATATTTTATCTCTCCCAGGTAAGATAAAATAAACTAAGGGCGCCTATACCACTGAGATACTGTCGTCCTGTTGTGAAGGGCTGAAAGACCGCGGTTATTTTCCAGAAATGGTCTCATTCTGATTCCTGAGCTTATAAGACATGAAAAAACGCAAATATATATTTTAAATTTAATCATAAATTCCCCACGGAAAGTAATACAACATTTTTTTTAAATATTCCACGTAAAATAAATATATTTAAACAAAAATGGATTATATAGAGCTCATTGAGATGCAATTTAGTGGAAGGTTCAGCCGAAATTTTCGAAGTTTTCCAAAATACATACGTAATTATCTATTTTAATAAATTATTTAATTAAAACATCGCCTTCACTATCTGTCGCAATTTCATCAAAATGACGTGACCATTTGGAATTTTTTGCAATTTATAACATTTAAAAAAATTGAATAACTATTCATGATACCTCCTTTCTAACTCAATTTTTCAAGTTGATTTTTTCGAAAATTTGTGAATTATTTTTTTCTTTACATGTTTTAATTTCCTTATTTGATAACTACAAAATGGTGTATTTAAAACGAAACTATAAGAACTCGTCGTGGTTTTAGAGTTGCCTATCATTTCTTGAAACGATATCAAATAGGAAACGAAACCTGTAAAAATCTGTTTTCTAAAAATTGTGAAATTTGCATGAGAATAAAGGCAACATTTGCGAAAAATCAACTTGAAAAATATACTTGATAGGACCTCCAAGTTTAAACCCGGGCATGAATCACAATAACTTGGTTTCCTTTTAGTTTTTCAAGTTTTATTTATATACAAAATTATTGTTCACTGTAGCAAAGATGAATGAGCTGTGTGATAAATGTGCGATTGTAAAGACAGAAAGTTAAGTAGTAGATTTTGTTTTTAGTTCAAGTGCTTTTCTCAGAATACAATAGAATGGATATAGTAAATTGGGTTCCCATTAATTTAGAAATGTTCAACATTTTCAGGCTTGAGTACACGAAGGTGGTGTTAGCTCGGAAACTGGGAGGTCTTTGTGACATAGATCAGCTGCTCGTACTGAACTCTGTGGATGGTCCCACCTCGGCCCAGTGCGGCCCCCTCTCTGGATACGCCAGTAAGACACCCCCCCTCACTAACTTTAGTTGTACATCTCTCTTAACTGGGAGGTCTTTGTGACATAGATCAGCTGCTCATACTGAACTCTGTGGATGGTCCCACCTCGGCCCAGTGCGGCCCCCTCTCTGGATTCGCCAGTAAGACACCCCCCCTCACTAACTTTAGTTGTACATCTCTCTTAACTGGGAGGTCTTTGTGACAGATCAGCTGCTCATACTGAACTCTGTGGATGGTCCCACCTCGGCCCAGTGCGGCCCCCTCTCTGGATACGCCAGTAAGACACCCCCCTCACTAACTTTAGTTGTACATCTCTCTTAACTGGGAGGTCTTTGTGACATAGATCAGCTGCTCATACTGAACTCTGTGGATGGTCCCACCTCGGCCCAGTGCGGCCCCCTCTCTGGATACGCCAGTAAGACACCCCCCTCACTAACTTTAGTTGTACATCTTTCTTCTAGTCGGGTACAAGCAGGTGCTGCCTATATACCCATCTATTATTTAATACTGTTTTTGTATTAAATATTCCTATATTATTATAGTAAGTGCTTCACGGCTACTATTTTCGTTTTGTTTGGTTATGTTGCATCTTGTGTACTTCTAACTCGTGCAGAAACTTCCAATTTTCTCCAGATTGCTGCCCTTTTTCAGTTGTACAATCCACTCTACTGCACCGGCAGTTTTTCCTTAATTTATTATGCAACTAATTTTTTTCTTCAAATAAACAAAAAAAAAACCAACTCTCGGTCAAGAAGTTTGGGGGAAAAAATATAAACATTGTACTAGCCTCCTTGAGAGATAAAATAAAGAAAACTATCTTAAAATATTACTTGAAATATGTTGAAACATTATCCGGGACTGAGAGTAATCAAATCTTGTTAACATGTCCAAAATCAAAAGATATCTCACATATCCGAAAATGGCCAAATTTTGTGACATTGACGAATATTTTTATCTCAGTTCGAACCAGAAAGGTACAGTTAAAGTAAAGCAAGAGAGAGAGAGAAAAGCAGGTTAGTAACTTTAAGCTGGTTGGTTAGTAACATTTTTTTCCCAGTCAGTAATTTTAAGTTAGATGAATTTACATACTTCTAAATAATGAGTAGAATTCGCTTATGGAATCGCCATCACTGGCGGCCGCCATTTTAGAAATTTCGAAAAACAACCGACGTTTTTTTCATGTCTTAGGCTACCATAATATGCTCCTGTGGCAAATTTCATGTGTCTAGGGGGGAAAAAACGTGCGTTGTAGGGCCTCTGCAAGCATTTGCACCATTAACGGTCGCCATTTTGATAATTCTGGAAAATTAACACCTAATTCATATTGATAAGTCCTGTATCTTTAATTTAATTACCCTATTTATATCTTGGGAAGAATATTAATTTTTGGTGCATCACAACTTTTGTGAATATTTTTTTGGGCTTGATTTTACAGAAACTTGTATGTATTTTTCCTAAGATTGGGCTGTCGCACTACATCACATATTAAGTTTCTACCTTCGATGGTTTGAGCTGTGGAAGAGTCCTCCTTATATTCTCGGCAACAAATGTAACAAAAAAAGAATAGAAAAAAATTGTCAAGAGGACATAGAAGTTTGAATTCTCAGAAGACATAGTTATTCTACTAGTCAAAAATATCTCCAAAGCTGGAGCAATTCAATATGGCGCCATTTAGTAAGAATCAGGTTTAGCAATATACACGTTTTCAGGTTTAACCCAACATCTTTAGAGAAATTATTTATTTAAAAAATCTGTAGAAATTAATGTATTGTGCCTCTATTATGCAATTTATAATGCTATTTTGTCATTTTTATTATTTCTGTATTTTAACAACTTATTCTTAACTGCATTTCAGCTACAGTTGCTGTCAATCCTGGTCAGATAAAACCTCTGAAACTGGCAGTGCTCATACAAAACGAAGGGAACTACATCTGGGATATAAAGACAGTTCAGTTATCGTGCAATCAACTACAACATTTCAAAAGTGAGTTGAATCATTTTGGACGTAGAATACTTGGCAGACCCTCTTGACAATTTTAGTGACTTCAGTTTTTTTGAAGTCAAACTTCTTTCAAATCGTTGTGCGTCACGAGTTGCAATTTCGTTCATGCAACCCAAAGACTAATGTTTTATAAAATTCCAGTGGCGATTACAATCTAAATTTTGCAAGTGACGATTCAAAACCGTTAGTAGACTTCTTTCAGAAAAATGGCACTTTAACAGTAATTAATAATCCAAAGAAATCAAAAATTAAGCCGAAGAATTTCATGAATATAGCCTTTAGGCTATGTTGTGTTTTCATTGATTCCAAAACTGAAAAACGAAATTTTCTGTCAGTGTGTATGTCTGTGAACATGATAACTCCTGAATGAATGTACCGGCACGAAAGTCTATATGTGTATCCGGAACCCTCTAAGGACGACACCTCTTGATTTTCAGCCAAATCGGCCACAGGGGAGGGGGGGGGGATTAAGAGGAAGGCTTATCATAAAAACTTTAATAATATGGAATATAACGAAAGTATCGACACGAAATCTCATATCTAAATTCAAAACTCCATAAGGACGACACCTATTAATTTTTCGCGGAATTGACAGAAGAGAGGGGCTTAACTGCCGATGTAATAAATGTATGGAATGAAGATTGAGAAGCCCCCAATGTGTGTTAATTATCGATTTTAGCCCAAACTGTTGATTGCCATTGGAAGGAGAGAGGAAACTTAATTGATTAATTCGTTGTGGGGAAGTACATGGCCGGTGATTCACCGACTTCACTTACTGCGGCTGTCACAAAACTATTGTTTCATTGTTAGACAATTCTCCTCTAAATGCTTTATCTGATAATGAACGAAATGACAATGATGTAAAAAGTAATAATAACGAAAATTTGTAAATAGAACAAACTTCGATAATATAAAATTGCTTTCTTAAATTTTATAAATGTATTCTTCTAATTCAATAATACATTTTACCGATACATCATATATGCATCTTTCAATTATGAAAAAAGATAAACCTTGTAGATTTAAGTCATAATACTAGCAAACAGTCGAAACCATCCTTGTTGTTATGAGAATGTAATGCGTTAGTCCTACTCCAGGATAATACGGTGAAGTTTCTGAAAACTTCAGCACCTATTATATGCGCAAAGTTGCTGGGCACCAATAATTGAAAATATCTTTTAAAAAAAAATACAAGTTTGGTATCAAATTGATGTTTTCGAAGCCGTCAACTTGAATCATAGGTTTCAGTTTTCCGCTATGTTCAAAATGGCAGCCGCTATGGTGCTGTATCTGTAAGCCTGAATCTGTGTTCAGTATTTTTCAAGACGGCGGCTATTAGGAGTCTTCCATTAACTCTAACGCCTCCACCTTTCTTACTGAAATTATGAAATTTGACATAAAATCCCTTCTCTAGGTGTACTTGAGAAGGATGTCCTTTATGCATTCATTACGACAATACAGCCTTGTATCGAATTTTTTTAGAGAAATAACCTGATTGATTATATCCCATCCTTGATAAGATTTTTACATCCAATTTTTAAGTACTTTTTCAACTATTGTACATGCTATTCGTGGTCGTACATCACAGATTGAAGATGGCTTAAAGCTATAACGTTGCGAACGTCTGTGTTTTGAACAAAATAAAAATACTTAAGACCCAACCAGACTTATTTATAATTAGAAAATAAACTGTGTCTTTATGACAGGCCTCACATTTATTTGATGTATGAGAGTGCACTAACTAATGTCCATCATAGGACCAGAAACTTGCGGGGAGCTCGCTAACGACATCCTATCCAGCCCTTCGCTGTACACCCACCAGAACCAGCTGGTCTGGTACCGTCCTGAGAAGAGGTGGGGCCCACGTCACACCTGGTGGAGCTACCCCGAGCCTATATTCAACACCTACTACTACAGTAAGTACCACCTGGGTTCCTTCATCCCTTCACGGGTGGATACCGATTGCCTAAATTATTTAATAATTAAATATTTATTTTAGTTGAATATTATCTGTGAAAACAATGACGATAAGCAATAGACTGTGGACGAGAATGATGCACATGTAGAGTGGAATGGGAAGATGGGAGGAATGAGGAGGTTAGGCTGATCCGGTGAGGAAGGCACCCTTTCCCTTCGCCCCCATTCCTCACTCACTTACCGATCCACGACCCACCTCGCTAGCTCTCCCCATTAATCCTTATTTTAGCGAAAACTTGAAAATATAACTGTTTATAAAATGTATCTGTAACTTCCGATAGAATGAATGTACCGATACGAACTTTTTCATGAAATTTCATATGGAAATTCAAAGCCCAGGACAATTTTTCCCCAACCGTTCCACTTGCTCAACTTGTGGCCTTCTCTGTAGTTAAGGATTTTCTGTATTATGGCGACATTAAAAACAGTCTATATCTTCTTCCTATTAGTCCAAATCCCAAAGACGCAAACCTCTACTTTCCCAAATGGTAGGCTATGACTATATCAAAGAAACCAAGAGAGTCTTCCTCTGTTATGTTTAGGAAGTACCAAGCGGCATATGGCGCAGGGCGGGGGGGCTGTGACTCGCCGAGTGGTGGCCGGCTCAGATGCAGCTCTGGGCGAGTTTCCTTGGACAGTGGCCATTGGTCTCGACCACATGTTCTTCTGCGGTGGAGCCCTCATCTCGGAAAGTCTCGTACTCACTGCCGCCCACTGTCTTCTATCGTAAGTCACCTCACTCTACATACACACATAGATTCCAGCAATTTCCACTTGTAGTGCTCCGCTTCAACTTTTATATGTATTAAGAAACATAGTTAAAATTCAGTCATTTTCATTGTCTTTAAAGATACTTAATGGTTTTATGAAGATTAACTTTTGCATCGTAATTCTCTTTGCTAGCGTTTTCGTCTTAATTTTTAAAGAGCTTCTATTGGGCAGATCTTCTTGAAATTTTGTATCCAATCTATCATAACTCTAGATTGAAAAGAAAACAACATTGAGAAATATGTTTCTCTCAAAATGAATAAATAATATATACCTACTGCGACATGCAGTATGACGTGTCGTAAAGCTGAAGAATTTAGAAAGAGAAATATTTCGGTTTTAGGTTCGAAATGACATTTACAAATAAAGGAGATCTTTCTCAAGAGACAACACACCTCGTCAAATCATCTCCTTTATAGCTATGCATTAGTATTAAAAATACTTCGAAGTTCATCAACTTTTTTATTTCATTAAATCTCTGAGTAAGACATCTATTAATTTTCAGCCGCATTTCGTAGAGAAAAGGCCATTCTATCTCTAAATAGCGAGAAAAGTTAGTTGATTACATATAATTCGAGCAGGAGAAGTACATTGTGGGTGAGATATCAGAAATATTTTTTTGTTGTCAGAAGGGACACTCCGATTGGGTCTCTGGTAGTCCACGTTGGAGACTTGGATCTGACGGACGAGAAGGAGACTGGTCACGAGACAAGATCAGTGACGAGAGTCATGTTCCATTCTCACTTCCATCCTTTCCTCCTTCACAACGATATAGCTCTCCTTCATCTGGACCGGGCCGTCCTCATGTCAGACACCGTGCAGCCCATCTGTCTCCCCTACTCAGGTAACACAACATCTCCGCAATTCTGCAAACCGCAACTGGTCGGAGAATGGACATTTTTGGCAGACTATTACAATGTAATGAAAGTAGATGTCATGTCTTGTAGTGTTAGTTATTAAGATTCATGCCCGAGCTTTAAATAAGAGGTCATATCGCCTACTACCTGAGAGCTCTTGCTTGTCGCTCTGATGAGCCTCTACGAGTCCTAAATTTTGTCGCGTCCTAAACTTCATCGAATATCTGACAAAGCACAGGTACGAGATCAACATTCAACATCCCCTCCAATCAAAAAATTGCTGGAACTATATGAAATGATTATATACAAGTAGGATAAATCACGTGTGGGAAACTGTCAAAGAAGGGTGCCTCCAAGGACCAGTAAAATAGTATTTTCAATATCTCGGAAATCAAATTTATAATTGTTTTATTTGCAATAGATTTGAAACTGTTGAAAAAACATAATCTTTTAAAATAATGATTTATTTTATCGTTATAGAAGCATAAAAGATAATTCAAATCTATTTATACGGTACGGAAGAAAAATACAGAAAGGAAGTCATGAATGGGGAAGTTTGAAAAAATGGTAAATTGTCATTTACGATATTTTATAAGTAGGGTTTATGTTTTTAACTTGAGTTTTGTTTTGTTGCGACGAAAGTAGACAGTTCAAATCATTTTTCAGAATCAAAATCGGATGAATAGATGAAACGGAAACAGAAAAATACAAAATGAATGGTGGTTCTTGGTTTTTGTTTTGCTTCGAACGCAACACTATTCCCTTTTATCTAGCCGCTTTGTTTACATTCGTAGGTCCGCCCCGTTACTAATTTATATTTTGGAAAAGGACGCTAAACTGCGATCGACTAAACTCTAATTGCGGTCACATAAGAACTGATAACTTTTAGAAACTTTTTCATTTTTGAGTACCTACGTACGAAGTCCCGAGTGCAACGGATGTTTCGTCGTTTGTACCTTCAAGGCGAAACATTTATTCATAACAAATTATTATACAAACTAATTGGTCCCATAGTAAACTTAGTACGTCTATGTAATGTTATCATATTTATTTTTGTATTTCGTTTTGAGTTTCGAGGACTCTAGGCAAGATGCAACATAACATGTCTTTTCTCAATGAATCCATAAAAAAACAATTATCTATTTTTTGTGAAATACAAGGTTGCATTTCAAGATCATTGGCATGTATAAACATACCTCCCGAAAAATAGATTTTAAAATTTTTGAAAAAGCTCTTCTTAAAAAAACCAAACCTTATTTTTTATTCTAGTTGTCTCCTAGATTAGGTTGCGACTCTGCATTAATCCTCGCATCTCATAGTGCGATCTCAAGGGTCCTGACAATTTTTTTAATAAGTTAATTTTTTAAACTAGGGTTAATATGCAGGGTTTTGTAGATTAACGATAAAAAACAAAAAAAGGTTGTGTGTCTGACTGTCTATGGACAGCTCTCACAAAGAAAATTGTGACAATTTGAAATTTGGGATGTATTTGTGTCTTAGTGTCAAAAAAATCAAATTTGCAAAAAGGAACATTTTGGGCATTAAATTGAAGGGTTCTGATAGTACATGATATTTTTTTTCGAAATACTGCCCATCTCCCCTCCCTTCTAAAATAGTTGCTTTCGAGTCCAAAAATACATGAAAATAAAGAAAAGGTGTCTTATCTCATGAATATAACAATTAAAATATGTTTTGGGATTGTTCGAACAAAACAAAACGTAAAACGTGTTGTTTTTGTTTTAAGTTGAGTAACGCGGACATATTGTGGAAACTTGTAATAAATAAATAAAACAAATTTATCTTTTGAAATATTGTCTATTTCACAAAAACATTATACCCCTTACTACTGTTTTGTCATAACACCATCGTCAAGTTTAGTTGTAAACTAACATTTTTAGGTATTAGTGGTATGGTGTAAGTCCGAAACGGTAGCGTACGTATAATCTTTATTTTTGTGGAATATGTTTAGGTTTTATGACCGGGGTTTAACTACGAGGTCATATCGCCTACTACCAGAGCGCTCTTTCGTCACTCTGGTGGACATGAGTCCGACTCTACTGTGGGGAAACCTAAATTTTTCCTACCCTAAATTTTTTATTTACCTAGGGTAGGGGTCTTTAACGAGTACCTGATATCATACAGGCTCGGGACCATCGCATAACGTCCCATCCGGAGGACGGCGTGCTTAAGTTTATTTTACCTCCCAGATAAAATAAACTAAAGGGCCTCGGTCGGATTTCGAACTCACGATCTTGAGCTCTTTTGTGGAATAGATAATATGTCAAAATATAAGATTGTTTAATTATGTTTTTAATAATCTCTTTTACTTATATATGTGATTCAGTTTACTAAGTCTTCTGTACTTGATAAAAAATATTATAGAAGTGTGATCTAGTCACAGACTGAAGGATGCCATAAGCGAATATTGTGTCGATTTATTAACACTCATTGAGTAGTTATAATCTTCTCAAATATAGTTTCTGCATACGACACTGCATTGAGCCAGGTTGTACGATATTATACTAGAAGACAATTGACACGTATTGCAGAAAGTCAGTCAAATAAGTTAATAGAAGTTATAGGCGTAGTCATGAAGTAAAAAAACATACTAGATGAGTTGACTTCATCTGATTTGAAAAATTTCGCTGAAAAAACATGGAATAATTTCCCCTGTGTACATACATATACGATATATATGGGGGAAGTGAAATAAGCTAAACGTATTGTTGGTGGTTTTGGGGAACGTTCTGAGCTGCTGTGACCTTTTCAGGAGAGCTACATACAGGAGAGAGGGGAACTGTGGTCGGCTGGGGAGTGAGTTCCTTCCCATTGGGAGAGCCCAGCCCTGTTCTTCAGAAGCTGGAGGTGGAGGTGCTCACCAACAAGGAGTGTGCCCGTCTTATAGAGGAACCTCTGAGTCCGGGCATGATCTGCGCCTCCCCTGCTCATCGCCAGGGCACCTGCTTCGTAAGTTACCTCCCAATCAACATTTAGATATATTTTGTTTTATTATCATTTTTATTTTACTTCCCAGCTATACGAAGTATAGGGGAAGTTATGTAATCGGGCAGAAATTTGATCTTGAGTTTTCAATAGAAATTCAAGTTGTCCGACACGTTATTTCAAAATTGAAAAAAATAAAAATCATCGACACGAAATTTTATATGTGTATCCAGAACTCTCTGAGGACGACACCTATTGATTTTGAGAGGAAACAGCTGAAGGAGAGATAGGGATCAGAGGGGGCTCAACTAGAAGACCCCAATAACTGCCGATGTAATGAACGTACCGACATGAAATTTTATATTTAAATTCAAAACCCCATTAAAATGACACTTATTAATTTTCCGCGAAATCGAAGCGAAGGGAAGGGGGATCGGCTCAAATACTATAAATACTGTTGATGTAATGAATGTATCGACGCAAAATTTAGTATGCGGATTGAGCCGGAGCCACTATGTAAGTTAAATATTGAGGTTTAGCCCAAACAGTTGATTGGCTTTGAAGGGAAAACGAAAATGTAATTGAGTAATTCGTGCTGGGGAAGTACGTAGCCGGTGATTGACAACTTGTTTCATTACATCATTTTCATATTTGTGTTTCAGTCTACTGTTATTTGAGTTACTTTATTAAAATTATTATTATTATTTTCTCTTTATCTTTCTTTAGTCGCCATCTACACGACATGAGGAAGATGAAAAAGAGTTGTAGACTGGTCTCGTATGAACTTACGTTTAAGCAATCCGCTAAAAGGGTAGACACTTGCAAAAATCTTTTTTAAAAAAACCTCCTGAAATGAGATTTTACCGAAAGATTGTCACATGTGATGAAAAGTGGGATTATTGGCGAAACCCAGATCGGGGTTAAACGGCTTTTCCGGTTGCTGCAAGGGGCAGTTTGAAAAAAAAATCCATGCTTTGCGTTTTTGGCACTACGAGGAGTTATTCCTCTCGAGATTGTTCCTGAAGGATGTTCTATGAACTCTGAACTCTACTGTGAACAGCTAGAAAGAATGCAGGTGAAATTATCACAGCGTTTACCCAGCATTGCTTAACCGTAAATGAGTTCTGTTCCAACAAGATAACGCTCGGCCACACACTTCCCGTCAGACCAAGGAAACGTTACAAGAGATTCATGGGATCGAACTTCTGTCACACCCACCATATAGACCAGACCTTGTTCCGTCAGATTATTACTTGTTTCGATCCATGGTTCACTTTCTTCAAGGGAAAAAATTTAATAACTTTGCAGAACTCGAAATTGCGGTGCAAGAGTTTTTCGACAGCCGTCCCAATGAATGGTACCAGCGTGGGATCGAGCAACTGGCTGAAAGATGGCTAATGACAGTGGATCACAATGGGTTATATTTTGAATATTAATCTTATTTTTTATTAACGAAATAATATTGAGAAAAAAAGGACAGGAGGGTTCTTAGTAGAAGACGAAATGAATACGTTTTGCTTATTTTATAATCTATTATCGTTTTTAATGTTTTCAATTTTATGTGTGTCCTTTAAAGCCGCTTATTATAATGTCGCCTCCTTGTCAAAACACCACCATCAGCTCCAATCTGCTCAAATATATTTGTTTATGTTTCAATTAGTCGAATTAAGATGGAATGGAATTATATATCGACCATTTCACCTCAAATCGACCAAGTAAAAAGGAAAAAAAAAAAAAAGTGCAGATTAGATCTGCATGGAACTTTCCCACAGATTTTGAGAATTTCTTTTCTTTCCAAAATCTACACTTTTTTTTCCCTTGCTCTACAAGTCTCTTGCTCTGAAAGCATTTATCTGCGATATTGTTTTCATTATTACTCCATTTAGTAATCATTTTCAAGGTATTATAGCATAAAATCTATAATAAGTTTCTATCTAATGTGTGTTTTGTTGTTTTTCAGGGCGATAGCGGGGGACCCCTGTCGGTGGTGGGTAAAGACGGACGACACAGTCTGGCCGGGATCGTCAGTTTCGGGGTGACAGGGTGCGCTCTTCGACCCGCCTTCCCGGACCTGTACACCAGGATAGCTGAATACCTCCGCTGGGTCGACGTCAACGCACTCTAAGGAATATACCGTACTCTCCAAGCCATGCTTCTGGTGGGAAACCAAAGTTGTCTGCAGTGCCACCATCGCTACTTGCGGATCTCCTTACACAGTTGAAACTGAGTGTTCTCGATTCGTATCACGCCTAATTATACAGTTCTCGCACTGGCTACGATCGCTCCATTAGTTTATAATAGAAGTTATTAATTTTGATAATATTATAAATAGTTAAATTAATAAGCACAAGTTGTTTGTTTTTATTCGTGGAAAAATAATGAAAACAAAGAATTCAACATTTATATTATCTAATTATGAAATGAAAAGAATAATAAAATTTCTTTTCATTTCATAATTCAACCAAATATTTATGAATATTCTTAACATTTTCTGCAGAGATATTGTGAAACACTTGATAAAACTGAAGAAAAATATATAAAATATACGGGAGTACAGTAGAGTCCCTAGGACCCCCCGTCCGGATCACCGAAAGTCCGCATTAAACGGAATTTGCTGTAAAATGCACATGATAAATATTTTAAAATATTTAGCGCGCCGTCTTCTTTGTTGGCACTTTTTCATCGTAGCCAACTGAGTAAGTCAAGTCAAACCCTCTCTTTGAATTATTTTCGTACTTACCGCTCGCTAAATTAAATTTTTAATTTACTAAATTTTAATTGGTTTTTTAAAATCCCGTCCGGATTATCGGGACTTTGCTGTTCTTTCGGTATTACTACCATCTTCACCCGCGATTTAAAAATGATGAGCTGAAGGTGGTAGCAATACCGAAAGTACTCCCATATATTTTATGCATTTTGTGAAATAGACAATATTTAAAAAGTATGATTTTGTCTCATGCCATCGTCAGCACAGAGTTGTAACAGTTTCCTAGTTTGGCATATTTATACAATAATATCAGAATTATTCTGATATTGGGCTTTAGAATACCTGGAGAAACTAGATATGGTGCTCACAAGATACTACAAAAGAGAACTGAAGCTTCCCAAGTCAACTCCAAACAGCTTCGTCAGAGTAGAGACTAACAGCTACAACCTTAGTGCCATCGTAATCGGAAGAGCAGTGGGCTGGTGGAGCAAAATACTGGAGATGCCGGCCGACAGGTACCCTAGACTGTGTTACTAACGTCTCCTGTTCCTGAGCAAGCAGCCTTCAGACCTACCGGCCTACAACTGGGTGACTCAACTCCGGAATATCCTAACCTCTGTAGGCTATTCATGGTTATGGGATACTCAGGACCCTGATCTTATCAGCAGGCATAAGAAAAAGATTGTGAGTCGATTTGAAGAAAGGAGCCGCGATAGAGACATTCAGCACATCCTCGAATCTAACTATAACCTCACATACAAGGATATTTACTGTTACAACGTCTACTTAAAGCTGAGGGCAAACATCGAGAGGACGAGAGTGTTGGCTCAGATACGGCTGTGTAGAGAAAGCCTGTCAAGAGTGACGGTGGGAGGAATGACCTACCTCTTCAACAGGGAAGACAGCTGTAGTGTCTGCAACGAAGACCGACCGGACGACATCCACCATTTCTTCATGGAGTGTCCAGCCTTCAGCCAACTAAGAAAAAAGTACCTGGTAGAAGCACTAAAGAGCCCACAACCTCACAAGACCCTTTTCAACATTGCAAACAACCAAAACCTCAATAATATTATACTATACATAGTAAGGGCGCTAAAAATTAGAGGACATTGAAGTATTCAAATAAAATACCATTTTTTTTTTTTGTTTTAATTTGTTAATTAACAGTTAGGTTCCATATTACTTTGTATTTTATTATTATTATTATTTTTTTTTTTTTTCATTTATTTGTACTTTTTTTAAACTGAATGTATATATCAGGCCGAACCCTGAGCCTAAAAGATGTATTTCTTAAAGGCTAATAAAGAATTGAATATAATTGAATTGAATATATAATATTCTGATATTACCTGAGGCTGTGACTCTTCGTCCCCAGAGAAGCACAAAGAAGGGAAAGTTAACTGTGAGAGTTCAAAAATAGAAATGTGAAACAAAATGGTAGTTATAGGAAGTAAAGAGAAGACATTAAAATAAACTGAAGAAATAGTATTCATAATAAAGTACATGGTATGCAGATATAATAATCACAATTGTATAAATATGCCAACCTAGCAAACTTGAATGTTACTGTTCAACTTAGTGCTGACCCTGGTGTAACCTGAAACCGTTACTCTTTATGTATATATTTTTGTGGAATTAAACAAAAGTTAAACAACTTGTTTGTTACTTAACCAGGTATAGGGAAAGTTATGTAATCGCCAGATATTTGATGCTCAATGTTCTATGTTTTTCTTGAATTATTACTCTGAACAAAATGGTAAATAAAAGTGTTGTTTCAAAACTGTTTCTGTCAGAATCGTAGAAATCTTAGCCTTATTTTTGAACAGAAAAAGACCTTGTGGACAGAAAGACAAAAACGCAAGCTTGTGAAGTTAATTTGAAAGCTAGACGAAATTAAAATCCAGATTCAGTTGTAAAAAAAATATTCCCTCAAAAGTTCTGATAGAAAGGAACTTAACCTTTTTTTAATGACTATTGTTCCCGTTTGGGGACACAGATTCATAATGTTTTTAAATATATTTTCTCTTCTCATTTCTTTTTGGAAACTTTCGTCAAGTTTAATTGATATGAATCGTGGTTTAGCATATTTCCGACCAATTTCCATTGATAAACTATTTTAAAAAATTGTTAGAAAAGTTCATTTTCTGATTAAATTTCTTTTTTAATCCATAATTTTTTTTTTAATGGTTTGAAAGTATGTGAATTTTTAAATATGCCAAGGAAACATGAGTAATTAATATAAAAATACAATTTGTTCAATAAGTTTAAAAAAAAAAAAAAAAAAAAAAAAGTTTTTTTAAAAATAGTATCCTCGATTTTCATATGACAGACAGTTAACTTTAATTGGAGTGCCATGTCATCTCTGCTTGGACAGAACTGTGTGTATTTTTTTAATAATTAGTGAATATACCTCTTGTTTTTATATGGTATTGCTCAAACCGACACGATGTATGTATTTAAGAAATAAAATATTAAAGATTCTTTTTTTTTTTTTAAATGTTCCTTAATCTTTTTTTCCATGCTTTGTTATTAAAATACAATTGAACATTATTACATGAAGTGACATTGTCTCCGGTGAAGATAATACTGCAAGTGTTAAATCTGCGGAGAAAGTTTGTTTTTTTGGATATTATATATAAAACGAGAGAAAAAAGTGAATTCTTGATGTTTTGCTTGAGATCGCCCTCTGCCGACATGCCAGGAATCGAATCTGATATTTCTTACAATAATTACGGGTGACTGATTCGCCATCTTCGCTGTAAGCATAGTTGCAATTCCAATGGCTCTTGTAATTTTAAAAAATGTTTCAAAATTCTCATTGTAAGTCTATGTGTTAGCTCTCGTTTTCATAACTAGATGTAAATTTTGATTGCACTTTGTAAAAACATTCACTAATACGATTTTTCCTAGCTTCCACAACGTGAGCCTCAAATGATAAGAAATGTATCTTTCTTGAAGGACTGAAAGTTGTGCGTTATGGTTTATGGATGAAAAATACTGCGATACAAGGCTCCTTGATTTCTACTTGAATTTTGTGAGCATGATTCGATCCTGCTAATCATAAGAAGTCATGATATTGGGATCTCAATGACGGGCATAACGTCCTAGGAATCATTTTAGCAATGTATAGTTTATGTCAATATTTATAGTCTTGGAGCGCGCACTTTACACCTTCAAATATCCATACTAAAAAAAAAAAGTCAAACTTCATAGCAGTGTCTTGAGATGTTTCTCCAAGTGGCCTAGTTCTCGAGAAACATGAACCATTTCAAAAACCGCAGTCTGTAGTTGATTTCTTCTCTAATATATTTTAGAGTAAAATAACTTGAAAAGTTCCGATTTCATTTTATCTATCATTTTGCTTTATTAGAGTTATGGAACATTTTCTTCACAAGTTCAATCTTCTTTTATTCACAAAAAATTTCATGTTTTCCGAACTTTGATTTCAAAACATTTTCTATTTGTGTGTTGTCTGTGAAGACGATAACTCCCGATAGAATGAGAAGCACCTCGAAGCCTCAACACAAAAACTCTAATAACTGTTCATGTAATGAATGTACATGACATTTTCTATTTAAATTCAATTCACCGTGTAAGGACACCTATCAATATTCAGCGAAATCGCCAGAAGTAAATTAGAGATCAGAGGGGGGCTCAAATCAAAAATACTAGTAACTGATTTAATGATTGTTTCGAAACAAAATTTAGTATGAGGATTTCAAGTTAACTAATGAAACGGTCGACTGGTTTTGGAGGTAGAGCGAAAAACTTGTTTAATTCGCCCAAGGGAAGTACATTGCCGGGGATTCTTGATGACTTTTTCATTGACATTCAGTTTTTTTTCTTTTTAAAATATAAATGAATTTCGATTTGATCATTTGGATGATACTTTCTATGAAAAAAAATATAGACGGCACAAATAACTCAATTTCTCAAGAGGACGTTACACCTCGCACCTTTACCGGGAACAGTAGCCTATTGAGCTTAGGTCTCTGTTTCCGCAAGAAAATTAATGCTTTTCAAAAATTAACATAGTCTTATACATTTTTTTGACGAAAAATATTCAGTCAGTGCATTAGGTCCTTTTTTTCTAGTAGAAATGTGGACAATTTTTGACGAAAAAACGTCTTAACCTTAATATCGAAATTTTTCGAGTTACGTCATTGTTCCGGTAAAGGTGCGACCTGTACAAGGTGTCGATCTTAGTAGTAGTGGGTGAGTTTAAGAAAATAAAAGATGAAATATTAATTTTTAATATATATTATATATATTATCATTTGTCACTTTATTTATTTTTTTACATTATCTTATTACAAAAATAAAAACAGCACAACCAGGAAAATACCATTCTAACTACTAATATTCCAAAAATGAAGATTTAACTATTCACATTTTCCGTGTTTCTTGTTGCTAAGAGGGAAAAGTTTATAATTCAAATAAAACTTTTTTTTTTTTAATGTTAGAGAATGGTATTTTACTGAAAGTCCGATATCATACAATTTTTAAAAAAATGTTACAAAATATAAAAATCAAATAAAGAATATAATACTAAACAGCCCTTTATAATAAACATCTCTTAAAGTATAAATTTAAATTGAAATTACAAAAACAAAAAGATTCATATTGCATTTTGAGGTAACTGAAATAAAATCAACCCTGTGATAATCATAATATAATCATCTTAAATACACTGTGGTCATGTTCCAAAATGCAAAACCGAGAAGATAACATCCTCTTGGGTTGGAAGTTCATCAAACCATTTGGAATGATTAATGTTTTAATATTTTTAATTGAGTATTCAGAGGAACTGTGGAAGACTTAGAGAACATCAGTTCCATTTCTGTCTGTTAGTATGTTTGTAGCACGTATATTAACGAAATTTTCAGAGCCTTTCAAAGATCGTCCAAGTTAATAAAATAAAGGATATGTGGCAAATCAAGTAATTGGGGGAGGGAGTTTTGTAAACTGTCAGCTCTATAACGGATGATTGGATTCTAAAGTAACCTTCTAAGGCCGGTTCTTTGACAAGGGGGGGAATGTGTGCAAGACGCACGACTGTGTATGTATATATATATATAATTTGACACATCTAGAATCCATATAACTCAGGGTACAAATCACCAAACGGACAGATAACGTTACTTTATCTTCTAGTCTCTCCTGATAATCAATTTAAAATATTGAAACTTTAAAATCATATCTGTTTTGGTGGAGTTTCAACCCAAACTGATGTTTTCTTCTTGGTGTTGCATTTTCAATTTCCAGGAGTGCATACGATAGTACATATCTTACAGGGTCTCAACTCCGTAACATATTCATATTGCCAAAACAATACAATAGCCCTAATAATAATAATATAGTTTAAAAAATATCTTTTGTGTAAAAAAATACTTTTAAAATGCCTTCTTTTAATAATGTTATTTACAATATACACTTTGTACACTCTTAATAAGTAGTTTTTCTTTTTTTAATTCTGTTATTCTTGACTTCATGCTAGCTTGAATAAAGTTATTATAAACCTAATCTAGATATTGTAGTTAAAGCCCGCGTATGAGTCACAAAAACAAACAAACCTAATCTAAATAATGATAAGCGTAAATTCGGGTGTAAAGATAAAATCTCTCAATTATTTTTTTTGTTTTGAACACGTCAATGGCTCATACACAGACACGTACTGTACTTGCAGGCCGTAGTGGCCGTGATCCGAGAGCCCTTCACGAAATGAGCTGGGCACAGACACCACGATAACAACATTCCTTCAGTTCAGACAGAAATTAAAATTGTTCGGAAAATCAACCGACAAAAGAAGACGGACTCATTCATTACTTATCAGATATTTTCACTATATGACTCCGATGTCACAAGAGCACCAGATATTTTGAAAATATTTGACAAGTAGATGTCTGTTGTTCTTCTTGGATATCCTTCTGACAACATGAATTTTCACAAAGTAGATCTTGGAATCCATTCAACACTTAAAATGGGATTTACCCGGATCTACATTTCATAGTCACTGCCTTCCTAATTGGAATGACAACGTGATCCTTCCTCAGACAGACAACAATACGTATTAACATCATTTAGTAGATACTCACATACAATAGCAATAGGGTTTGGGCTAGTTTTTGAGATCAATTGTGTGGATGTCGCAAACTCATTGTAAATAATGCCTTTTTACAAAAGCTCAAAACTGTGAACTCTTTATTTACAATTGATAAATATCAGCATGTCTCAGTTAAACAAATTGACAATTACCTACCTAATGATACTTTGAAAAAAATAATAAAAATACTGCTTTTCCAATGCTTCATTTTACAAACAGACCCAGTTTACATTCACTAAATTTGTAATATGCCGCTGAAGATGACATAGTAGTGCCGAAAACTTAACCAGACCCTGATTGTAAAATAAAGCTATGGAAAGACATATTTTTATTTATATTTTCAGAAGTATGCATTCGTAAAGAGGCGACTTTGTAAAGAGACGAAGGTTACAATGAGTCTGAGACAGGGTGACCAACTCTGGCGGATGTTGCTGCAAGCTACGGTACACAGTTTCACTACTACTAGGCGTGTAGTCAGCTAGAAGCCCAGTCTGGAGAGAGAACGGATTGTCAACCTCTTGTGGTGTCCGGGAGCCCACGTCTTGCTCTTTGCCTTGAAGTGTTTCAGGTCTGAACTGTGGGCTGGGTCCTGCATCGCTCGGTATGTTTGCGGTTCACACAAATGTTTGTACTCTCCGAAGAACGCCTTGTAGCCGCCATGAAGGAGGTAGCACTCCGGATAAGCGAGGGTCGGATAGTCGTGTCCTGCTCGGTCCTCTTTCCTCAGAAACCTCGATCTGCAACCATCACAAGCAATACACTTAGATACAGTTATCAATAGAAGAAAGCTTTCTTATAAAAATATGAAAAACGTGTCGAGCTGAGGCGCACCCCATCGTCTTTTGACAAAAATATCTTCCCGGTTGAGGTAAGCTGATGATACAAATGTACACAAGCTGTAATGGAGATCTCAACTTTTGACAAGGAATCTATCTCACCACCGACATTTTTTTTTTTTTCAAGCAATCAAGGCATGCGGAATCTCGAACTCAACCTTCTTATTTCAAATGGATCACATATTTTTCTTGTGAACAAAAATAAACTTTGAAGGAGAGCAACCTGTTGGATAGCCGTTGATATATTCAATGTTTGACAAAGTTTAACAAGGCTCGACTGGTTGGACACTTACAAGAAAGGTCCCCTCTCGGAGGAGAACTCGCAGTGGAAGATGAGAATGTTCCTCTTGTTGGGAGGAGGTGCTCCTGAAGGCTGTTGGAGCAGATCTTTCAGAATGTCATCGCAGGTGTACAGGTTCACAGCACCTCGAATATGACCTCCATCGTACTCGTAGGGATACCTACAATACAAATAGAATAACAATAAAAAATTTGTCGATGAATCACTCGCAATATACTTTCCCAGCCAGAAATAATTAAGTTTCCACTCTCCCTCTATCCATTTGGTTTCGTTCTCATGAGGTTTTGGATTTACATACGAAATTTCTTGTCGTTACATTTATTACAAAATAAATTATCGAGGTTTCTGTGTTCGCCCCGAATTGCATAAAAACACAAAATAGCCCATCTGAGACATCCTAATTGGGCGTTCAGAGTATCACTTTCGTGTTGCATTGGCTCCAAGACAGTTGCTTACACCAAAAAGTGATCAATATCGTTTTTGTAGAGAATTTCATGCTTTTTAATTTTGAAAAGAACACTTTTCTTCATAGGAGTGATCAATATCGTTTTTGTAGAGAATTTCATGCTTTTTAATTTTGAAAAGAACACTTTTCTTCATAGGAGCGCATAATAGGTTAAAATATATTCACGAAAAATTATAAAAACTCTTCATTTTTGCATATAATTAGGCAACCTAATTATAGGTGACGCACGCCCCCTGTGCGAGTTTTCAACATCTCCTAAATATATCAAATACATTTAACTTAGCAAAACTTTTAATGAAATGAGTCACCAAAATCAAGCAACGGCTTTAAGACTGATAACGACAAAGTAAGCATATGCAATCAAATAATCGAGCCGTTTTCGCTTCAGTCTAGATTTCAATATTTCGCTTTGACAGAGACAACTCTTGAACTGGTGTATAAGAATGGTTGGTTACCTGCAGTCGATGATCTTGTAGGAGTGTATCCTATCGTGGAACCGTCCTGTAAGGAGGTGAGCAAGGGTCTCACAAGAGATGGCCTTGAGATCCTGATGCTTCCCTGAGGTCAGAGGGAGCGCGAAGGGCCGGCTGAAGTCACCAATCAGCTCCTCCTGGGTAGCTGAACAAAAAACAACTCACAATAAGAATACATATCAGGAAATATTTATAAATAGAATTCAAAAGGGGCGGCTTTCAGTACTTTTTGGATTATATCCGTTTCAAGTACACCAAAGCAAATATAAAATTTGTGCTACGCAGGATCGGATTTTCATGAAATTTCACATCCTTATAAGCCCTATTAAAAAAAAATAAGTTTTTTTCGGAAATCTGGGGACTTGAATAAGTAAAAATATTGCGTAATTAGGAAAAGTGGATAGAGCAAGATTCCCCAGATGTAGGATTGGAAGGTAAACATGGATAGAAACTAGCCCGTTCTCCTTTAACCGCTCCGTTGATTGGGTGGGATTTACCACTGATGATGACGCTGTTGCGTTGAAAACTTGTTCTGGTCAAAAATAAAACAGTGGGAAGACAACGTCTTTTATTTCCATGAGAAATCTCGTCCCACAACATGTTACTAGCATATGTAAAAGTGGATCAAACTGAGACCTAACGAACCTTTGACAACAGTTACCCATACACAAGTCAATATAGGTCTATAATAACGAGATGTTGTGGTGTTTATAATGCGTAATTTCCATGAGATGTAATTTCGTCATTTGAGATTCACCTCGGTCATCTCGGGGAAGTCGGGTAGCGTCAAAGGTTACTTTGCATCTTGACTAACTATTCAACTCCAGGATATCGCCACATCCAGTTTAATATTCTGCTACTGTGACATGTACTTACATCTCTGAAGTGCCAGTTTGATCTGTGTCTCAGCCTGGGTGTCCCCTCCGTCCTCTAGGGCCGCTTTCTTCGTGGTGAACCCATACTGAAACAGGGTGCCTTTGTTCTCAGAGGCAGCACGATCTCCAAGGGGCTTCTTGGCACGCTTCCCCCGGGCAGGGCTCAGGATGCCGGAGATGGTGTGTGGTCGCTTCCTCGACTTGGGGGTGGGCAACTGCTCTGCCGAGAAGAGACAGCTGAGGTTGGCTGGGGGCAGCGAGAGGCTGTCCTCCTGGGGGCAGATGGCTCCCATCCCCAGCAGCTCTGTGAACCCGTCCTCACCGCCCCCACTCAGTGAACAGGCCGAATCCGTGCTGTCCATGGAGCAGAAGGTCAGGCAGCGCCGAGGGGATATCTTTTTGTTACTGTTCGCTTTGACGCTTGGCTCCACGAATCTAAACACAAAATAGAACACCACACTTAAAAACATCGTAATCTCAAGATAACAGAATTTAATCTAGACTCCTTATCCGTATCATAGTCAAATAAATGGTACCATTTTGGCCAATACTTTAAACACTATTCTCTAATTCGATAAGAACTTATTCAAGACATTCCCCCTTTTCAATTACATTATATTTAACTAAGATAAACTAGTTTTCAAATCATTGAAGTTTAAAATGAAATTTCGTCCATGAAATAGATTAGCGGAGAACCAAATGCATTAGTAGGTCTTTCATCCAGCATTATCTACAAATAAATACTTAATCAGACAATGATATTGGATCACACTGCGAAATGTTCATATATTTGAATAAACATTTAGCTATCTCGAATAAGTACTGAGACGAAGGAAATATTATTTTATAGACTGTCTCCGTGAACGTGGATAGGCAAAATTTCAACTCCTAAAGTCTTATCAAGTAGTTTTAGCCCGGGCAAAAGTTCATGAAGCATTTTTGGATCAAAATGAAGATTCTACTATCGGGGTTGTACTGGCTGACACTGCTATTAATTCTACTGCAGCTAAGTTCTGCATGTTCCTTCTTGTATATAACAGAACATATTTTGGACTTAAATCACCAAACCAATCCACCTTGAGGTACCAGAAGAAGGTGGCTTGAAGAATTACTGACACTTCCATGGGAACAGTCAGTTTAACAACATATTCACATGGCGTTTTTCGCAGTCGCATGTAAAAATAAATAAATCCAAAAGATATGATAAAACGTTCACAAAGCCTGTTGAGTGTGGCCTGTGTTCTGATTCTTACATTGAAGTTGGCTGTATGGATGGACCTGCGCAGATGATCCGATGTCATCCCATGGAGGAGGAACAGCCACCTGAGTCCTAGGTGGTTCGGGTGGATGACATGCGCAGAAAAGATGAATCATAGTCATTACCTGAAGGAAGCGTTTGAGGAGGCCTCCGAGAAGGCTGAGTCTTGCGATGAGTTGTCCGACTCCTCGAAGAGAGAAGACGGGGTAGGCTTGTGTCGGACGACCAGTGTGTAGCCAGATGGACTGGCCATGAGGGGACTGTTCTCGTCCAGAACCAGACGGCGGGCACAACGGCCCGGCGGGGTCCGCATCCGGAGACCCAGCCGCATCAGTCTGAAACACACACAAAACATAAACATTAGTCCATGTTAAGTAGCCAGTGTTCTAGGGAAATAGGCACCATTATTCCAAGTATATCGTTACAATATATTTTACACCATCATTAGGGCTTAGAATACAGAGGGTTGAGGAGAAGACATGTTGGCTTAGTGGAGTCTTAAGGCCTCCACAGACCAGAGTGAAATTTCGGAGCGATGTCTGATCTTCCTTATTGCACAGCTGACCCTGACTCCATACACAAAGCGGTGCATGAAAACCGCCATACCGGAGAGTCTATGAAACTCCAACAATTTTCCCATAGGACTAACAGCTTTCGCATAAATCAATCAAACGTCTCAAAACATGGATTGCCATTTTCAGAACGTTTTCGGCATATATCTCAAAAATTCAAGTCAATTAAAATGTATCTTTTAGTTTTCACTATAACTTTTATTTGAAGAAACTTTTGATTAAAGCAATAATACAAAAGGCATAAGATAAATTGAACTTATGCCCCGAAATAATTTTGGTCTCAATTTTCGTTCGATTTCGGCAAGATGTTAGTTAGGAGAAGTGACATCAAATTTCAAGTTGATTGCTATAATAGCTTCTGAGTTACATGGGACAAAGCAAGAAGCCAAATCCAGACATAAATAAACATCAGTCCATAGCTACTGCATAAATTAAATTAAAAAATGTATAACAGAATACATTAGATGGCAAGGTCAAATAAACAACTGTATTCTAAATAAACAAACACGCATGCGGAAGGAATACATTATATGGACGTTAACTCTTCCGATAAAATATTTTTAAAAATGTATATACTTATATCTGTACCTCGGAGGTAAACTGCACTATGTCAGTTTTTTCCAAAATCTGTTTTTTGCACTAAGTTGTACATCTTTTTGATCTCTATTTAGTGGTATACTGCATCATGTCCTATTTAAAGTAATTACAAAATAACAGATTGGTAAACTTCACTAACCCTAATGTCAATTTGGGGAGAAACAGAACTAAGTCCACTTGATGCTTTTTTATTTTGAGGCAATAAAAAGATACAAATATTTATCTTTTAATGCGGCCTCATATTTCAATGAATGGTTTAGAATAACTGTAGTTATGAAAGTGGAAAATTTAATGCCATTGTGGTGAAATTGACAGTTCAAAATTAGAAAGCTCTCTGCTGTAAAGTTGGGTTTCTATCACATAGTGCAGTTTACCTCCGAGGTACAGATATATATTGTTTAATGTATGTTTTTTCTATTTTTGGAATAAACGTTATAAAAAAAATAATAATTAAAATATTAAGCCTCCTGTAGATCCAACTATTAAATGATCACTTTACTCGGCAATAACCGAGAGAAACTGACATATGAGAAATGTTTAACCTAAATGTATTTTATTTGTATTTTATGTCTACTTCTTCAGAAAATTCATAAGGACTTTCTTTAACGGAATCCATTTTTGTAAGATACGAGGTTTGTGAACACAATCGACAAACCAAAAATAAAAACATTAGGCTTAAGTAATTATCAAAACTGGTCAAAAAATAACTCCTTCTTTGAAATATTTCCAAATAACTATAACTTTCGAAGATAAAAATAAAATCACAATTTTATAATTAAATAATGATAAATCCACATTTTGAATTACCGGATTCGCCCTAACTATATCCACATTTTGAATTACCGGATTCGCCCATACTATATCCACATTTTGAATTACCGGATTCGCCCTAACTATATCCACATTTTGAATTACCGGATTCGCCCATACTATATCCACATTTTGAATTACCGGATTCGCCCTAACTATATCCACATTTTGAATTACCGGATTCGCCCATACTATATCCACATTTTGAATTACCGGATTCGCTCTAACACAAAACTGCCTGTACCAATTATTGTTATTTATATATATATTATTTCCAAAAAAAGAAAGCACTATTTATTGATCATAAAATATTTTCTAGTTTTGAATAACTATGAAAAATAAAAACTATTGTTTTACTGAAAAGAAGGCATTATTATTGATCAATTATTTGTCATTAAATTGGAAATAACTTCTTTTTTACATAAAATTTCAAAAGCACAAACAGAACCTAAAGAAAAAAACATAACTATAGTAGAACCTAAAATCAAAGAATGTTCAGTAAACAAAACATAAATGTACAAACGGAATATTAAGATGAACTTACCCTTTTCCTTTGTTAATAAATTGACTAGGTAACGACTTAAGTTCTAAATACATGTTAAATATAATATATTAAACTAAAACTAACAAACTAAACTAGAGAACTACAACTAAAGCCAAGTGAAGCCGCTCACTAAGGACTAAGATCAGCTGACCCCGGAATGCAGGCTTCACTCCCTCTCCCGCCAAACTTCCCATTCAATCGACCCCCCACCCCTTATTTTCACAAAATTACATTCCCACGATTTTTGGCTTTCGAAAAACTTTTTTTTCAACTACAAGTACTCTGTCTCTATAAAATTTTCGAAATGGGTTTCGGCAAAAAAAATCTATAAAACTAACAAATTAGATGTTAAAATGTATTTTTTTAACAACTAACAAGTTTGAAAAATTATTTTACTTGAAGAAATTTGTTTAGAAAAAAAAAAAATTAAAATTAAATTTTATATTTATAAATAAACTTTGTAAAATGCAGCGAGCAAAAAAAAAAAAATCAATTGTGAGATCACCGACAATGAACTAAGTTTTAGTTTCTCTCTGAAACAATGGACCGATTTGTTTAAAACTCAATAAGTGTCTCACTGAGGGGCTTCTCAATCCTCGTATTAACTTTCATGTTCATATATTCGTTACATCGACATCACATTATTAGGACGTCCCTTCGAGCGATTTGGCTGAAAAATCAATAAGCGACGTCCTTATGGGGTTCTGGATATACAAATTAAATTTCGTGTCGATATATTAATTCTATGGGGGGAGGGGGGATTGTATTCATAGACAAAAAAAACAATTTCTGTCATTTAAAAAAATAAATAAAATAAGTAATTACAGAAATTCTCGCCGAGGAGTGTTCTTTGACCCGCATCAAATTACCAACTGTCCTTAATGAAACACAGCTGTTTCATCATGTTTTTAGGTCAATTTGAGAAATCATTTTCACTTTCTTCAAGAGAATGTTCATTCATGCAAGATTTGCCACATTTTTAGGGCCCCGGTAACTCAGTGGTATGCGTGCTTGCCTTTTGAGCTCAAGATCATGGGTTCGAAACCCGACCAAGGCTCTTAGTTTATTTTATTTGGGAGGTAAAATAAAGT
>OY759214.1:105394108-105474143 GCA_963662175.1 Aradus depressus
GCAGATACCAGGAGTACTTCCATAAAAGTGACACGGCTCCTCCAGGAGTAAACATCAACAGTCTTCGGTGACTAATCGGCAATCTACTTCCCCATAGACAGAGTTGGGCAAAAATCAACTATAACTAATAGCTAAAAACTATAGCTAAATTAGCTGTAGTTGTAATGGACTAATAGCTAAAGATCAGTTGTTATCTGTTTGCCCATAATTGATTATTGTAACTAAATTAGCTATTAGCTGAAATAGGTATCTTTACAACTACAAACTAATAAATAACATTGTTAATTGATTTGCTTTTTGATATGTACGTAGGTTAGGGTGGTCCAAAAATGACAATTAAAAAAAAAAAAAAACGTGCACCCCTAGTTTGGAAGAACTAGACGAAAGAAAAGTCTTGGCGCCAAAAAAAACGAAAAATATTTCAATAACCCGTGCCCCACGGCATTTTGAATTTTAAATGGAATTTAACATGGGTTTTCATATGTATTAAAGTTGAAACAATATGGCGCTTCCACGTTTCATCAAAATGGGCTAAAAATTTTCCACATTGAGCTTTTTGGGGTCGGAGAACACGAATTTGACGTCAAAAAGTTATTTTGACACATGACAGCTGTCAAAAACGCTGTTAACAAAATGACAATAACATTTTTTCTCATTTAACAATCGGTAAATTCAATTGTGTCAAAATAACTTTTTGACGTCAAATTCGTGTTCTCCGACCCCAAAAACCATAATGTGAAAATTTTTAGCACATTTTGATGAAACGTGGAAGCGCCATATTGTTTCAACTTTAATACATATGAGAACCCATGTTAAATTCCATTTAAAATTCAAATGCCGTGGGGCACGGGTTATTTCAAATATTTTTCGTTTTTATTGGCGCCAAAATTTTTCTTAAGTCGAGTTCTTTTAAACTAGGTGGTGCACGTTTTTTTTTTTTTTTAATTGTCATTTTTGGACCACCCTAACGTAGGTACTTGAATTTCAAGGAAAATAAATATTAACAAGTTGCAGAAAACACATTTAAACTTTTAATATTAAAATAAAATATATACATACTTTAAAATAATCTTTAAAAACTTAAGCAAAAAAAAAAACTATTTTAATTAATAATATTGAAATATTTACAAATAATCTTTTAAAAATTTAAGGAAAAAACTAAACTATTCTTCTTCATTATAAATAAATTAATTGGCTTTTAATACCACTCTCATTTCAAAGTTGTTATCGCTTAGTCGATACGCTTGGCCTGTTTGTAATTGTCGCAAACGAAAATAGTCTTCAACTGGAGCCGAAGAGAGAAGAGGAGGGTTGCACTTCCTGAGTACCTTCTTGAGAGCTTCCAAACTGTTGACATCAGTTAATGCGCAGCAAAAATAATTTGAAAGTTATTATGATTATTAAATTTGTATTTTTCATGAGTACAATTTAAACAAAAATCATGAGAAACTGAGACATCAACGTTCCACGCCTTATTGACTTGACATGAACCTTCTCGTGTACATACATTTTTTCCGTCAACAATAATTATTATTATGAGGGGATCTTTAATCTATTGTCAAGTAAATCAGAGATATTTCTTGACAAAATCACAAAATGATTTTCAAATTGTAAAAATTAAAATCTAGTCATGATATGATTTTTTCCCCCAAAGCAAATAATTGTCACATTCAACCCCTTGCTCAAAAAACACACGTAAGGAGATAATTAGTTGTTAGTTGGCAGCTAAAGCTAATTAGTTTAAGTTACCATGACAGCTATTTTCTATAGCTGTTTATTTCAACTAAATGCTAATTTAGCTGTAAAAATTAGCTGCGTGTCAACAGTTAATAGCTAAATTAACTGCATTTTTATCGCAACTAATTCTGTTTAAGCTATTAGCTGTAGTTATACCTTAGCTAACTAAAAATTAGCTAGCTAATGCCCAACTCTGCCCATAGAGAATTAATCAACTAAATTTTCGCTCTTCCTCTGGAATCATTATATACCGATTTCACTGAAAATCTTATGGAGTTTTGGTCCCACATATAAAATTTCGTATCGATACATTCATTATATCGGAAGGTATCGTGTTCACAGACACACACGACATGTTTTTTTAAATATTTGGAATCTAAAGGTCGGAAAACACGAAATTCCGTTCAAAACTCCGCACGTTATGTCATACACTTCCCGTATACTTCATATATCTAGAACTAAAATATAACTGCTAACTAAAAATGACGTTTTAGTTGGGAAGTTTGAATATGTTCAGATTGGACTGAGATGGAGTCAACACAGGTGGACCTTGTTCCTGTTGTTTACAATGATGTGAAGTATGACAAATGTATTTATTGGTTGGGATCAGGTAGATGTCAGGTGAGGAGACATCCAGAAGTTGGTGGAGATACCAGGAGTACTTCCATAAAAGTGACATGAGCTCCCATCAGGGCTCCTCTAGAAGTGTCATGAGTAAACAAGAACAGAAGGGTCAAAGTGCAATAAGTTGGTGCATACTGTGTACCTTCAATGGAACAACTTGCTTACAAAGTGCAATAAGTACCTGTGAGTAAAAATATTTAACATAGGACGAGTCCGACCCAGTTTGCCGAGTGGCGAGTCCGACCTCTTTTTGCGACCTCCCAGGAGGAGAAGAAACTCAACTCAGCAGTTTTGGACAAAAACAATACTATAAGGAAAGTTCCCTTCGACTGGGAAAATGGCTGGAGTTGGCTCTATTGGGGATCTGGCCCAGAGCCGAGGTGGGAATGATCGTATTGTTTCCGAAATATGATACTCCATACCATGTGTTCACGATGAGAAAATGATGGTCTGCCATCTCTAGCGGGCCAATGAAACCACAAATGATGGTCTGCCATCTCTAGAGGGCCAATGAAACCACAAATGATGGTCTGCCATCTCTAGCGAGCCAATGACACCACAAATGATGGTCTGCCATCTCTAGCGGGCCAATGAAACCACAAATGATGGTCTGCCATCTCTAGCGGGCCAATGAAACCACAAATGATGGTCTGCCATCTCTAGCGGGCCAATGACACCACAAATGTTTATTATTTATAATTATTTTATCGAAATTTGCAAATTGTATAATATATATTTTATTTCCCAGCTATACTTACTGAGAGCTATACATAAGAGGAGTTATGAAAATAATTTATGTTGAGTTTTCAACAGAATTATCGCCATCCCAAGCCCCGAGTCCAAAAATAAAAAATCATGAATATGTGTCTGCGAAGGCGATAACTGCCTGTAGATAAAATGTACTGACAACAAATTTGTACGTGGATCCAACTATTGATTTTCATCCAAATGATAAATCGGATTTTAGTCAAATCGGCCAAGTCAATGGTATGAAATTTAATATGTGTTTTCAGAAGTTTATAAGTAAGACACCTACTGATATTCTTCTAAACAGGACAAAAGTGAAGGAGGGATTATAAGGAGAGCAGAAACTTAGTTTATTACAAATAATTCGAAAAGGGGAAGTACATTGTACATTGAGGTGATTCACAGACAACTTGTTAAGTACCGTACACTGTTTGTTCATAGATTTTATCAATTAATTTTTTTTTAAAATTATTTTCATCATGTTTCTCTTCCTCAAAATTTAGAGATTGCAACCCCCCTCCCCCGGCTATGCCCATGGCTGGAGAGTAAACTATTTCTCGTTATGCCAGTAGGGTGGGTGACCGGGCCGAACGACACACCAGTTGGCAGCCCCAGGGTGCACCCCCGAGGGGGAGAATTAAAGAGAAACTCGAACTGAACTGAAACAAAAGGCAAGGCAGGGTTGGCCAAGTTTCCCAGGCCTCCATCCTCTCGTTCTTGTAGAGTAATTAGCATTCAGACCTTCTTATATCGAGCAAAAAACAGCATCACATTGGGCATGCGCAGTCCAAAACATGGCAGTTCGGACCAGCGACACCTCTCACAACTGGCATTACTTCCCTCATTAAACAAAAAATCTACCTATTTAACCTCATTTAGCGTCTACCTATTTAACCAGAATACATATTTAACCTAATTTTAGCATCAAACAGTCAGTTTTTCCAAAAGGTTGCCGAAGTTCAAGTACTATGGGAGGGAGTTCACCATGAATCGCAACTTACTTCAAAAACCAGCTAAATGGAATTTAGGATAAGAAAAAAAGTTGGTCAATCACCGGTGGCCAATTTCCTCAGCGCCAATAGGCGCCTTTAGGATAAACTTTAATATACTCTAGAATAGCAAGTATGAAGTTGGCTATCACACAATCGTTTTCATAATCGAAAACTTACATTTAAAATGTCATTGCTATTCATGTTTCATAATTGAAAATAGACAACAAAAATGAAAAATTGGTCCATAAATCACCGGAAATGTACTTCCCCAGTGAGAATCCTCTCATGAAACTCAATATTCGGCCGATTTGGCTGAAAATCCTCCTCTTCAGCTAATTCCGCTGAAAATAGAGAATGGTCGTCCTTAATGGATTTTAAATTTACAAATAAAATTTCGTGTCGTTACTTCATTACATAGGCATTTATTGGGATTTTTGTGTTAAGCGTCCCCACCTCCCGTGTTGCATTTACAGACACACAACACACACATAGGCAGATTTAATTTCGATGAGAACTAAACATGAAAATTCAGTTGGATTACATAACTTCCCCTATACTTTGTATGGATGAGGAAGTAGAAACTAATTTGAGAGGACAGACTTTGACGTAATGGGGGATACCTTGAAGAGAGCTGAAGACAAGCAGGAAACGTAGGCAGTGATTGTGATAGGTAAATATCGCTGACAGTGCCTCCTACCGACCTCCTTTCTAGTCTAGAGAAAACAAACCTGGGGAGGACGAGTTGGCAAGAAGGATTGTTTGGAGTCTCCCGAAGAGGTGACCTGATAAAGAAGTAGGTCGCCCTGGTAGTCGGAATATTATATAACAATTAAGATTTCCCTCGTCACCTTTGATTTTTAGCATAAAAAAAAACGAGACTAGAGGGAGAGTGGAAACTTGGTTGATTGGAAATATCAAGTGGGAATTGATTAACCATTCACCGGGGCGGGGTAGTCGTGGATCTTTTCCCCCCAAAAAACAAAATAAACGGAGGGTGAGGACACGTAGCGCCCTATATTAAGTGGCCAAAAATGTTAAGGGAATAGAGACAACCCTGCGATAAAGCTTGATCTCCACATAAATCAAATAAGATAAAAAAAAAAACAGACAGTTCCATCGGGGTCGGCCCTCAACTTGACTGTTCTCTTGCGGCACCTGACAGGCCTCGTCTTCCGACCGACCAATCTACACTAGGTATCCGGTATAACTTCTGTTTTGGAAAGTTGTCAGGTGTTATGAATCGAAAATATATGACAGTTTATAAGAGAGACGGCCGTCGGGGCAGGTCCTGGAAAAGGGTACCTTGCCTTGCTTTCTCAGTGGACTGTCACTGTCAGCCCCAGTGACAGATATTGGGCTAGCCAATAAAAAACAGAGTTTTTTGGGGCTTAACATCCTTCTCCAACAGCCACAAGTCCAAGTTTCAGAAACCATAAACCTAGCTCCCACAGTGGTCCTCTTAAACGGTGGACAATAAAAGAACTCCTAGCTTGAAATTGATCGTTCTAATTTCCACTTTATTGTACTCGTATTGTATACTCCGAGAGCTAGCTAGATAAGATATCAACAGAACTTTTTAAAGCAAGACCTGTCTAAAGAGTTGGAACCTAGCTCTTATCCCAAAGCCAGATTGCATTCTTAATAGGTGGCAATAAACAATCATAAAAAAAGTAAGTTGTCTATTTGCATGATTATTAATATTTATTTTAATTTGTATTAGTGTACGTTCATGTTTATGGTTAACAATATACCTATATTTAATTTTAATGTTTAGTAATGTATTCATAATAAGTCAGGTTCAATTTTTAACTTGTTACAATGTCTATTTTAACGTTCAGTAATGTTTATCAACACACTAATTTTGTTTAATTGTGATTCTAATCTTGATTCCCCCCCCCCCCCCCCCCCCATGTTTGTAGGCCCTGATGATGATATATAATATATCGAAACGTTGGCTTTCAACAGTGTTGCCTGTTTTCTTCCATCTTTCACTGACCCTCACTATCCCTACAATTAGAATCTACAGTCGTTAATCAACATCTATAAAAAAAAGTAATGTTTACAGTTTTCCCAAAAATATCTCAGTATCTATTGATAGTACAGAAAAAATGTGTTCTTGTCAAAATTAAAGAGCATAAAATCTCACTAAAAAAAAAAAGGTTCCATTCTTTTTTGTGGACAAATATAACCTTTCTGGAAAATGCAGGAAGAAAATGATATTGCGAGCGGTCTCAACTAGAATAACCCAGGACTGACTGCAGAGAAACTTGCCTTGAATGGATAATGTGTAATAGTGAAGCGATATCCCAGTAGTCTTAACTCGTTAAACGTACTTACCAAAGACAAAATTTAACAATTTTCAACAGAATTGGGCGCATGTCCACCAGAGCGGCGAAAGAGCGCTCTGGTAGTAGACGATATGGCCACCTAGTTAAAGAGCATCACAATAACTAACGAACCTATTAATTTTCCGCGAATTCGATCGAATGGAGGGGGGCTCAAATCAAAAACCCTAATAACTGTTTATGTAATCGATGTATCGACACATAATTTAGAATGAGTATACTAAGGAGTAAGGATCGATTGGTTTTGGAGGGAGAGAGAAAACTTAGTTGTTTAGTTGGTGCTGGGGAAGTAGATTGTCGATGATTGAGATGATAGTTGTGGAGGGAGACAGGTCTGTTATCAGAGAGAGCTGACCTATTTCAGAACAACACAAGTTCCTTATCTAAAGTATCTGATGGCATAACAGGGCTTTCTTATACCAATCCCTTTTTTACACATCACTCTTCCTCCCCCTCCCTCCCCTCAAAATCATTTTATACTGGCTATATAATAATGGTTTTATTTCTTTCAGTTTACGACAGTGACTTTCTTATATCCAGTAATGACAGTACGAAATTAATTTGAGATGAGGAAGAGTGATCTGTAAAAACTGGGTTGGTATAAGAATGATCTGTAAAAACTGGGTTGGTATAAGAATGTCCTGTTAGGGCCACATCGCATATACTTTATTTTTTTCTTCATTTTCATATTTTTACTTCCCCAGAAATACGGAATATAGGGGAAGTTATGAAATCTGTCAAAAATTCAATGCGGAGTTTTCAACGGAATTTCATGTTTTCCGACCTCCTGATTCGAAAAATGAAAACAAAAATATGTCCGTCTGTGAACACGATAACTCACTAGAAATTTTATATGTGTATCCAGAACTCTCTAAGGACGCTACCTAATGATTTTTAGCGGAATCAGACGAAGGGGGCGGGGGCTTAACTCAAAAATCCCAATAACTGCCGATGTAATGAATGTATCGACATGAAATTTCATATGTAAACTCAAAGCTCTCTATGGACAACACCTATTGATTTGCAAATAGATCGGCCAAAAGGAACGGGGAGATTAGGGGGAGCTTAACACAAAAATCCCAATAACTGTCGATGTATCGACATGAAATTTTATATGTAAATTCAAAATCCAGTAAGGATTTGGCTCCCATTATCCTTAACTCAAAATTTAGTATGAGGATTCAGAAGCCACTATGTATATTGAGTTTTAGCCCAAACGGATTGGTGTTTGAGGGAGAGCGAAAACATAATTATTTCTTGCTGGGGAAGTACATCGCCAGTAATTCACCGACCACTTTTTTGGCAGCAACAATCGATTCAAAATTAATTATAATTTTTATTGTACAAGTTCAATTACGGTAAATGATAACCAGGTTGAAAGGTAATGTTGGCCCAGCTGATGGCTGATGGTGAAGTGACGTCTCCATTGTGAGGCGGGGCACGTGCTAAACAGTACTGGAGTCAGCATCTGGTCTGGTAAGGAGCTGGCAGCTGCCGCCCATCGCTCGCCTCACACCCCCAACCCACCTCCCGATCAAGGGGGGGTCAACTAAGCAATCACAACAAAAGATACACCCCCTCTCGTTCTTAAGATTATATAGTAACTGCACAAAAGACTCATTAGCACAGCTTGCCTCCTTTGTTCCTGCTCAATGAATTAGACCAATCTAAGAATGACTCCATATGTTGAATATGCAGCAGCAGTGGGGCACTCATTCAGCTTTCAACTTCCCCACATCTTGAAACCAATGGATACAATAAAAAAATGTATTGAATATATACTTCCCCAGCAAGAATTAATCGATTATGTTGTCGCTCTCTCACCAAAGCCAATCCATTCTCTATCGATACATTCATTACATCGCCAGTTATTGGGATTTTTGAGTTGAGGTCCCTTCCCCTTCAGCTGATTCCGATGAAAAGAAATAGGCGTCTCATAGAAATATTGCTCAGTTTTCCTTTAACCGGGGTACGCTGTGTCGGTGGGATGTACCACAGATGATGACGCTGTTGCGTTGAAACCCGGTTCTGGTCAAGAATAAATCAGTGGGAAGACAACGTATTTTATTTCTATGAGAAATCTCGTCCCATAACATCTTACTAACACATATGGTCTGTAAAATCGTGGTTGGTATAACAAAATCGTGTAACAGCCACAACAAGCCTGACTTGAATGGCAAGAAGCCTTCATGTCCTCGTTGCTATTACTTTTGTATTTTTGCAGCTGAGTTTAGATTTAGTTAGTTATTGTGACTCAGGGCCGGCTTTACTACCAGAACGCTCTTTCGTCACTACTAAATTTTGCCTTCCCTGAAATGTTTATTCACCTAGGGTAGGGGTGTTTAACGAGTACCTGACATCGTACAGGCTCGGGATCATCACGTTCCGTCCGAAGGATGAGGCAGAGTTCATAGTCAATTTCAGAGATCGGAGGACCCTTACAGATATGGGACAGCCAAAGATAAAAAGGCAAATAAAGATTTAAATGATTTCAAAGGAGAGCAGAAACTTACGTTTCAGTTTGGGTGTAGCCTTTGTAGCCTAGAAAAACAGTAATGCAACAATATCTGTAGAGAGGCATCAACCAGGTACGATGATAGTTAACCATAAGAAAATATGAAAACTTGCTCTGGTTCTAACGAAAATAGCCGAGGAAGAAATATAGAATATATATAAGGGCCTAAAACTGTTTATTTATAATAAAGAAAAATAGTAATCTGTTGCTGTGGTGGGCCAGGAGCGACCGCCATCGACCATCTGCGACGATCGGCGGTCACTCTCAGCCTACCGTAATTTCATGGCGGCGCTCCTTGGCTCGGAATAAATGTGGGGCGCTCGCTGGCAATATTACGGTTCCTGACCTGGACCCTTGTCGATTCGCCGGTGCCATGAAGGAAGATTTGGGAAGGGTATGCGAATTGATTGTTTGCGTCCCGGTGGCAAATATGGTACAGAATACTCCGGTGAGGTAAGTGAAATTAGAATTAGCATGCTTGTCTCCATTGACCCGGTGTGCCCCTGCACATCATTCGGGGCACATTTAAAAGAAAACTGTTATTAATACCTTTCCCCGAGTAAAGCGGACGGTCCCCCCTTGGTTTCGTCCCTGGTTGGTAGAGTGCAGCCAAGATGCAGCCTGCTAGCTGCAAGAAAACTGTTGATTCCCTCCCCCGAATAAAGCGGACGGTTCCCCCTTGGCTTCGCCCCTGGTTGGTAGAGTGCACCCAAGATGCAGCCTGCTAGCTGCAAGAAAACTGTTGATTCCCTCCCCCGAATAAAGCGGACGGTTCCCCCTTGGCTTCGCCCCTGGTTGGTAGAGTGCAGCCAAGATGCAGCCTGCTAGCTGCAAGAAAACTGTTGATTCCCTCCCCCGAATAAAGCGGACGGTTCCCCCTTGGCTTCGCCCCTGGTTGGTAGAGTGCACCCAAGATGCAGCCTGCTAGCTGCAAGAAAACTGTTGATTCCCTCCCCCCAGGGAGGGGGCTGATCAGGAGCATTGTGATCGGACCCCAATGTTATACAAGTAACGGCTGGGAGAGGGGCTTCCGGGGGCCCGGCGGGTCAGGTGCCCCGGGACACACATCTGCAAATCACATCATTCTAAAACTATTACCTCAGTTTTACCATCCCAGCTATAAACACTTACCTAAAATATCCGGAATTTGGTTCTAGGATCCCTGGAATTTTTTATTTATTTTTATCACTTTTAAAACATAATTTACAATTTGTCTACAAAAAAAGACAAGCAGGGAGAGCAAAGTGTGGCTCGAAGAGACTTTGAGGCGGATCGCTGCACAATTAAGTTACTTCCCCAACTATACGAAGTGTGAGAGAAGTTCTGTAATCGGCCAGAAATTCGATGTTGAGTTTTAACCGGAATTTCATGTTTTCCGACCTTTGGAATACAAAAGTAAAAACAATTTCTTGTCTGGGAGCACTATAATTGACTATAGAACGTTTTCACATGATTTTCAGCAAAATCGGTCAAAGGAAAGAAGGGATCAGGGGGGGGGGGGGGGGGGGGTAATTAAAAAAAAATACGATAAGGAGCGAGCGCACCTCTCCCACCACTTGTATTGTCTTTTCAAAATATATATATATAAAACTTTAGTCTATCGAACGAATACTAGCTTGGAGAGTATGAACAGTAAATCAGCTGTACCCGATCTTTTCTGGATCTCCCAACCAAAGAGAGAATGACCGTTTCAGAGTTGAACTGAATGAGTATGAGGTTTAGGCGGTTGATAGGCTATGATAAGAGTTATCAATGTGGAAGACGCGGGAAGGGAAAGACCCCTCCTCCCATTGTGCCCAAGGCAACGAGGAAAGCTGTGAAATTAGGGGAACTTCTCTTAGCTGTCTGGGGGCTCCTAATCCAGAGGGGAAGGAGGGGGGTAATAAATCCCGGGGAGACCCGGGGCACGTGCCACAATAGGGCCCCATAGTCATAGCTCCATCTGGAGCCAGTCTCCACTCTTCTGGCCAAGCTACTAACACGTTACACATTTCAGTTTTCGAAGGGAGAGGAAGGTTTTTAAATCGATTGTTGCAGTAAAAATAAAAGTGTCGGTGAATCACCGGCTATTTACTTCCCAGTACGAATTGAATTAACCAATTACATTTTCGCTCCATCTCCAAGCCAGTCGACCGTTTGGGCTAAAAATCAATAATTGACGTAGATAGTGGCTTCTGAATCCTCACACTAAATTTTGTATAGATACATTCATTGCATGGGAAGTGATCAGAGTATTGGAGTCCATCCCCTTCTTCCCTTCAAACGATTTTGCGGAAAATTGGTAGGTGCCATCCATAATGGGTTTTGAATTTAAATATAAAATATCAGGTCGATATATTCATTACATCTGAAGTTATTGGGATTTTTGAGTTGACTCCCTTCGCTGATTCCACTGAAAATTAATAGATGAAGTCCTTATATGGCTTTGAATATACATATGGAATTTCGCGTCAATAAATTCATTACTGAGGCAGTTATTAGAGTTTTTGTGTTAAGCCTCCCCCCTAATCTCCCTCTGGCTGATTTGACTGAAAATCATTAGTTGTCGTCATTAGAGGTTTCTGGATAAACGTATAAAATTTTGTGTCGATACATTCAATATATCGGGAGTTATCGTGTTCACAGACACACTGATTTTTTTTTTTGGGGGGGGGGGGGGGGGGGGAATCAGGAGGTTGGAAAACACGAAATTCCGTTGAAAACTCCGAATCGAATTTCTGTTCGATTACATAACTTCCCCTATACGTTGCATAGCTGAGGAAGTAAATGTGTGAAAGGGGGCAGAAACTGCATCATCCCCCAGACCTGCAAAAGAGGATATATTATTTTTCGCCCTTTGTCCAAGGAAAATCTAGTTATAATTTGTAGTTGGATATAGTTCCAAATAATTCTTTGGTGGGAGGCCATAACAGTGCAAGTCAAAAAAGTCAATTTTTCAGGAGAACAGAAAATGTCTTTCGCCACTGGACACATTTTTTTTTAACTGCCAAAAAATTAGTTCTACACTATGTGAGAGACATTACCGACTTGTCCTCTTCTCACCACTTCTAGAGATTGACTTCACATTGTGAAATATGTAATAATACTGTTTTGGCCAAAAATGGACTTGTACCCTTTTTACCGCCCATCAAAGAATTATTTTTGGCGTTCAACTTATACTCGATTTTGAACTTAGAAGTTACCTCGCATCCTAGATATGTGTTACTTAAATTGTTCGCGGTGCTGCAACTATCCAGACTATCTCCAGAATACCTAGACAGGCTTTGAATAAACAAAACAGGAACTGGCCCGTGTCCCTACCCACTACAGATGTGGATCCCGTGTGAAACTGAAGTCCTTCATACTCCACTGAACTTCATATCTTCATGAATAACTTATCTCCAAGAGATACCACCGACCCGTCCCGTCCCTTATTCATGATTAGCAGTGTTTTTACATTCCCAGTAATAGCAAGTATAGGGAAGCTGAGTAATCAGTCAGAAATTCGATAGTAGGATATTTTGTCATTTTACTGTCAATGAGTAAACGAACTTCAGTGAAAAAACATAGAGCTCACCGTCCCTCGGATGTGGCAATTAAGCGACGGTCCCTTAAGAGACCTCTTACTTTTGTTTAATAATCCTGGTAGGAGGCAAAGACAATTGAGTCGGGCTCATGTCCATTATTCTAGCGCTTATATAGAAGTAACTAACAACTAAAAATAACTTACTTCGAAAACTTGAATACTCAGTCATGTAAACATCATACTAAATATAAAGTTCAACTTTCTTAATGTGAACTAATAACAAGGATCCTACTAAATAGTTACGACAGAAACGCTCCTAGTGGTAGTCTTAGGTGTTAAATAGACGAGTAAGAAAGAGAAAGATGAACTGTGGAGGGTAGATCAGAAGGTGGTTCTGGAGGTGTTCTTGGAGACTAGAGTGGTGGTAGGTAACAGGCAACCCTGGGAAGATAGAAGAGAGAGAGGAAGGTCAAGGTGGCGGGTGTATGACCCGGGGTGTCTCCTGCATTCCAGCCTCCGGAGCACAGAGCCTCAACCACAGCCTCAGACTACAGAGGACAACAACTTGTTAAAGAGCCCACAACAACCAATATCTTCAATGGATGCTTTTTCCAAGTGTTGATTCCGAATCATTTGTCTATTGATTAGGTAAGTATGTTTAGATTGAAAAAAAAAAAAAAAAAAAGTGTTTAAAGAAGTAATAGGTAATATGGCGTTCTCCCGGACTGGGAGCCGGATTACGAACCGGAGGGGGGTAATCGTGGGGTTGACGAGCGAAGATAACAGTCTGTGTGTGGTTCAGGTGAATGAAGGATATGCTCTGAGAGTCGTGTACTTCACATTCATTGAATTAATTATTTAGATATTATGACTCATGCCCGGGCTTCAACTACTACAAGAGGTCATATCGCCTACTGCCAGAGCACTCTTTCGTCACCCTGGTGGACATGAGCCCGATTTCACTTTTGGAATTAGGAGGTCGAAAAATATGAAATTTCGTTGAAAACTCCTAATCGAATTTCATACCGGTTACATAACTTCCCCTATACATCGTACAGATGGGGAAGTACAAAGTAATGAGACAGAGAAAATAGGCTCTGTTGTACCTGACCTGACTTGTTGAGTGAGCTGACCGTTAGAAGACTCATCTCCAGTGCCTGGCTCATGGCAGCCATGAAGAATAGCCCTGCACTACCTGGCTGAGTACTGCTGCAACTCTCCTTGCAATATGTAACTATTTGCAGGTGTTGAGGAGGAATAAGTCTTGCAGACTGTGATAAGACGTTCAACATTGGAGAGAACTAGTTAATCCTTCAGTGTCGAACCCTCTCAAGCCAAAAGTTAATATACTCGTATATTTTCAGTACCAATCGGGTTAGCTTATTGGGAAATGATCCGATTGATGTCTCTGAGCGATAGGCACATCTACAAAATTTACTGCAGAGATGATCAGAAGAAGCATAGTATATATTTCTTTGTTCTGTTAATTTTAGTTTAGAGGAAAACCCTGAAATATTTCAATGTTAATGGAAATCGAGGTTCTGTCGTGTGAAAGAAAATGCAAAATTTGGCCAACGTTTCGAAACCTATTTATTTTCTTCTTCAGGGCCTTATAATGACTTGAGTGGATGTGTGTGATGGAGGTGCTGTGAGTTTGTGTCCAGTGTAGTGAGTGACTCACTACACTCACTACACTGGACACAAACTCACAACACCGTCACCACACACATCCACTCAATTCATTATAAGGCCCTGAAGAAGAAAATAAATAGGTTTCGAAACGTTGGCCAAATTTTGCATTTTCTTTCACACGACAGAACCTCGATTTCCATTAACATTGAAAAGATACTGTCGACTCTATAAATCATCCTGAAATATTTGTTTATTTTATTTGTATTTTACGATGGTGCCACAAGGACCTACAATCTATAATCTATTTATCGTCGTATATGGTTGAAGTCTCTTTACTAGCAATGGTGTAGCAATGTTTTTTTCAGAAAATATAAATCGGTGCCAGAAGGTCCAACTATATTCTATATTTCATCTTTGCCTATCTTAGTTGGGACCAACCAGAATATATTTCTACTTCCCCCCAGCTTGTCGGCGTTTCTCAACTTGTGAGGGGGGGGGGGGGGGGCAGTCAATAACTGGAGAACTGTTGGAGATGTCTGGATCGGGGAGAAAGGGATGCTGACTGAGAAGACTGGAGGCGGCTAACAAGGAAGCTGCCTGGAAGTGACAGGGGAGCTGGACATCCCCTCATTGTGCTGCACACATCGAGGAGTCTGTTGCATTTCCCCCTCCCCTCCTGCATGTCCATCAACTGCAACAGATGTGCTACTGCAGCCAACATCAACAGCCCATTCATCTAGCCTCACCCCAAATGTAAGGAATTAAATTATAATCTTTCTTATACATTTTATCCCGCTCGTTGACTATTGAAAATTATTCTTTCCAGGTTGGGCCGGTAGAACATTCGGTGCAGTTCACACATAATCATCTAAGAATATATTCTACGTAGAGTACGTTGCGTAGAAAGTTTAGTTTTATTAGGGCGGAGCCCTCTTACTTTTGAGCACATATTTGAAATATAATTTCCTCTGATGTTTCCAATGAAATTTAACAAATGCATTTCAAATAGATTCAGTAAGGTGTCTGTAACATTTTCCGTGAAAAATATGGGGGGGGGGGGGGGGGGATTAGAAAGGAGGGGGGATAGAAAAATGTTGGATATGATTGAGAGGGGCGTCAAATGAAAAGAAATCATGAGTAGAATTAGAATATATTTTATTTATAGAAATAAAGAGCGTTATCTTATATTAACCTCCAGAAGCGATTTATAACCCAACTGCATCATCATCAGAGGCACATGCTGGTGATGTACAACTGATGATGACGCAATTTCTTTGAAATCCGGTTCTGGAGGTTAACAAAACATGAGATCTATGATAATGTCACCTTACTATCTAATTTGAATATATTTTATTACTTCTTTTAGTTTTAGAAATGGCGGAGTGAAAGGGGGGATGTGTGAGGAGAAGTTGGCCCCCCACAATGCAAACAATTTTGATGATAAAAATATGGAGAAATTCTGTGAATTGTCTCATAGAGGAAACTTTTGAAAAAGATTGTTTTCGATAAAATCGGAACAATAATTTTGTATGGGGAGGCGGATAATTGTTTCTAAAAAAAATTTTCAAGAAGGTCCCATTATGTGAAAATGACTCCGTTTAGTGATTATAAATAAAAATCTCCTGTCTGAACTGTAAGTAATGGTGTTTCTTATTGACTAAGTTGACCAAGAGCCACCCACTCACTACGTTAATCGAACCTCGGAGGTATTAAGAAAGACGCGATCCACTCAGCCATGAGGACTTGGGTTGAATCTGTTCTAATGAAGGCCTGGAGAATACGAATAGGAAACTATCGATACTTTCGATAGTATTCACTATCGATAGTAATTACATTGATAATAGCACCCTTGAGTATGGGCGCCTATGGAGCCTTCAAAGAATTACGTAACGCGTTTTTTAAACATTTTTGAGCCCTCCCCTCAATCATAAAGTGTCACACTCTTCTGAACCCTTCTCCACGTAACATAACAGGCGAAAAAAAAATAAGAAAAAAATCCATAAAAATAGGAAAATATGTAATAATGTAATCAATAAGAAGCAAAAAAAAAAAATCGAAAAGATTATTGTTAATAAAAATGCATATTTTTTTAAAAAGAATATAGTTTAAAAACAAAATTATGTTTTGTGCTTCATCTCATTCAGACTGATTAATTTTGCATTTCTTCCATATTGCATAGGGTTAGGAAAATATCGATATTTTCACAAACTTGTGGGGAGCCTTCAGTTGGGGTTTAAAGAGCGAAACGACTGAAAGCAGTAATTCAAGATTTTTATATGAAATTAAAAAAAAAAAAAAAAAAGTAGGTGAATTTTGAAAAGGGGAAAAACAGACAAAAATAGTCTAAAAGTTGTTCGTTTTGGTTGTCAGCCCATAAAACCTCATAAAATACGACAGTACTCCTGGAGTAGAAAAAGGGTTACTCCCATGATGTTAGAGATATATCGTGAGAATCTTGCGGGGTACTTAATAAGGGGAGGTGCCAACTACCCCTTTTTTTCCCTGAAACGGGAAAGGAACCCGAACATAAAGGAACTATGTCCACTAGATAGGGGAGGTTTCACACAAAAGGGGATAATCCTTTTCCCAGAGATCCTGTTTTTTTTTTTTTTTTGTTTTTTTCCGTTTTTGTAACAAAATAATAAAAGAAGGAATGGATAAAGATGCATCCTCGGACCAGAACAGTTCCTTGACTTGACCAGGGCTCCTATGTCGTCTATCAAACCAACAGTCTGGGCTCTCAACAGTCACTGTTGCTCATTACAAAAGAAGGAATGGATAAAGATGCATCCTCGGACCAGAACAGTTCCTTGACTTGACCAGGGCTCCTATGTCGTCTATCAAACCAACAGTCTGGGCTCATGGATAAAGATGCATCCTCGGACCAGAACAGTTCCTTGACTTGACCAGGGCTCCTATGTCGTCTATCAAACCAACAGTCTGGGCTCTCAACAGTCACTGTTGCTCATTACAAAAAAAGGAATGGATAAAGATGCATCCTCGGACCAGAACAGTTCCTTGACTTGACCAGGGCTCCTATGCCGTCTATCAAACCAACAGTCTGGGCTCTCAACAGTCACTGTTGCTCATTACAAAAGAAGGAATGGATAAAGATGCATCCTCGGACCAGAACAGTTCCTTGACTTGACCAGGGCTCCTATGTCGTCTATCAAACCAACAGTCTGGGCTCATGGATAAAGATGCATCCTCGGACCAGAACAGTTCCTTGACTTGACCAGGGCTCCTATGTCTATCAAACCAACAGTCTGGGCTCTCAACAGTCACTGTTGCTCATTACAAAAAAAGGAATGGATAAAGATGCATCCTCGGACCAGAACAGTTCCTTGACTTGACCAGGGCTCCTATGTCGTCTATCAAACCAACAGTCTGGGCTCTCAACAGTCACTGTTGCTCATTACAAAAAAAGGAATGGATAAAGATGCATCCTCGGACCAGAACAGTTCCTTGACTTGACCAGGGCTCCTATGTCGTCTATCAAACCAACAGTCTGGGCTCATGGATAAAGATGCATCCTCGGACCAGAACAGTTCCTTGACTTGACCAGGGCTCCTATGTCGTCTATCAAACCAACTGTCTGGGCTCTCAACAGTCACTGTTGCTCATTACAAAAGAAGGAATGGATAAAGATGCATCCTCGGACCAGAACAGTTCCTTGACTTGACCAGGGCTCCTATGTCGTCTATCAAACCAACAGCCTGGGCTCTCAACAGTCACTGTGCTCATTACAAAAGAAGGAATGGATAAAGATGCACCCTCGGACCAGAACAGTTCCTTGACTTGACCAGGGCTCCTATGTCGTCTATCAAACCAACAGTCTGGGCTCTCAACAGTCACTGTTGCTCATTACAAAAAAAGGAATGGATAAAGATGCATCCTCGGACCAGAACAGTTCCTTGACTTGACCAGGGCTCCCATGTCGTCTATCAAACCAACAGTCTGGGCTCTCAACAGTCACTGTTGCTCATTACAAAAAAATTTAAATGAAGTTCCTGTGTGTATGTCTATAAACACGATAACTCTCAATAAAATGAATATATCTACATGAATTTCTACACGTGGACCCGGAACCTCATAAGGACGAGACCTTTTTTTTCAGCCAGATCGTCCAAAGCGAGGGGGGGGGGGGGGGTTACATGAACACCATAATGTTGATGTAATGAATAGATTTTTTTATTTAGTTATTTATTTTATTTAGAAATGTACAACAAAATATACACAACAAGCGAATGTGCTAAGAGAGAGAAAATGCCATTGTCAAAATTTCTAGAGAAAATAAATAATTTTATCCTTGGATTTACCTACATCGATGAAAAACGGAATGTTAAGGTCGGTGTGTACTGTTTTGTTGTAGACGTAATAAGGAGCAATCGCTATTGCATGAAAGATTTTGTCCTACATGTCTTGTCTTCTCAGTATTGTGTGAGGGCTTCATGTTAGTCGCTTGTCCTAGATAAGGTATATCGTTTTATGAAGGGATTATTGTTAAGGTACACTGGAGGGCATTTGCGATGATGTGGACTGATTTCTTGTCTTGACTCTCCACTACTTGTACCAGGACTGAAGAAGGGATATCAGGTGTTCTTGGATGATAGAACTGGATTAGCGAAAACTTATTTGATGAACTTGTGCTGGAGATTGTCGGTGATTTTGATGGCTTGATCTCTAAAATGTACAGAATGCCGGGTATATAGAGCACCTCATCACAGACCTAGAAGAGCACATTCTAGAGAGATGCAACGATAGATGCGAGCTAAGGACCCTCTGGGTTGTGTATCTCGGGGCACAATGCAGACAGGTATGGAGGGGGGCACCTCCCTATTTCTAATTGGTTAATATATGTCCATGGGAAACCAGGCAGCCCCTCTACCATGAGGCTCAACCCCCCAAAAAAACTCTTTTTCATTCCCATAAAAAAAAAATGTCTTTGTCTTCATTTTTTTTTCTAAATACCCCGTGAGGGGTAAGGAGAGGATAGCAATGTTGTAAAAAAACAATCGCCCTCCCCCCCCCCCCCCCCCCCCCCCCCCAAATTTACATTAACAAACACTTCTCGTCTTATCAGTTCAAAAGTTTCCTTATTAGATCATCGAACAACAGCTGTGGTTGCCACTATAATATTTTTTAAAAAATTGTCAGGTATTTACGGGAGATATAGGTACTTCCCCAGCAAGAATTTGTCAATTAATTTTCGATCGGGAGGGGGGGGGACCAAAATCAATGAACCGTTTGGGCTAAAAATCAAAATTTGACTTACATTGTAGCTTCTGAATGCTCATACTAAATTTTGTATCGATATATTCATTATATCGACAGTTATTGGAACTTTTGAGTTGAGCCCCCCCTTTTTTTTTCATTTTTAGGCTCAAGGAGTGAAAAAATGAAATTACTGTGAAAAACTGTACATTGAATTTCTGACCGAGGGGAGGGGGCGGTTTATTTACTTTTTACAAGTTTCCACAATTCACCCGCTTTTATCAACAGAGAAGTTATTTCTGAAAAGTGAAGTATTTTTATCGCATAAACTATTCTCAATAGTAAAAACAATTAATTCCGATCATTTTCTTTTTTTGAAACCTCAACAACTGTAACGAGCCACCAACATCAATAATTTGTCGATATATCGATATATTACTTCGATACCTCATTTATATATTGTTCGATAATACAGAATCCCATTCTAGTAGGTACTATAATCTTCATGTAGGTTACGTTTTTAAATGGTTAAATAAATAAACTTTAGTCAAGTTGCTGGATGTTGAGAAGAGAGTTGCAACATGTAGATAGCCCGCGGTTAGCAACCACAGTTGAAGAGCAGAAAAAACAACATGGCGGGCCGTCACACCAGAGCTCTGGTGGACATGAGCCCCACTCTTCTGTGTGAGTCCTAAATGATGCGTACCTATGTAGGGTTAGTTAACTCTACAGTGAGCAGCTAACATGCATCGCTGAAGGGCCCGGGCTGGTACCAATCAAACGATCTCTAGCACAGTATGCAAGCACGCTATCTTCTGCGCTACCAATGCTCCCAAAAATTCTAACTAGGAAGTAGTGGTTGAGAAAAAAATTATAACAGTTGAGAAGTAGATTGTTAATGTAAAAACAAGGTGAGCCGTTGTTTTTTTGTCGATACGGCTAACCTCTAACCTCTCGTTACCCCTCGGCAGAGTTAGGAAAAAAAATAACAAGAAAAAAAAATGTTTTTTGATCAATATGAAAAACAGTTTTTTTTTTTTGCACCAACCCCGTGGAGGGACCCGAGAACACCAGGGGTAGTAGCTTCCTGTTATTTTTTACTTTCCCAATATGGTTTCCCGGAATTTATTATTTTCCTGCCTATTTAATTCGAAAGGGGAGGGGGGGGGGGGGGGGAGGGGGGAATCGTCGGTGAATCACGACCAATATACTACCCCCCGCTCGAATTATTCGTAATCAACTATTACATAATCAAGTAATCTATGTTCTGGTTCTTGTGGTTAAGCGTTGGACAGACTCTTGGTTCTCAAGCGAAATAGCGACAATAATATGGACAATACGTACCACGCCCCATGAAGAAAGCGTACTGAAGAACAATCACTTACCTGAAAAAAAAAAATATATAAGTAAAAAAACAAGAAGAGAAATTAAACAAACAAAAACAATCATCTGTGAATCACCGTCAATGTACTTCCCCAGCACGAATTAATCAATTAAGTTTTCACTCTCCCTCCGAAACCAATAGACCGATTGCGCTAAAATTCAATATTTGACTTACATATTTTGAATCCTCATACTATATTTAGTGTCGATACATTCATTACATCGGCAGTTATTAGGGTATTTCAGTCGAGCCTCACGTATCTCATCCCCCTTTCTTTCGACTAATTTCGCTGCAAATTAATAGCTGATATATATCCTTCCATTTGGCCGATTTGGCTGAAAATCCTGGAATTGGTGTCGTCCATAGAGGGGTCCAGGTAACACTTATAAAATTTTGTGTCGATAAATTCATTCTATCGGGAGTTAACGTGTTCACAGACACACACACACACACACATAGACAGACAACAATTTTTTTGTTCATTTTTGGAATCTGAAAAACATGAATTTCCGTGGAAAATTCGGCCTAGAATTTCTGACGCGGTTCATAACTTCCCCCATACTTCATCTGAATACTCATACTAAATTTCATGTTAATAGAGTCGATAAGCCGACAGTTAATAGGGAGGGTGCTTCAGTTGAGCCCCTTTTCCGTTCGACCGATTTCGCGAAAAATTAATAGGTGTCGTCCTTATGGTTTTGCGTTTATTACTTCTGTAGTTATTGCGGTTTTTGAGTTAAGTCCCGCCAATTTGGCTGAAAATCAATAGATGTCGTCTTAATGGGGTTCTGTTCGGTCGGGAATTATCGCATTCAAAATCAGACAGAAAGACTGGAAATTGTTTTATTTATTTTTTAGAATTAGGGGGTTGAAAAAAAATGAAATTCAAGTGAAAACCTGATATCGAATTTCATACCGACTTATCCTAACTTCTTAAAGATGGGGAAGTAACATAATGCTAAAGCCACAATCGCCAGTTGTTAATTATATACTTTCTTTATATATTTATATAAATAAATACATATAATATATGTATATTATATATTTTTCTTTACATCGTACAGACGTCATACACCCGTTACGATTACGTATAAAGTCGTCGACAACGGAATCCTAAAATATAATTTGTCAAAAATCAGTCCAAATACATGTAGCGAACTACTATTAATGAATTGGTTAATTTAATGCTCAGTCGCTCGTAATTTAATGCTGTTTGGATATGTTAAAGTAGAATCCCTGAAGAAGGACATTAGTGAGCTGATCCTTGCTAATACCAACACAGGAGTTATTAGAAGGAGCATAAACAATTCGGACTTATCTGACCTGGTCGACTGTCAGCTTAGGAAACCTAGAGCCAGGTTCCTCGGAAAATACCTGCCATTCCTCTCTCCGCCACTCACAACAACTCCAGTCCCAGTAAACAACAATAAATTTCCTCAATTGAATTATATTTTAAACAACAATTATTGTAAAAAGTGACTGCGGAAGAAACGTTGAGCTCTGAAAGTTTTATACAACCGTTTTACAATAGCGAACAGAGATGAGGAGACGCACACCGATGAAGTTAAGAAAGTCAGTTCGAAACCCGACCGAGGCCCTTAGTTTATTTTATCTGGGAGGTAAAATAAACTTAAGCAAGCCGTCCTTCGAATGGGACGTTAAGCGATGGTCCCGAGCCTGTACGATGTCAGGTACTCGTTAAAGAATCCTGCCTTAGATGAATAAAAATTTAGGGTAGGCAAAATTTAGGACTCCCACAGTAGAGTCGGGCTCATGTCCACCAGAGTAACGAAAGAGCGCTCTGGTAGTAGGCGATATGACCTCGTTGTTAAAGTCCGGGCATGAGTCATAAAACCTAAAGTTTTGTCTGTACTTTGGAATGTTTTTTTTTGAGTTTATTCGAGACTCCAAAATAAGAAAAAATGTTTCCATTTTAGCATTTATACTATAAGTATAAAAAAACGTGTTCAAACAAATCGTATTTTATTTACAGAATGATATTATATCGAAAACAACTTAAATATTCTACTAACTTTTACAACAAAAATGTTCGCCATTCTCACTTCGACACACAAACTATATTCATTGTTCTTTTTTGGATTTTGAATCATCTTTGATTTTTACAGTGGCCGACTGTATTAATAATTTTATATATAAATTGTATTGTATATTGTAAAGATGGGATTTATAATATACAAACATATGGTCTGCACTTATCAGGTGGCAGGCTGGCAATGTTGTTTGTATATTTGTCCGCTTAGCGACACCAACGACGGTGTCATTTGTCACAACGACGTTCGGGTACATTTGCTACACCATAAACATGGATCTGCAGTGCTTCCTTTAAGAGTCATAGGAAAAAAAATATGTTTTTTGGTGAATAATTAAACGTATTTCAAAAAATCGTGTGTCCAAGTAGTACTCTCATAGTTCTGTGTAAACATCGTAGGGGTGTGTTCACTGTCAGTAGCAAAATGTGTTTAATGTTACAATATTTTATTTGTTCAATTAATGTTTTGGCAATACGTCGTCATATAATTACCATATAATCACAAAAGAAAATCTAGAATAATTTTGGAAATATTAAATTATTTAACGGCTCATTTAGTTGTTATGAATTGTTGACAATAATTATAATACAATAGCTTGTCACCGTTGGGTGGTATCAGTTAGGATCAGTCAGGTAACGCAACGTAGACGTCGTCAGAGATAGAGCCTGCCACGATCTACGAAGAAACTAACATATCTCATTCACAACTTAACATAGGTGCGCACTTGCCTTTGTTGCTACTACAGTACGACAGTACTCTTCTCTCTTCACACATCACACACTCACACCACAAAGACAAACATTACTCGTTACATACGCAGACGACACAGACATACTCTCAACATACTCAGACACAATAACAGAAGCAGATTCACACTTAAAGGAACACCAACTAAAAGAATAGACAAAAAAATGAAGAATAAAAATTAAAGGGGGCAAATCTCTGCAAAGGACATTTATTAATTTTATTATTTCAATTACTTTAATTTTATATTTATTTATTTATTTTCATAAATTTCTCTATCACAGCTGTAATAAGATAAATATCTTTACACCAAAACTCCACTAACAACTTCTTTTCTTTTTTTTTAAGAAGAAAAGTTTTATTTTTATAACGTTGGATCACAAATTTTATTTAACACGCTGTCCTCTTTTTTTTATAGAAATATGTTTCAATATTCTCAAAAAACTTGTTTTTCAAAAGTTTGTTTGACCATAACTTTTTAAGGAAGTGAACCCAGACTTTTTAAAGTATCTTTGTAGGGCCTTTCAAGGATCCCAAGGATAAACATTATGTGGCATCTCAAATTCCAGAGGCTCAACGGATGATCAAATTTCCTTTTTTGGGGGGGTCGTGAGGGGTTGAAACATAATGATGTGATGTGATTCAATCAAAGAGATCTTTAGCCGTCACAAGAATATTAGTATCATCCGCGGAAATGATCATTGCAAAATATTTCAAACAACTTAAAGTACATAAGGAACAGCAATAGCCCTAAGTAAATATGGAAGAAGCAATAATACTGGCAGTAAGATTTAGAGAGGTTCTCGTACCTGATGCTGTAGAAAGGTCACATCTGGACAGAGGCAACTTGCATTAGTTTGACGAAAGTCTGTCAGCACAAATAGCAACTTGTAAACACTTCTCTACCTAAAGCTTCAAGTCTCTCCGTGCAAATATGTAAGTGTGCAACTTCAATTATCCGCTGCCCCATTATCCGTCTTGGAGCATCTATAAAAGCTAGTCGATCAATGCTCTCAATCTAGGGTCACCTCGAGATGGAACAAAGTGATTAGCATCAAGTTCATTTTGTGGGCAAAAGACAGCACCCTATTCTTCGACTTTGAAATTTTATGGAGAGCATACCTTGTGGTACATAGTTGGAAAACTCCTAAATTTTGCCTATACACGTTTTTGTTACCTAGCAGTTTTGGACCGGGTCTTGATTCGGGACCAACACTTAAAGCCCCTTTCAAAGAAATAAGTGTTCAAGATTTTCTTCAGCTCCCAGGTGAAAAACCCAAGGGCCTCAGCAGCGTTACTAATCCGTAATCTTAAGCCCTTGTTACTAATCCGAAGATTTACTCTTGTTCATTCTCTCGATTTTATTTAGCTACTTCATTTTCTATTAATTATTTCAATATGTCCCCCCCCTAAAAAAAATAATGAAATGAAATATGTGTATACGATATAACTTAAGCATCCAGTGCGCGCCCTTGACCCTTCCCTGGGGCTCTACAGTGGGAGTCTTAAATGTTGGCTAAAATTTAATTATGGAAGGGTGTTCAACATAAGGCGTGTTCAAAGATTTGTTACTAGCCGGGATGTTGAGCACAGTAGGCAAGCATACTACCTCAATGCTATCGGTCTCCACATGTGATGGCGGCAACTTGGCAGCGAATAAAGTTCGCTAACCCATAGGGCAGGCAAGGACCTATTGGAACATATGTTATTCTAATTGAGGCAGAAACGAAAAATAAAAAATAATATATATAGTTAAGATGGTAATTGTGCTGTCAGCTGTTTCCCGCCCTGGGCGGGTCATCGACACTCCAGAGCCCGCCCTTTCTCATCCCCACCCCTTTCCACCCTCGTTTTTAGGGCTTCTTGACCCCGCCAACAAACTAACTATAGCGTTTGAGTTCGCACAACTATTCTAGATATACATACATATGCAATATCGTATCGATATATTCATTCTATCGAGAGTTATCGTAAATAATAATAGACTTTCTATAGCTGTGGACGTATAACGTAATCTGACCTCTCACATATTTTCTCACAACATACTCAGATATGTTTTCTTATTCCCCTGTGACACAACTTGAGGCACTGGTGGGAAATACAATTATGACCGGAGGGGCGGAGTGGGTAAGAATTTTGTGGTTTATGGCGGGAAATAATTTCAAAAATGCGAGGGGGAAGGGGGATCTTGAAAGACTTTACCACGATCCGACTATACAAAGACGTCAGAAACGTCTATCAAATTAAACAGTTCTTGAAACGGCCCAATCCAAGGAATACTAGAAACATCAAACAAAAGTCCATTTAGAGTAGAGAAAGGTCGACTTTGGTGAAAATTGTCATTACCATAAGAATAGGGCTATCAGGTTGAAACTGTAACCAGGTAACTATATCAGTTATTGATTTGTCTCCCCTCATAGTAAGGGTTCTGTTTTCTGGTAAACGCTACGACATGGAGCCTTGTTGTCGTCGTCATTGTGAAACCTGGTTTTGAAAAAAGTTCACATGTCTATCAAGAGTAGTGCTGACTGACTGACAGGGCATGGGGCTGAAGGGGGCCGAGCGGGTCTCAGGGGTACAGGCCTTGGTACACGTCACTGCCAATGTACCTACTTCCCAACCCCCAAATAAGTTTTCACTCTCCCTCTTTGAAACCTGTCTACCAACTTGGTGAAATATTAATGAACTTCTGAAAACACAAATAAAATTTTGTATCGATATGTCCATTCTATCGGGAGATATTAAGTTCATAGACACATAGCCCGAAAAACATTTTACTTGCACATCTGTACTTAGTATAGGACAAGTTATGTAATCGGTCCGAAATTCAAAGGTGAGTTATGACGTTTGATCTAAAAATCAACAGTAACTTGACACGAGGCTTCTGAATCCGAATCCTCAAACTAAATTTTGCGTCGATTCATCCATTATATAGTAGTTTATATGTTCGGCCACCATATAGCCCCCTCCTTTTATGTTCAGCCACCATCTAGCCCCCTCCTTTTATGTTCAGCCACCATCTAGCCCCCTCCTTTTATGTTCAGCCATCATCTAGCCCCCTCCTATTATGTTCAGCCACCATCTAGCCCCCTCTTTTTATGTTCAGCCACCATCTAGCCCCCTCCTTTTATGTTCAGCCACCATCTAGCCCTCTCTTTTTATGTTCAGCCACCATCTAGCCCCCTTTATGTTCAGTCACCATCTAGCCCCCTCTTTTTATGTTCAGCCACCATCTAGCCCCCTCTATTTTATGTTCAGCCACCATCTAGCCCCCTCTATTTTATGTTCAGCCACCATCTAGCCCCCCCCTATTATGTTCAGCCACCATCTAGTCCCCCCTATTATGTTCAGCCACCATCTAGCCCCCTCTATTATGTTCAGCCACCATCTAGCCCCCTCTATCCACTTCGCCGATTTGGCTGTTTTTCTGGCCGATTTTTCACTTTACTTCGTATATAGGGGAAGTAAAAACATTTCCGCTCTCTGTATATCGACACCTTAATACTACAACTAGACATCTCGAAATTTAGTTTTTAGAAAAACGCAATTTTTTTTTTTTTTTAAATCTGCCGTTGTTTAATTTATTTGATTAATTCGTGCTGGGAAAGATTATTGCCAGTGATTCACCGCCGGGTTTTCCTTCCTTTACCAGCCATCATTTCATTGAAAATCTTCGAGTAACTCTCCTGACTAATATTAAAACAATTACCTTGTCTTTTATTGTTGATTAAACTAATAAACCTTTCAAGATATTGACGGTTGTTGTAGCCATGGCACCAGTATAAACGAAATAGCGTAGGCACATCGCTTAATGTCTCATCCGAAGGACGGCGTGCTTAAATTTGGTTTTAGAGTCACCGAGAAGGTTTAGAACAAAGTTTTATCCCACCCTTACCCCACCAACGCACCTACCCCCGCCTTTCGTGCATTCGCTTATGGATATCAAATATCATTGAACGAATTGGTATAAAATGTTTTGTATTAGATTATAGGTTAGGTTAGGTTTTATGACTCGGGCTTTAACTACGAGGTCATATCGCCTACTAACAAAGCGCTCTTTCGTCACTCTGGTGGACATGAGCACGACTCTACTATGGGAGTCCTAAATTTTGCCTACCCTAAATTTTTATTCACCTAGGGCAGGGGTCTTTAACGAGTACCTGACATCGTACAGGCTCGGGACCATCGCTTAACGTCCCATCCGAAGGATGGCGTGCTTAAGTTTATTTTACCTTTCAGATAAAATAAACTAAGGGCCTCGGCTGGGTTTGAAACCCGCAATCTTTAGCTCAGTAAGCAAGCACGCATACCACTGAGCTACCAGCGCCCTCACCTACTACAGATACCTTTGTCTTCGTAACTTATTCAACATTGACCACAGTCTGTCCATATCGATTATCACCAGCCAATGTCCGAATAGAATAAAATACAAATAATTTTTCCAACTTTCTCTGGCGTAGTTGATGTCTGCCGATTGTTGAGATGCGCCAATATCGGCCTTTCTCAGTAACAAATACATATGATAATAATACAGTAGACCCTCGATAAGTCGAAAACCTCCAAAACTCGAAAAAAAGTTTTGTTCCTTTCCCTTCAAGCCCCAAAACCTCCATTACTCGAAATCTCAACCCTCTATTAGTCGAAATAATCAGTGAGACCCTACAAGCCATTTTGGTACATATGTATTTTCCCTCTATAACCCGATAAAATAAATTGGACCTCTGTATCTCGAACATAGCAATGTTTTATTTTAGAACCTTTACAACTCGATTATTTGAAACTTATTACCTCTATAGCTCGAAGAAAAATGAGTTACCGACTTTAAGAATTTGCCGACAATGTAGGTACACCATTGTTTCTTAGAAAACAATTTAGGAGTATACAATAAATAGGATTACCAATTATCTAAAGCAAAAAAAAATTACTGACTTTTTTAAATACCTACATATACTACCGACGTATTTTTTATTTTAAGGATGTTTTGAAATAATGTTGATTTATAATAAACATAATTATGTTTGTTACCTCTGTAACTTGAATTTTTATTTATTTCATCTCTCTAACTCAAAATTAGTTAGAATGAATGAACCTCTACAAGTCGAATCAACATCAGCCTGTCGAAATCCTCCATAAGTCGAAAACTCTATAACTCGAATTTTTTGGCGTCTCCCTTGATGTTCGACTTATTGAGGTTCTACTGATGTATAATATAAAATAAGTGTGGTTGTGAGTAGGCTAACTCCAAAATTGGACGATGATCTTCACTGAGTTTCTTCTTTCTGAGCAGACAGGGACGAAGAAGGAAGAGATATGATGAAGGTGAAGGCGAGGCAGGATACAGTGCGGGCATTGCCCTCCTACACGCTCCACGCGCAGTCCTGCATACGTAATTATCCCATCCACCCTCCCCACTCTCAGATCGTGAACACACATTTTTATAAGAATGACTAGCAGGTTAGTCCTACATTATATTATACCAAGTATAGGTGAAGGTATATAATCTGTTAGAAACTCGATATCGAGTTTTCACCGGAATTTCATGTTTTTCAACGCCAATTCCAAAAAAGAAAAAAAAATCGTCGGTAAATCAACCGGCAATGTGCTTCCCCAGAACGAATTAATCAATTAACAGTTTTAGCGCCAAGAGATCAAGTTACAAAATTAGATGACGTAACAAAGGTTTGACCAGAGTAGGGAACTAGCTCTGTCGGCATCAAAAATAAATTAACATTAAACGTCCTAATTTGAAAAAGAAAAAAGTCCTCTTTCATCAAGACAATGCACGGGTTCACACCTGTGCAGTTTCAATGGCTAAATTCGTGGAATTAAAGTTCGAATGGTTACAACATTCACCGCATTCGCCAGATTTGGTCCCCAGTGACTTTTTCTTATTTCCAAACTTGAAAAAATGGCTAGGCGGACAACGGTTCGGGACGAACGAGGTCATCTCCCATACAGATGCCTATTTTGAGGACCTTCCAAAATCTTACTTTTTGGACGGGTTAAAAAAATTGGAAAAACGCTTGGAAAAGTATATAGAGCTAAAAGGAGATTATGTTGAAAAAAAAAAAAAAATCATCCCAAAATACTTTGTTTTTGTATCTTTTTCTAAAGACTTATTGAAAGACTCTCGTATTTCAAAAAAATCGTTTTATCGTATCGTAAAGTTTTATTTAATAAGTAGAGATCACAGAAAGCAATCGAAACATTCAGGATTCCGTTCAGAGTAGATTCTCCTCTCCTTCAATGATGCCCATTTAAATTGTATCGCTTGTGTATAAGCACTCAGATTGCACTGAAAGAACGAGGCAACAGAGGGTATGAAAGATATTCAAAGCGACAGCGGCGATGAAATTCGTGCGTCAATTTACACCAGTCAAAACGTCTTCGACATATCAATAATTCGAAACAGATTTTTTTTTTTGAAAATTCCTAAAAAGAGCCTGATAGTGAAAGCTACCGAGGGCAATAGATCGACCAACTTCTTCCCCATCTAAGCAAATTCTTGCCCACATCAGATCGATATAAAATTCTTGCCCACACCAGATCGATATAAAATTTTTAGGATCTAAGTAAAATCTATAATGAGCTCTACTTCCTGACCCACCCTATGTAAATGTGGCAGGGTGGACGAAGAGAATGGGGGGGTTGTAGGGTTCCCAGAGGGGGGAGGGGGGAGGGGTGCTATAACCCGACCTTTACCTCTGACCCTAACCAACTAGTCTACAGGCAGCCACCTTGGGCTCAAGTCTGGAGCCAACTACTAGTTCAGCCTGGCCAATAGACTCGCCTTCTACAAAACTGGACATCGAAGGCTCCAAACTGATGTGGTCTCTGGAAAAGGAGGTTGAGGAGATCCTTCTGCCTTGACCATGCAAGTGGTTGTCAGCTTTCAGGTCTGTCTGTCTGCCTGTTGGTTGAATCTTCACGGGAAAATGGCTGCACATATTCAACCAAACTCCACATGTAGGATACACAATTATAGGATTTAAAAATCACTGAAAAGAGGGGCTTTCCTTGGAGACAGGAATAGTTATTCCACGTTTTCTCTGTTGGCATTGATCCCACGTGAAAAAGTACTGAATCAATATAAAAACGTTGTATGTTCTAAATATGTTTTCGCTAAAATTAGAAATGGCGGAATAACATTTTCGAGCAGTGAAAGAGAGGCGAGGTGGGAAGGGAGGGGAGAGAGGGGAATGAGGTGGCGGGGCGGAGGAGCGCGATACTATTTGTATTCTTTGTTGGGCTACCGCACGTAATCAGCTCCTGGTAAAGGTATACATATAACGCCGAGGTACTCCCAGGCTAATCAGAATCTGACATCTCCAACATGAATTGATATAGAGAGCCACTCTATTATACATAAGAATTCGGTGTTGGGGGAGGGGGGAGGGGGGGGAGTATAGACTCCCGGGGACACATCCGACAGTTTCCGTGGTTAGCGCTGCAGACTTTATGTTATTAATTTGGGAGACTCAGACCCCTAGAGGTAACCACTGACTGTAATACTTGAGCTGACTTTAAATGAGCAGCAAAAATGCAAAGCGCAGCAGCAGCAAATGTACGCTGTGGTTTCTGTGCTTTTAGAATGAAATGACTCACGTCCAGTAGTAGCGTGTATTGCTGCTGTTGCGCTTTCCATTTTTTCTGCGATTGTAAAACCAGCTTTAAGAGTGTAACATAAATGAAGATTTTGAGAGAGAAAATGAAATGATCGAATTCATGTATATTTAAATAAATGTAATATGACTTGTTTTGTACAAGTACATTTAGGTAAAGCACAATTTTCGTTTATCCTACAAAAATCATGAAACTTTCTCTTTGAAGTGTTCTCGATCGTTTTCCAGCAATTTTCTGTGCACGCTTAGCATTTATTACCATTGAGACGGAATTTTTAATCTAAAATTTTTTTAGTTTATTTAATTTTTCTTGGTTTTTTGCTCTGGCCAGGGGGGGCACATGCATGATAAAATTGGTCAGTATCATTTACTTGTGAGGATCTGTTATAAAATACCAGGTTGATATATCTATACACCTCCTGAGTGAACAACAACCGAAAGAGAGCTAGCTTTCCAGAAATGTATTTAATGAACAGTATAATTTGTGGATAAAAGCTGTCTGGATTCCCTCGGGGAATCTTCTACCTGGTCCAGGACTCCAGGGTTCCAGGACTCCTTGAATTCCTGAAGAATCGAGTTCGCAGAAAATGACAAGCCCCGTTCAGTCAGGACCTCTACTTACCTACTTAGGTAGGGTGTAACACATGGGAAACCTACGACTTTGGGCGGGAAAGAAATCAGCTGTTCAGCTTAAATCTCGCCTTAGGGCGATGTTTGTCAAAAAAGTCAACTATCTCAGATCCATATTAAGATACGCACATACCTCTCTCATGAGCGCTCACAATGTGCCATCAGAGCAAATCGAACCTCACGCCATTAAGTATGAAGGACTTTACGCTTTTCGAAACTGATGTTCTTAATGTTTACTTCTCCATCTATACGAGGTATAACGAGGTACAGGGGCAGTTACGTAATCGGACCGAAACTCGATATCGAGTTTTCACTAAAATTTCGTATTCTCGTGGTTCCAAAAATGAAAAAAAAAAAGTCCTGTATGTGTGTGTCTGTGAACATAAAAACTCCCGATAAATATATCGACAAGAAAGATTATAAGTAAATCCAGAACCTCATAAGGCCGAAACCTATCAAGTGTCAGGCAAATCGGCCAAAGAATGGGGGTGCATTAGGGAGAGGGCTTAACACAAAATCCCCAATAACTCATGTAATAAATATATCAAAACGCAATTTCTTATGCAAATTCCAAACACGTATCAATTTTCAGCTGAATCGACTAAAGAGAAGGCGAGAGCGATGAGAAGGGGGGCACCCGAGAACTCAGAGGCCCTTATTAATGGACGTATCGTCACGAAATTTTATATGTGGCTCCAAAACACAATAAGGACGTCACCTGTCCATTTTCAGGAACAATCGATCAAAGGGAAGAGGGCTCATCTCAAAAACCCTAATAACTGTCGAAAACACTTACTAGGTGCTTTTCGAAGATATAAGGCTATTTTTGTGTATGAAAATAAAGCCCGGTTCTTTTTCCAGACTGCCTCTACTCACTTCTCTATTTTTTTATCCTGTTGATTCTCAAAAGATATATTATGTCCACCGGTAGATTTGTCTTCTTGCTTCATCATTTGGTCGTTCAGAAATATTGTGTTAAGAAACAGTCCGCGGCACGTATCCTCCCCCCTGACTGAGGAGGCCGGAGATGAAATTGTAATAGGCGCATGCCCAATAGGACTGCCAACTGAATATGATCCATCTCTTTTAATTATGAACCCCTAGAGATGTAAATCCATGAGAGGCGCCTCCACTTTCACTTCCCCCACCAGGTCCTCTTCATATTCAAATGTCTCATCCTCTAGAGTCTGTCTCACATAATCGTCCTAGCTTCCTTCCTTCCGATCTGGTCTGTTCCTCTCTATAGAGATGAAGAACACTCACCTGGCACTGGATGCGAGGTGGCCTACTTCGTATCCAGCTGCTTCCCTGCACCGCCGGTTCCCCGTCCATTATGTCTACTATGTCTTCAGATAGATGGGGGCATGACGACCCAGACCAAGGCTACACACTCGACTTTCATTAAAATAGGTGGGAAGTTACTGGATATCATCTACATGGGAGAATACCCGCGAAGATCGCGCGAAAAGGCAATTTCGTAACAAATGAAATGGCCACATTTAGAGGACGCGAGAACTAAACCTCAAGAATAGTTGTACAAAAAATGTCAAATAGAATTTTCAATAATGAACATTCAGAGAAGTAAGATCCGGTCACACATTGAAGGGTTCCGTACGTGAACACTTATGGGGTATGAGGATTTAGAAGCCCCTATGTAAGCCAAATATTGAATATTAGCGCAAACGGTTGACTGGTTTTGGAAAGGGAGCGAAAAGTTAATTGATTAATTCGTTCTGGGGAAGTACACTGGCGGTGATTCACCAACGACTTTTTTTATCTGGAAGGTAAAAAAAACCGTGAGAACACCGTCCTTCGGACGGGACTTAAGTGATGGTCCTAAGCCGGTGCGATTGCAGGTGCCCGTTGAAGACGCCCTACCCTGACAAAATCTGAGTACGCAAAATTTAGTCGGGCTCATCTCCACCAAAGAGAACTCTCTGTATCGTCTTTATGCAGTAACTCCTGAGAATTACTAAAGCACCTTCATGGCTACACGATCATCATCCCGCAACCTGAAATATAATTTTGTTTTCTGGTTCTTATTCGCCAAAATATATTTGGCCCAACTGATTTTTTGCTGCGTTCATCACCTTTTGATTTGCGCAAAGTTTCCCAGGGGAGAGGGGGTGGGGGGGAGACTTTTACATATTTCTGAACCCTTCTCCGAGTAACAATTGATGGTACTGAGGTGGACAATGAAAGACAAACATGAATAATAACGAGAGCTTAATCAAAATGAAACGGAAGGATCTCACAGGTGAGGAAATGTGTGCGAAAAACAAGTGGAGCGTACAGAACAATGAGAGAAACAGTGCAAAGCCCTAACAGGGAAGAGAGAAGGGAGGCGGGAGGGGAGGGAAGGGTCCCAGGGAGGCGGGGGAGACCTGTGGGAACTTGTATAGGGAGTAGCCTACTATCCTTAGCTACCTTATAATAGTGTACAGTCCTCACTGAAGTATGAGATAGCAAGTAGTTGAGAGATAAGAAATATATCATGTGTGCCTTCCCACTAATCATTGTACACATCAAAACTGGTTTACAACACTAATGGCACTTCACACGAAAACGTTATCAGTATTATATTATTCATTTTCACTTATATTTGGCCCAATTAATTTTTGTTATCTGTACAATAATGAAGCAACCCAAATGCAAATTGGATAAAAGTACGTTTTTAAAAAGTGTCTCAGTTGTCTGTCAACACGATAACGCCACATAGAATGAAAACATCGACAAAAAACTTTAATTGTGTATCCAGGACCTCATAAAGACAACCATCGATTTTTAGTAAAATCAGCCGAAAGAAAGGGGCTCACCTCAAAAACACTGTCGATGTAATAAATGTATCGACATGAAATTTAGAAGGTACAGTAGAATCTCCCTTATCCGTCGTTGCCGGGACCGACGTGATGCCGGATAACGGAAATCATCAATTAATGAGAAAAAATATATCAATTAAAGCATAAAAAGAAGTGTTTTTAGGTGAGCTAAGGAATAAAACACGTATGTAATATGTTGATAACATTTATTAAATTGACAAATATGTACATACTGAACATTGATTTATTACATGCACGTACATATGTACATATATTTATCCAAGCATTAAAAATATATTTTGAAATTGCGTTTAATTAAGTGAAGTAATAAAATATTGTATTAGCGTTCCCTTCATTATAAATACAATGTATATAATATGTATGTACAATAAAAATACATAAAAGATTCGTGAGTTACGGAATTATTATGTGCTCGTAGATACACGTGGCTCATATAATTGATAATCTAATAATTGAAAGTTAATTTTAATAAATATTTAGTAAATTTGATATTATTTGGCGAGAGCCGGATAAGGGAGCGCGCCGGTTAACAGAACGCTGGATAAGGGAGATTCTACTGTATTAGGATTCACAAGTCCAAAATCGGTAAATTGGTTTGAGTTGGAGAGAGAAAACTTAGTTGATTGACAGTAATTCAAAGACAACATTACCCCAGGGTACATTTCACTGGTTATGGACAGGTACCGTTTGGAGCTATCTTTAACAAAACTTGGTACTTTCCCTACAACTGTAGTAAGGGCCCTACCGGGGGGAAGGGCCGGGAACATGTTCCCGTAGGTCTCCCCCGCTCCTCTTTGTCCCTCCCCAAATCAAATACATTTTCCTGGGCGGTTCCACGAAACTTTGAATTCAAAAATTTAACAATATTTTATCGAACTGCCATAGAATCACCAAAATAAGTGGTAAAACTATCGAAGAAATATGTATTTTTTACTTAGGCCGATGATTGTGCACGACACCTGTTGATGTTCGGCCAAATGGACGAAATAGGGGAGATGAGGACCAGGAGGGAAACTAAAGATGAAAACTCTAATCAACACACAACTCTATATTAATTTTCTCCGAAATTTGACGATGGGAAGAATCAAGAGAAGGAGGTATGTCGATTCAAGTACCCAAATAATGTATCGATATAAATAGGTCGATTGGCTTTAGAGGGAGAGGGAAAACCTGATTAATTAAATCGTGTTGGGGAAGTATATAGCCAGTGATTCGCCGACGACATTTTTATATTATAACTATTTCCTTCGGCCCAAGGTTAACTATCTGGATATATGTATATCAAGAATAGTATGAGGATTCAGATGAGTATCTGACATCGTACAGGGACATCGCTTAACGTACCATCCGAAGGACGGTGTGCTCAAGGTTTTTTTCACCTCCCAGTTGAATAACCTAAGGGCCTCGGCCGGCGCCCTCAGCGGGAACTAAGTATTCTTTATAATAATATGAAGAAATCAATAATTATATGAAACATTCAACAATATCGGTTCTATACAATCGCCGGTTATCAGTAACAGTTAACACCCGAGAGAAAAAAATCAGTAACAGTAAACACAATCAGTAACAGAACTAACCATACCTTAGTGACAGATATGTACCGTCAATGGCGTGCGTTTATGTACCGCGGCCTACTTATATCCTATTGCCAGGTCCCGAGCCTGTACGATGTCAGGTACTCGTTAAAGGCCCCTGCCCTAGGTGAAAAAAAATTTAGGGTAGGCAAAATTTAGGACTGCCATAGTAGAGTCTGGCTCATGTCGACAAGAGTGACGAAAGAGCGCTCTGGTAGTAGGCGATATGACCTCGTAGTTAAAAGCACGGGCATGAGTCATAATAACTAACTCCTATCGCCATTTTGGATCACTGATCTAAGCAACAAGGATGTTACCTTCCCAACCTTACCCGGAAGTAGTTGTGCTTTGGCTATTTTATGTTGTAACACTTTCTCCTGTCATTTATACCAAGGTTCAAGTAACTAAAGAACTGTATTTTCTTTCTGAGAACTTTTTCTTGAAAAGTAGGTATGTCTATTTAGGTTGGAAGTGTTTTTTTATTATTAGTGCCCATAATCCTTGCAGTAAATCATAGTGTTTTGGGAATGGGAGAGTATGCGGAAGGCTGCATCTTGGGACAGCTACCTGAGGAGAGGATGTACCTGTCCAGCTGAGCGGGGTCAGTCAGCTGAGTTGTCATGACAACTTGGCGGGAAACCAACCAACCTCGGTCCATCTCGGTACCCCTGGAAGAGGCAGTCCAGTACTGTGAATTACCTGACCCAGCTGACCGGGCTCAATCAGCTGAGTTGTCATGACAACTTGGCGGGAAACCAACCCTTAGCTCATATTCTCCATCTCTTGCAAATATACTAGAAGACTGAGTGTTGATAGATGACGTCACACGACGCTACTCGATTGATGATGAACACACTTTACTTTCTCATACCTATGTATAGTGTAAGGAAGTATTATAATCGTGCGAGAATTCGAATTCATCGTTTCAACGGATTTACATGTTTCAAGGTCCCCTCAATTCGTTTTATCAAGTATTTTATATAAAATAAGATTTTTCGCAGCTCGTCGAGATATATACCGAAAACGGTCCTGAAATGTTTTTTGAAACACATATTTTTAGACGTTTCCCTGATTTACCCGAAAGCGGTTAGTCCTATCGAAAAATTAGTTTCTACCAAAAATGATCCTTATTAAATTTCCAATCGCTTAAAGTCCTCAGATTTCAAGTAGGATCAATATGACGAAAGTTTTCGCGCCTTAAAGAATGAAAAATAAATTTCCATAGGGGTTATTTGAGGAGTTTGGAGCCAGAGCGGACCAACTGGTTGAAACTGAACAGGTAGAAAATGGCAATTGAAAATTGAGTACATTTTGTTTATCTCCATAAATGGGCCCCAAATATTTATTTATATTTGAAATTTTAGAATAGTATTGGATGAGTGATCCCTTTTTGTGTTCTATAAAGTTTTTGAAGGCCGTATGATCCATTGTGACTTTGAAAATATATGCACAAAAACTTGTGGACTAAACTTAAAGTGCTGCTATCTATCACTGAAGTGAAGAAACTAAGTGATCCACACTGGTTTTGAAAAAGGGAACCTATGCCAACATCAGGATGGTAATAACTCAAAAATTGTGGGTTGGTCCGCTCTGGCTCCAAACTCCTCATTTCAAAGGAATGTTTGAATTGTAACGCATAGCCACGAATTATATAGTAATTTTTATGGAAAAGTATAAAACAGAAGAAAATATATACATATATATAATATATTGGCATTAATGGGTATAAGAAAGTCACTCTCAGAAATACGTTGTACAATAAAACAAAAAAATATCTCTGACGCCAACTCATTATTTCCATGTATCTAGTAATGCCAGTATGAAATGATTTTGAGAAGGTGGAGGGGAAAAGAGTGATCTGTAAGCGTGGTTGGTATAAGAAAGTCCTGTAATGGCTACAACACACATATTTCTTAATATATACAAATAGCACAAAACGCAATTGAGCTAAACATCAGAGTTAGAGAGGCACGTCCAACAACCAACCAATCCTTCCGCTAAGTTCTTCTCTAAGGACATTCCATCTATTAGTTCTATTCCTATTTAAGTGTATTGAGTATTTCTATTCCTTATTTAAGTGTATTGAGTATAATTTCATCATCCTATATTTGTTTAACAATCTAAACATCACAATATCTGACAGACTTGCTAATATTTGGCCAATGGCAGCATAACTCTTCCAGGACCCTCCATATCGGTCTCTTTGTCTCTCCCATCTTCCTGTCCATGGCTGCTCCCATGTCTTCCACATAACTCTTCCAGGACCCTCCATATCGGTCTCTTTGTCTCTGCCATCTTCCTGTCCATGGCTGCTCCCCAGTCTTCCACATACTCCATCCCTAATGGGTTGTTTAGCCAATGATAGGATCATTACTGACCCAGATGTTGTCAACGTGTGTGAGCCAGAAGAAACAAAAGACCTTTCCTCCAATAGACGGAGGGTATTGTTACCAGGAGATCCTCGGCCGACAGGGAACAAAGCAGACCCGGCTTGGAGAATGTGGCCTTGCCACTGCCAACGGTGTGGTCATAGAGATTATACCAATTACACTCCTTAGCTGTCTACCTTCTCCAACCTAAAGATAATCTCTGTGTTATTCCTCAGTTCTTCTACAGTTGAAAGCCCGTTTCTTCTGTACTTATCTTACTGTAGCAATCCTTTAGACGAAGGTAGCGTAGATTAATTATTGCATTGGCTCCCGAAGAACCAATTTCACGTTGGGATTAACCGATTTACCGTAAATCAAGCAAACATCATTTTCTGACGCTTTTCGCCTTCTATCTCACAAATTGAGCGACCTTCGAAAACAAGTATTTCACATAAAATCTGCCTTTAAGTTTTCTCTACAATTTTTATTTGAAGTTATTTTTGATTAAGTCATAAATAAAAGCGCTATCTTGTAAAATGTACTTAGGCTTCAAAAAAGTGGTCCCTAATTTTCGTCTCATTTCGGTAAAAATCGTACATGTGACGTCATCGTTTCAAATTTCAAGTTCATAACTAAAAAAAATTTCAGCGTTTGAACGCTTACAAAATTCCAATCACAGAAACAATGGCGAAAATGGTCAAAACGTATTTAGGGGACCTTGAAACGTGACATTCTGTTGAATACTCGATTTCGGATTTTCGCACATTACAATACTTAATTATGTTGTCTTACAGATTGTTTAATTGGGAGAGACGGTTTGTCCCGTCAACAGCTCTGATTGCATCCTATAAGCTAAGACAAAAGCCTCATTGTCTTGTGTGGGACCGTCTGAGGGATGACCCCAACGTCCATGCAGATAGTCGACCAGTTAAATGAATAGCAGAGTAACAGGATATCGAAATGCAAAACCAAGTATCACAAAATAACTAGAATTTTAGAGACAGTTTAAAATTTATAAAGAGTAGATATGATTATTAACAATATTGTTTTACTAGAAGGTTTCATAAACACCTGAATATCTCCGCAATTTAAGAGAGGACTCAATGTAAAGTGACCTGCCCTTTCTAACGGTATCCTGATAATGAATTTTCTTCTCCAGGAGCCCCCTCCCAGCTCACTAAATTCAAAATCTCCAATTTTGTGTACCCCATTTTAAAGATATTTAAAAATAACTCACTTTTCTCCAGAGGGCGCCAATAGCTCAGTGGTATGCGTGCTTGCCTTCTAAGCTCAAGATCGTGGGTTCGAAACCCGAGGCCCTTAGTAGAATAAACTTAAGCACGCCGTCCTTCGGATGGGACGTTAAGCGATAGTCTCAAGCCATCGAGCCTGTACTTTGTCAGGTACTCGTTAAAAACCCCTGCCCTAGGTGAATAAAAATTTAGGGTAGGCAAAATTTAGGACTCCCAAAGTAGAGGCGAGCTCATGTCTAGAGTGACGAAAGAGCGCTCTGGTAGTAGGCGATATGACCTCATAGTTAAACCCCGAGTATGAGTCATAATAACTAACTTTTCTCCAAAAAAAAAAAACTGATAATTTTCATTGTTGCAAAATGGCCTCTCATTTAAAGGAATAACATAATTTTAAAAATTACCTTCACTCTCATCCAAATCGAAAAGAAAATTTAAAAAGTGAAATTTCAAATTCTGAAAACCACTTCCTGAAATTCTTCAAGCTTCACCTATTGAAAGTGGGCACAAAAATGGCTAATCTCCCGATATTTTCTGAAACGCAACACATCACTCAAGATCTTATCTGAAGAGATGTTACAGGGAGTCAAGAAGAGCTGACTGTATAGTTCATATCCGATGAGAATGGGGAGAAAACTCTAAGAGAAATGATATTCCATGTCAATGGGCTGTCATTTGGAAACAGTGTGCGATCAAAAAAATGTTTCTGGGGTGCAGGACCTCGGGTCGAGGACTGAGTCGATATTATGGAGCAGTTAGAAATGAGGTAGGCTTTCCATCGAGTCCTCTTCCAAACTGCTTATCAGTAGAACCCGAAGTGAATTAACACCAGATATAAGAGTTCCTTGTTAGAAACTTATTTTTATACTTTCTTCGGTCTTGGCCTCATTCTGTTTTCACTATCTTAGAGCAGAATGAAAATGATGGCTGAGATGGAAAGAACGGAGAACATATTTAAAAACGTTGTCGGTGAATCACCCAGAACGAATTAATCAATTACTTATTCCTTCTCCCTCCAAAGCCAACCGACCGTTTGGGCTAAAACAATACTTGACTTACAAAGTGCATTCTGAATCCTCCCATTAAATTTCGTTTCGATATATTTATTACATCGGCAGTTATTGGAATTTTCCTGTCAACCCTCCCCCCTAACCACCCCTTTACTTTGGAAGAAAATCAATAGGTGGTCGGCATGATAAAATTTCATCTAACGGGATTTATTACAGAGACACACACCGACAAAACATGACATTTCATTGAAAACACAATTTCGAATTTCTGACCGATTACATAACTTCCCAAATATCAGCTGAGATAGTCGGCTGGTTGGTTTCCCGCCATGTTGCCATGAGAACCCAGCTGACTGGACCCAAGCCCGCTCAGCTGATCAGGTAGTCGACTGTCTGTCAGACTCCATATAACAGGTACCTGTCTCACTGATGTGCCCAACACAAAACTACCCTTTAAACTTTCATCAATTTGTATTTTCCTAGCGAAGAAAAATGATATTGTGAATGAACAGCTGAACAGATCTCAACGAAATTTGGAATTAAAATATTCTATACTATACTCCGAAGCTGGTCAAAAACTAAGAGTAGCTAACTAAATATCTACGAGCTTTGTACTTGATGGTTCTTTCTACTTTCAAACCTGAGGACGATTTGAAAGAACCAATTTCTCTATTGAACTTTTCGTTTTCGCATAAATTAAGCAATAGAAAAAAAAAAAACGGCCGCTGAATCACCGTTTTTGTAATTCCCCAGTAATCAATCATGTCTTCGCTCTCCTTTCAAAGCTAACCGACCGTTTTTTCATAGTTTTACGATATGAACTGCCCTCCTCACCGTCTAGATTAAGTGCATACCTAGTGATTGAATCAGAATTGTCCCGTTATCGTTGATTTACCAACACCGAACTTGATAGCTAATGCCTGACCCCTTTCACCTTTCTTCAGCCGCATAATAATTTTCATTTTATCTTTTAATGAAAGCACTATTCGTTTCCTTTTTGTCGACATGTTGTAAGTTTTACTTAAAATATGTCACCATACACATACCTATGTACACCTCACAATGAATAATTTGAATCTGAGAGCATTGACTGGTAACCGACCATACGAATTGAAAAGGATTCAGTGGAAAAATCCAATGAACCAATTACATTCATAGACATACACATATCCCTTATACAGCTAAAAACGCTCTTTCTAAGAATTAATTAGACTTCCCTCATGGAAGTTTATGGAAAAACTAATTTGATTATTTTTTCCATGAAGCCAGGTCAGATAACTGACGTTCGGATAATCGACGCTCTACTGTACCAAATTTTGTGACGATACACCGGCAGTTATTAGAGTCGAACCCCGATCCCTGGTCCCCCATTCTTTTGGCTGGTTTGCGGAAAATTAGTAGAAGCCATCCTTATGGGGTTTTAAAAATAAATATAAAATTTCATGTGGATACATTCATTGCTCTCCTCGGTCCTTTTAGTGAAGCAGTACAGGTCGGCTAACTTCCTCAGCTGCCCCAACTGTAGAAGTTACCTATGTAATCAATCACAACTTCCATCTTCAATTTTCAATAGAATTTCATGTTTTCCGATTGTAATTCCAAAAAAAAATTCAAAAAACTCGTCTTTCTGTGGATGTGGACACCTTAACTTCCTGTAGAATCAATATTTGAATACATTTATCCCGGATCCAGAACCCAATGATTTTCAGTCAAATTGACCAAAAAGAAGACAGGCTTGAAGGGGCGCGAAAGTTGGTTTGCCTCAAAACATAATTTAGCCTGGGGAAGTAATGTAGATTGGCGATGATCCGATGATACAGGCTCTTCTATAAATAATATAGGAACACCCCCTGGAGGGAAACATGTGGTGCACACAATCTCATAGTTCAACCTTTTTTTTCAATCCAAAGTTGGATTTAACGAGCCCCCTCAAATGGATCAGTGGTTAAAGTGTTCGCTTTGTAGCCTGACTATCACTACTATTTTTTTATTACTTCCGATAATTCCCTATGAATATTTACCCTATAGTATAAAACGTGTTTTTTTTTTTTTCGAGACGTCTTACTTCGGGTATGGTCGTCCGATTTAGCTGAAAATCAATAGGTTTCGTCATTAAAAGACTTTGTATACACATATACAATTTCTTGTCGATGCATTCATTCTATTGGGAGTTATCGTGTTCACAAGCAGATAGGAAATGTTTTTACTTAACTCCCTGATAACTTCCGAAAAAATGTATCGACACGAAATTTTATATAGGTATCCAGAACCCCATAACGACGAGAACTATTGATTTTCAGCCAAATCGGCCAAAGGAAAAGAGGGGATTAGGGGGGCCTAACACAAAAAATAATAACTATATTGACATCAACTATTCTATTTAAATTCAAAACCCGATAATGACGACACCTATTAATTTTCAGAGAAATCGGCCGAAGGGATGGGTCTCAACTCAAAAACCTTAATAAATGCCGATATGGAATGTATTGACACAAAATTTGATATGAGGATTCAGAAGTCCGTATGTATATTAATTTTAAACCCAAACTTTTTTGTTTCCAACCTTACACTCCATAACGACCTCAAAGTTCCTTTTGTCCAAGACCTCATCAAATCCCGTTTTTCCAAGTTCCACACCAACCTCTCCTTCCACCATAATCCTCTTGCCAAATCCTTATCATCACAATCTCATCCGCATAATCCTCCAAGAAGGCTGAGGCGGCGTTGGCCTCGCGATCTTCTTTAATTTGTATTATATATATATATTTTTTTTTTTTAATTTTTTTTTTATCTATTTTTTATTTATTATTATTATGATTATTATTTTTTTTATTTTTTTTTTTTTGTGTTTATTAATTTATTCTTTTAATTTTTGATATTTATTATTATTATTATTTTTTCTTTTTTCTTCTTCACACGCCATTTTTAAGGGAGTGCTGGTGATGACCGGATTCTCCCCTCACGCCTCTCTGTCCTTTCGACGCCCCACCTCCTGGTCTTCCTCCACTGCTGGACAGTGGATGGTTGGCCAGTGTGGTGGGAGGGTCAGCGCTGGTCTCCCGCCGCCTCCTCCCCTCTCCACTAGTTGCAGAGTGGTATATGGCAGTGTGCGGGAGTCCTACTAGTGCTGTCCTCGTCGATTTTCTTATATTTTTAGTTATTTTATTTAGTTATTTTTACCGTATTTTATTTTTATTTTCTTTATTTTATCTTTCATTTTATTATGTATTCTGTTTATTATTTTTGTATATGTTTGCTTATTGTATTATTTATTATTTTATCATGTCATCTTAGTCATCACTTCTGCTTATTGTTATTGTTTGTACAGATTGTAGAATAAATAAATTAAAAAAAAAAAAAAAAAAAAAAAAAAAAAAAAAAAAAAAAAAAACCCAAACGTGTGATGGGTTTTGGGGGGATGTACCCTGCCGGTGATTCACTGAAGACTTTTTGCATGATGACATTAAAAGACTTAAAGAAGAAAAAATATCTAGTGTTACCAAGACAGGACTTTTTAATCATTTTTCCTAAACTTGGTCTTTTTCTGGCGACGAAATTTTATTATTATTTATAAGAAACGCTAAATCGGAATTCAGTATTGCAAGTACTCTTACTTGAATTCCGAGATCGGTTCAGGAAGTTGACTGTTTACAAGAATGTACTGTGTTGGCAACTACTGATATCTTCAATTAGCCAAATACCTGTTATGGAGGAGGCTGTAAGACAAGCCAGTCGACTACCTGATCAGCTGAGTGGGCTCTGGTCAGTCAGCTGGGCTCTCTGGGAGATGAAAAAACCTTGACAACGCCTTCTAGGTACTCATTAAAGCCCAAGGTGAACAAAAATTTAAGTTAGGCAAAATTTAGGACTCCCATAGTAGATTCGGGCTCATAACCAACAGAACGACGAAAGAGCGCTCTGGTAGTAGGCGATATGACCTCGTAGTTAAAGCCCAGGCAAGGGTCGTATTAACTAACAAAAACTCTCTATTGGCAGTCCAGTGAATTGGTTCAAACTATTCCATATGCTGAAGTACCGTTCTCTTGTGCTCTCATTCATGATAGATTAAACAGTGACAGGACTACGACCAGACTGCGACTAGACTCTTGTTCCTTAGATCGAGAAACACTCCTTTCCATTGACTTTACATGGAATAAAAAAAAAATATAAAGAAAAACGAAAGTTTTTTAAAAATATTATCTATTTCATAAGTTATTTAAAATATATGGGAGTACTTTCGGTATTGCTACCATCTTTAGCAACGACTTAACAAATAGTATTGGTCTTAGAGCACAAGAGAACGGTACTTCATCTTAGCTACCAACTGAATGTCAACACGAGTTTTATCGAACCTCTCAGGACGTTGACACGTCAGGACGTGAACAACCTGTTAGTACTGATATCCTTAAAGGAATAACGCAAAGACCATATCACGCTGCTGATTACATAATCTCTTGAATGTTCCTTCATATAAGAAGAAAAAGCGTTATTGTCCTGGAAATTCCAAATTTTAAATGCCTCTAAACATTTCTTATCATGAAAAATTGTAATCAAAGTTTTCATTTCTACAAGAAAGAAATCTCTGTCATTGAGTGGAGAAGTATTGAGTAGAAAGGTACAATTAGAAATGTGTTATGAATGGAGTGGACTTTTATATTATAGAGTAGAGATGAAGTCTGTGAAAGAACACTATGGGGGGGCGCCCCTACAGAAAGTGGGGGCACAATTAGTGATCAATACTGCATTGGCTACTTGCTGCGGCACATCTGCTGTCCTGAGTCATATGCAGCACCACCCTCTCCAGCAGGATCGATGAGGGGCCATGAGCACGCCGGCTGGTAGCGACGCGGGGAATCTGAAACAGGAATATGGCAAAGACGCAGTACAATGGCACACATTGGCCTTCTTCCGGTACCACTATTCTCCAGTTATGTGTAGCGTCTTTGGAGACCACATCTTTCCATCCTGGCCTGACCTGGCGCCCTGCAACCCAGCTTCAACATTGTTCTTGCACAGACTACAGCTCCGGATGTGTTGGTCCTATCTTGTCTAGTAGTATCATTTGTGGCGTATCTTTTCAAAATTTAGAAGAACTTTCCTTCAGCTCTTCAAGTGGTCCCAGTATTTATGTGTCGTGAGAAGGTGGGGTCAGAACTCAATCCAAATATATGAAAAACAGTGAAAACTCTTCTTAATAATGCTCCGTCATAGTCTTCGGTTCCTTGGACTATCTTGCACTTTCTGCATCCTTGTGCTCCCTCATCGGTAATTGTTGGTCTTTCTTTTGTCCATTTCCCTGGCAGTCGTCAGACTCCCTTCCTTTGACGCTCAGGACAGGTTGTGAAGCAGAGCTCAGAGTTGTCGTCTGTTCACCTGATAAGGAACCCAAGCCTGCTTCTATATACAAGTATTGATCCAGCCCTCACTGTGCCAGCTAACATATGGGACAGCTGCTGTGTGGTTCAGCTGCTTGCCTCTTTGCGACCGGTCCTCTTTCATCGCAACGCCCCATTACATCGCGGCCCGCGCTATCTCCCCCTTCCCCCTCTTCCACCACCTTACGCAGCTCATCCACGTGTCCTATTACACACCACATTCAATCAATACTGAAAAAAAAAACTGCATTTAGGGCTTCAAGAAAAATGGGAGTAAATTAACAGAAACATTAATCTGCTAGGTCGATGTTGTCCACCAAATGTCCGCATTTTTTGGTCAACCAAGGGTTAGAGTGAAGGAATAGTTGTCCTCTGTTATCAGGACGGCCGGGGAACGAGCCCCCCCTCCCATCTTCCTTGATAAGAACAATGCCAGACAGGAATTTGTTGCGGGCTCGATCCCCGGCCTCTGTTCCCATCTCTCTCTACAGGACAAGCTCATGTCCCACCTATTGTCTTTAGCTTTATCCTCTTTATTCCTCCCTGACCAGTCTATTACGTCTGAGGGGTCAGAACCGGTCCGGATAGTTAAGTATTGCTAAAAAATATTCCTTCGTATTTACATTATGTACCTACTAGCTATGTTACCCGCCGTTGACCGAGATACCGACTGCATGAAATCAGATCAAATTAAATCTGAAAGTAAATTGAATATTATCATTAATATAACGGTGAGAGCTGATCAGGTAAGCGACAGCGCCCATATCCTCCGCCCCAACATTTCACCTCTCCTCCGTCCCCACCTCGACAACTTTCATCCCCCACTGGTCAAAAACGTTATTTATCTCCGTTATTTGTAACTTTAGAGAGAAAATGTTAAATTATAATGTGTCTTTAATAGTGATTTTGTAACTTTTTCATAGGAACAGTAGCACTGAGAAAACATGAAATAAATGTTTCTGTCTCAAAGTACCCCCCCTCCCCCCCCCCCCTCTCAAGTTTGAAATAAATATTGTATTGGTACTGCCTGGACAATTTGGGCAGTGTTATTGGATTAGATCCATACAGTGAGTTGACCTCAAAGAGTCCAGTTGGCTCTCTGGTCGACCAAGTTGTTTCGGTGGACCAGTGACTGCTGGAAGTCTACCTTCGCCTATATCAACTACTGGAAGGACTCCTTCGTCCGTTAATCATTGCTCAAATCAGAACCAGTTGCGGGTTCGATTCCCATCACCTGTGTTCCCTAGGGCCATCCTCTTCTGTCCCACACAGGACAATGTCCTCACCCTATTGTCTTTAGCTGACGCTGTCCCTGTCCTGTCCATTGAGTCCGAGGGGTCAGAACCGGTCCGAATAATTAAGTATTCGTTAAAAAATATAACTTCTTATTGTCTTATTTATCTTCATGAGAACAGGTTCCTTTCTCAGTTACCTCAGTACGTTATTGTTTTAACCAAAGATGAAACCGTTACAACAATTGTCCCTGCTGTTTGCTCTATCGATTAGATCGATTTACTTATAGTTGATCTAGAATGGTCCTGGACAAGTTCTATTTTGTAATCTTAATATTCGAACGTACCATTGTCATTGTTCATGGATTTATTTCATTTGAGTTTTGATTCAAATAACATGTCTAAAATTAAATTAAATGAAACTTTGTTACTTATAGAGACACAAATCACATAGCATTACTAGTTCACACCTAAAGGTAATACATTTTATATATATGCATATGAGATAATATATAAAAATGTATATATCAATACAACTTATAATTAAAAATAGAAAATATAACAAACTTAATTAAACAAAAAATTAATTTTGGAAGATACAACATTATAAATATGGGCCGAAGTAAAGAAAAGAAAAATACCAACTGTTATGAAATCTGATATATTGAAATGTATAGAGAGGGCAAATCATAATAAAACTGTTTTTATACATTTTGAGCTGTTAGTTACAAAAATAAATATATTATTGGTTTTTTCATAGTCATCAATACTTAACAAATGAAATATTTTATCGGAGATTGCATTATAGTGTGAAATATATTTATTGATAAGTTATGTGAAGATGGAGTTTGTTATCAAGCACTTGTTACAAAGTGGACAAACAGTCAAGCTGAAATTTAGCTGGGTAATTTGTATAATTCAAATTGTTATATATTTTCCTGAGTCCCGTCACTGTGAAATAAATAACCTGTTAAAAAGTTGTTTTCTTTAGGTTTTCAAGTTTTTAATCTTGTTATTCACCTAAAATATTATTTTAGATCAAGTCATCACGTTTAGACCAGCTGTTTTAGCTGTTCTGTTAGTTAGTTATTATGACTCATGCCCAGGCTTTAACTACAAGGTCATATAGCCTACTACCAGAGCGCTCTTTGTCACTCTGGTGGAAATGAGCCTGACTCTACTGTGGGAGTCCTGAATTTTGCCTACCCTAAATTTTTATTCACCTAGGGCAGTGGTCGCTTAACGTCCCGTCCGAAGGACGGCGTGCATAAGTTTATTTCACCTCCCGAATAAAATAAACTAAGGGCCTCGGTCGAGTTTCGAACCCACGTCCTTGAGCTCAGAAGACAAGCACGCATACCACTGAGCTACCGGCGCCCTCTAATGACTAGTTAGTAAGCTAAGATGTAAATAGTGGCTTTCTGTGTTTATTTCATCCAGTTTTCTTTTTATACTAGGCTAATGCTGTTTCTTTTGGAATAAGTTGATTTTTATTAGTTATATAAAGACAGTTGTGTGTTATCTGGTTCTGGTTGGGAATAAAACAGTGTAAAGACAACACAACGGCTTTAATTTCCATAAGCTCTAACATTCCCCAAGAAGATAGCCGATCTATTCAGCAAACAGAGAGAAGAGGAATGAACACAAGATATTTACTTGTGGGACACCCGCCCCTTGAGGAAACGAAATTCTCAAGAATGTCTATTCATCAATTCATGGCCTAAAAAAAACTCGAAGCGGAAGAAGTTTTACAATGAGACAGGTGAATTGTTAAGGTTGACCTTCTGACCTTGGGTGTAACTTGGCGGGTGTTACTATGCTTTGTATATTTGTATCACAAAGTCTCTAAGTCTTGGTTACTTCATCAAGACTTAGCTTAAAGCTCACAGAATGACAAAAGGCGCTACTGTGGTAGGTGCATCACCGCCAATGTACTTCCCCAGCTAAATCCCAGATATAATCATTTAAGTTTTCGCTCTCCCTCTAAAACCAATGACAGCTTGGGGCTTCTAACCATTTATATAAACAATTTTTTTTTTTTTTATTAGGTGCCCCTGACCCCCTGAGGGGGGTCGGTCACATCACCCTATATAAACAATTAATATAAACAACCCCCTTTATATAAACAATTAATGAATTAATTATTGTACAAGATAACATACCATTAAACATTTAATGAACAATTTTACAAATAGTTTAAGCAAATATTTAGCTTCCCCAACCAAAAAATGCCATTTTGACAAAAATAAGAAATTGCAAGAATTAGAATGTATCAGTGGTCACATAATGGATATTGTATAGCCACAAATATTTTAATCATGAAGACACAAATATAAAGTATATATTGGATATTTTGTTGGATATAATTATTTAGACACGAATAAAAGAAGGTATGTTTATTTATGTCCCTATAAGATAAAATATACTTATCAGCAATACATTTTTTTTTATAGTTTTGAAAATGCCCAAAAGGGCGAAACGTAAACTAAGTTGTAAATAATAAATATATTTGGGAGATCAGAAGGCCAAGTAAGTTGTCTATCAACCATCTTTATCTAGTTAAGTTAGAACTGGTCTCAAATCAACGTCATATTACCTTTGACAAAAAATGGCTTCTATTTAATAAAGCTTCCAAAGTCTTATATATACATTACAGTGTATAACAATGGCTCCTAAAGTGTCTTGTACACATTACAGTGTATAACAATGGCTTCTATAGTGTCTTGTACACATTACAGTGTATAACAATGGCTCCTATAGTGTCTTGTACACATTACAGTGTATAACAATGGCTTCTATAGTGTCTTCTATATATATACATTACAGCGTACTACTAAGAGCATATTATAACAATGGCTTCTCATGTAATATACATATGGCGCATGCAGATAAATATATTCCCTTCCAGTAGGGATACTACTGGATGGAAATCGAAAAAAAACAAAAAAACAATGGCTTCTATATTGTGTACTATACACTAATGTATGACAATGACTTTTAATTATTAAGACTTCTGTAATGTCTTATATACACTATATTGTAATACAAAGGATTTATTATAACAATGGCTTCTATAAGTGCCCTACAGAGTGCAAATTTCTATCCTTATATAATTCTTTTGCGCCCAGTTCGCTTCTCTTTGCCCGTCCATCTTTCTCGCTTAGTTTAGTTAGTCCTGCTTGTTAACAGGGAGTTTAGTCCTAAGCTGCTTACAACTTTGGGCCCAGTTTGCTTTCCCCCCCCCTGGCTTGAAATGCGCCTTGATGAAGCATCACTGCCATAAAGCACACAAAGCACTGGAGCGATTGGATAGTTACAAGTAGGCAGCTGGAGGGGGGTGGCCGCACATGTGAGAGCGCGGCATCTGTACCCCACCTGCTTCACAGTATAGCCGAGCTCAGAACCAGCCACCCTACACTATACCACAGGGCGCAGTAAATCTTCACCCTCCCCCCCCCCCCACCCCCCCCCCCCCACCCCCATCCATTCCATCCACCCTTATGTTAGCAGGGAGGGGATGAATCATCGACAATATACTTCCCCAACTCAACAACTAAGTATTAGCTCTCCCTCTAAACCCTTCTTCCCCTTAACCTGAGCTAGCAGAAAATTAGTAGATGTCTTACTTATTGACATCAGAATCCAAACTCGAAGGGGAGGGGATAAATGGGGGGGGGGGGGGGGGGGGGGGGGGGGGGATATCCGTATACGTCTACTGTTCTGTTAACGAGAAGAAGGTTTTCGAGGGGAAAGCGAATACAGTAAACTGCTTTCATTTCCCAAGCTGTACATGTATAAGGAAAGTTATGAAATCTGTTCAAAATTCGATGTTAAAATAGAAAAAAATTGCAGAATTAGTGTCTATGAACACAGTAACTCCCGATAGAATAAACTGATACACGTGAGTCTCCAAGCCGAAAGAGATACCTATTGGTTTTAAACCAAATCAGCGAAAGGGAAGAAGGAGAACTCAAAAGCCCTGTCTTCTTCAATTGGACATTTGATGACTTGCTTACAAAAAACCACTATTATAGCCTCGGGCATAACGTACCTACTACAATAAGAAACATCTTTAATCTTTGTTCAAGAAAGCTGTTTTCAATTATGGTTGTCCACTGGTGGTAATTAATGGAAAGGGAAAAACATAAGAATGTGGAGCGGCAAAAATGTTAAGAAAAGGGCGGAAGAAGGGCCAGGCCGACTAGTTGTGGAGAGGTTGGAGTGGTTCTGGGAAGGGAGGAAGAAGGCCCAGCATGAGGGTCGTATATCAGGGAGAAGGGGCCAAGTCCTCGGGGAAGAGGCCAGCAGAACAAAAGACTGGGAGAAGGCACTGGCATTATCCCGGGACAAATTCCAGGGTCCTACCTTGGAAATAGTTAGCAACAATATTGAGATGTGGTATGAAGCACCGACAAAAAGAGGTCAAACACGACAGAACCTTCTTAAGCGCCGTGGGAGGCTGGTCAGTCTGGACAAGAGTAAATAGAAGAAACCTTTCACTAATTTGAGGACAGGAAAAGTAGGAGCCAGACAATAAGATACTCAACTTTCTGTGTGGCTTCATTCTGGAATCCCACTCAGAATCCATGATCAATGACAGACCTTGCGATAAGGGTAGGAGCCAGACTATACGATACTCAACTATCTGTATGGCATCATTCTGGAATCCCACTCAGAATCCATGATCAATGACAGACCTTGCGATAAGGGTAGGACCCAGACTATACGATACTCAACTATCTGTATGGCATCATTCTGGAATCCCACTCAGAATCCATGATCAATGACAGACCTTGCGATAAGGGTAGGAGCCAGACAATAAGATACTCAACTTTCTGTGTGGCTTCATTCTGGAATCCCACTCAGAATCCATGATCAATGACAGACCTTGCGATAAGGGTAGGAGCCAGACTATACGATACTCAACTATCTGTATGGCATCATTCTGGAATCCCACTCAGAATCCATGATCAATGACAGACCTTGCGATAAGGGTAGGAGCCAGACAATAAGATACTCAACTTTCTGTGTGGCTTCATTCTGGAATCCCACTCAGAATCCATGATCAATGACAGACCTTGCGATAAGGGTAGGAGCCAGACAATAAGATACTCAACTTTCTGTGTGGCTTCATTCTGGAATCCCACTCAGAATCCATGATCAATGACAGACCTTGCGATAAGGGTAGGAGCCAGACTATACGATACTCAACTATCTGTGTGGCTTCATTCTGGAATCCCACTCAGAATCCATGATCAATGACAGACCTTGCGATAAGGGTAGGAGCCAGACTATACGATACTCAACTATCTGTATGGCTTCATTCTGGAATCCCACTCAGAATCCATGATCAATGACAGACCTTGCGATAAGGGTAGGAGCCAGACTATACGATATTCAACTATCTGTATGGCATCATTCTGGAATCCCACTCAGAATCCATGATCAATGACAGACCTTGCGATAAGGGTAGGAGCCAGACTATACGATACTCAACTACCTGTATGGCATCATTCTGGAATCCCACTCAGAATCCATGATCAATGACAGACCTTGCGATAAGGGTAGGAGCCAGATTATACGATACTCAACTTTCTGTGTGGCTTCATTCTGGAATCCCACTCAGAATCCATGATCAATGACAGACCTTGCGATAAGGGTAGGAGCCAGACTATACGATACTCAACTATCTGTATGGCATCATTCTGGAATCCCACTCAGAATCCATGATCAATGACAGACCTTGCGATAAGGGTAGGAGCCAGACTATACGATACTCAACTACCTGTATGGCATCATTCTGGAATCCCACTCAGAATCCATGATCAATGACAGACCTTGCGATAAGGGTAGGAGCCAGACTATACGATATTCAACTATCTGTATGGCATCATTCTGGAATCCCACTATTAATCCATGATCAATGACAGACCTTGCGATAAGGGTAGGAGCCAGACTATACGATACTCAACTACCTGTATGGCATCATTCTGGAATCCCACTCAGAATCCATGATCAATGACAGACCTTGCGATAAGGGTAGGAGCCAGATTATACGATACTCAACTTTCTGTGTGGCTTCATTCTGGAATCCCACTCAGAATCCATGATCAATGACAGACCTTGCGATAAGGGTAGGAGCCAGACTATACGATACTCAACTATCTGTATGGCATCATTCTGGAATCCCACTCAGAATCCATGATCAATGACAGACCTTGCGATAAGGGTAGGAGCCAGACTATACGATACTCAACTACCTGTATGGCATCATTCTGGAATCCCACTCAGAATCCATGATCAATGACAGACCTTGCGATAAGGGTAGGAGCCAGACTATACGATACTCAACTATCTGTATGGCATCATTCTGGAATCCCACTCAGAATCCATGATCAATGACAGACCTTGCGATAAGGGTAGGAGCCAGACTATACGATACTCAACTACCTGTATGGCATCATTCTGGAATCCCACTCAGAATCCATGATCAATGACAGACCTTGCGATAAGGGTAGGAGCCAGACTATACGATACTCAACTATCTGTGTGGCTTCATTCTGGAATCCCACTCAGAATCCATGATCAATGACAGACCTTGCGATAAGGGTAGGAGCCAGACTATACGATACTCAACTATCTGTGTGGCTTCATTCTGGAATCCCACTCAGAATCCATGATCAATGACAGACCTTGCGATAAGGGTAGGAGCCAGACTATACGATACTCAACTATCTGTATGGCATCATTCTGGAATCCCACTCAGAATCCATGATCAATGACAGACCTTGCGATAAGGGTAGGAGCCAGGCTATACGATACTCAACTATCTGTGTGGCTTCATTCTGGAATCCCACTCAGAATCCATGATCAATGACAGACCTTGCAATAAGGGTAGGGCCACACAATACGATACCCAACTTTCTGTATGGCATCATTCTGGAATCCCACTCAGAATCCATGATCAATGACAGACCTTGCGATAAGGGTAGGAGCCAGACTATACGATACTCAACTTTCTGTATGGCATCATTCTGGAATCCCACTCAGAATCCATGATCAATGACAGACCTTGCGATAAGGGTAGGAGCCAGACTATACGATACTCAACTATCTGTATGGCATCATTCTGGAATACCACACAGAATCCATGATCAATGACAAACCTTGCGATAAGGGTAGGAGCCAGACTATACGATACTCAACTATCTGTGTGGCTTCATTCTGGAATCCCACTCAGAATCCATGATCAACGACAAACCTTGCAATAAGGGTAGGGCCACACAATACGATACTCAACTTTCGGTATGGCATCATTCTGGAATCCCACTCAGAATCCATGATCAATGACAAACCTTGCGATAAGGGTAGGAGCCAGACTATACGATACTTAACTTTCTGTATGGCATCATTCTGGAATACCACACAGAATCCATGATCAATGACAAACCTTGCAATAAGGGTAGGAGCCAGACTATACGATACTCAACTTTCTGTATGGCATCATTCTGGAATCCCACTCAGAATCCATGATCAATGACAAACCTTGCGATAAGGGTAGGAGCCAGACTATACGATACTCAACTTTCTGTATGGCTTCATTCTGGAATCCCACACAGAATCCATGATCAATGACAAACCTTGCGATAAGGGTAAGGCCACACAATACTAAATTAACTAACGACTTTTGCTAGCTAGCAAAGACCAAAAAACTGGGAGATAAAATCTGTGAAAAATATATATTATTATAAACTCAGAATCTCCTTAGGTAACAAAATATAGTCAGTTATTGTGACTCATGCCCGGGCATTAACTTCGAGGTCCATCGCCTGCTACCGGAGCACTGTTTCGTCGCTCTGATTGTCATGAACCCAAATCTACTATGGGAGTCCTAAATGTTGTCTACTCAGTTTTCGTCACCTAAAGTAGGGGTCTTTAACGAGTACTTAACATCACACAGGCTCGGGACCATCGCTTTACGTCCCTTCCGAATCGCCACGTGCTCAAGGTATTTCACCTCGAATAGAATGAATGTATAATTCAAGTGCCTATGATTTTCAGCCAAATCGGGGAGAGATAAGAAGAGATTAAGGGGGTGAGAGGTCATCACAAAAAACTGAAAACTACCGAATGAATGTATCGACACAAAATTTAGTATGAGGATTAGAAATCCATATGTAAGTCAACTATTGATTTTTACCCCAAACTATCTACTGATTTTGGAGGGAGAGCAAAAACATAGTTGATTAATTCGTGCTGGGGAAGCACATTATCGATGATTCACCGACAGTTTATTTTCCTCATCAATTTGTATAATTGTTAAAAAAAGTTGAATATATTAACGGAAAACTGCCATCGCAGGAATTTCAAATTTAGAGCCAGATAATGTAAGGACGTTATACCAATAAAGAGAAAAAAAAAAATGTTTGGCGTTATTTTTTTATTTTATTTTATTTTTTTTTTATTTTTTTTTTTTTTTGGCCTTATGTACGATGCATATTAGCCATGACTCTTATAATTATATTACTTATTTACGACATCCATGGCCCCGGGAGAAAGTTTTATCTACGAAATAAAACTCACTCCCGGACGGGATTCGAACCCGCAAACCATGGTGGACCATTCTACCAAAGCCCTACGCTCTAGCCCGCACGGCCACCATGGCTCCCTGTTTGCCGTTAGCCCCCCTCCAGAAAATTTCTCATTTCTAATTCAACATTTCGTAACAAACATCGATATATTTACTTATAATCATAACATACTACTGCCAACTGACATTAATGTTGTTGGAGATGATGTCATGACAACTAAAATAGATACTAAACTAACCTAGCCAGTACATGAAAAGACACAATGGATTAGCAAGTTTCTTTAAAATTCTTCAAACAACGTTGAATAACCGGAAAATTTCATAAATGTCCCTCATGCGAATCGACAATTCACTCCATGAACAAAAATCTAATTTCAAATAATTAAATCAACATATGTTTCCACGAACGATTATCTTGTTTAATAGTAAATTTTGGATTAATTTTTTTGTTTTTTTAATGAATATTTTAATTTGTATTCTTACGGTGGGTTGATTCGATATACAAAAAATAGAAAGAAAAAAAAAATATGTCGGATTCAGAATATGAAAGCGAGGGGAGTTTCGAAGAGGTGGTGTACTCGAAAGAGGGCACCTTCTTACTGACCAGAGGAGGCAGCGAAGAGGACGTCCTGTCAGCGGACTCAGGAGCGAATCTGTCTCTGTTCGGGGAAGACATGACCAGTGAAGAAGATGTTACAAGAACCACGGAGAAGGTATCGAAATATATATCTACTCATATCCTGTCAATAGTTGTCCTGTGATCCGCCGGAAAGTACTTCCCCAGCTCGCAAATTACATATCTACCTCTGAAACCAATCAATCGATTTGGCTGAAAATAGATAGGGGTCGATATATTCATTCTATCGGGAGCTATGTTGTACTGTGTTCACAGACATGATCTATCACTTCGACAGCCATACATAGTGTAGGTTATATAATCGATCGGACATTCAATATTGGGTTTTTAACCGGAACTTCATGTTTTACGACCCCTGAATCTAAAAATGAAAAAAATAATGTTATCATCATCAAATCCTAAAATTGTATATAAGCATTAAGAAGTCCCTCATTAAGATACCTATTGATTGTTCAGTCAATTCGGTTTGAGAGGAAAACGGTTGAGATGGAAAGCGTCACATTATTTGACATTTTCGTTCAGGGGAAGTACATTGCCAATGTTTTACCTTTTTTTTTTTTTTCATTTTTGAAATTAAAAGGTTCGGAAAACAAAAAATTCTGGCGAAAAATGAACATGGAATTTTTTCTATTGTTGGCGTCACAGAACGTTCTGTTACACGCTTAGTTCATTGAACGCGAACAAAACCTGATGACCCTTCCACTGTACTCTTCGTATCATAACAACCGATATGTTCATAAACTGATGTTTATAGATTAATTGTAAAAAATATATATTATATATTCAATAATTGATACGAGTCGACAATATCTTCACAATATTGAGTTTCTGTCGTGTAAATAAAAAAACAGTATCTGGTCAACGTTTCAGAAACTATTTATTTCCTCCTTCAAAACCTTATAATGACTTGAGTGGATATAGTCATCAGAAGGCCCTGAAGAAGGAAATAAACAGTTTCTGAAACGTTGGCCAAATACTGAGTTTTTTTTTTTATACAAGAGAAGCTCGACTTTCCTCAACAGTATAATAACTAATTCACATGTACATTCATTCATAGAATACCCATTGTTATATAAAACTAACAGGTCATTTCGAAAGGATGCTCATGTGAAATTTTATGAAAATCCGATCATTAATGAGACGCCACATAACCTATATTCTAAGTTGGATGATACTTGAAAGGCTCTGCAAATTTCGTGAATTTCACGTTTTTTCAGAGAGGCAGAATTGATCTGAGGATCTACGAGGCCTTAATGAATATATATTCATGTGTTTTAAATTTTATAAATATATATATATAAATAAATTTTGTTTGATAGGTTGTAGAAAAGGATGAAAAAGTGGTAGAGGAAGAAACAAAGAATGATATAGAAATAATAGTGAGGTCAGAAGGAGAAGAAGTGGAGGCTGAGGAGACAGACACTGAAGACAGGGCGGGAGGCGGAGATCTATCCTACCGCCACTCCGGCACTAACTCGTCGGTAAGTAGAGAGGTCAGCATCACACATTGAAGGGTGCCATAAAGCTCATTTTTACCGCCAAACTATGTTTAAATTATATGATTTTAATCATTTAAAGACCTTAAAGGCCCACTCCCCTCCTCAAAAAAAAAAAAAAAAATCATTTTTATCTCCTGAAACCGCCATTGAATATGAAATTTTGAAAAAATATATTCATAATGAGCTTGGGAAGAACATAGCCCGTGATTCACCAATTACTTTTTTTATTTTTTTGGATTCAATGGATTGACTATACAAGAAATTCGGGGAAAACAACATAGAATTTCTACCTGATTACATAACTTCCCCTATAAGTAGATACGGGTAGTAACATTAATCTCTAATAATGACTTTTCCAGAAAACTACAGAAGAGGCTTATTCGGATGACGAAGAAAGGGGAAAAGACGAGCAAGTGGATGCCGGACGTGACAGTGAAGGAGGAGATGCAATTGAACTTGCTCAGAAACTGGAAGAACGACTATGGAGACTTCAGAGTGAGATGGAGAAGCTAAGGGTCGGACTAGCAGTGGCAAGGGAGAAGAACAAGGAAGAAGCTGCGGAGATAGAAGCAGCAGCCAGGGAATTGGAAGAGGCAAAGGCACTCAGCGCTCGACTGCAGCTGATGGAAGAGTCGGACCACGACTGTGCTGCGGAGGGGCATCTCATCCCTGGAGGTAAGTAAGCAGAGAGGGTATCGGAAGATGTAAAGCCAGGCTGCAGCAGATGGAAGAGTCAGACCACGACTGTGCTGTGGAGGGGCATCTCATCCCTGGAGGTAAGTAAGCAGAGAGGGTATCGGAAGGTGTAAAGCCAGGCTGCAGCAGATGGAGGAGTTAGAAGTCCAATTGCTGAATTACTGCACTTTAGCTATCCATTTCGTATTCTGAAAGGTTAAGTCAATAATATTAGTTATCAGAACAATGTTGTAGAGACACTTGCAAGTCCACGCAAGAAGGGGTTATGTATAATTGTTTTGCACTTTTTATGTTGCACAGTAAATAATGATGACAGTCCAGAATGCATTTGAGCTCTATATTACATATTTCATTGTTGCATAGTTATCAGCAAGCAATATATCTTTATAGACGAAGTCTTCAGTATTGTGTGCATTTATTTACAAATGCATTCTAAACTAATTTATATCAAAATTCCCGGATGCAACAAAATTCCAAAAATAAATAAAAGTTTCTGTTATTACTTCGACCAAATTGTCATGGGCTAACCATTATATTTTCCGGTTCCCATCAAGTTCCGTATTTCCGGTTTCTTCATCTCCCTTCCTTCTAACAAGTCTTTTTGTTCCTTTGTCTCGGGCTCTACCGGTCACCTCTGTCTACAGCACGGCAGACCACCCCCCTCCCGGAACTTAACGCTTTTTAGATCAAGTCCAGGCCCCCAGTTCTACATGTTGAACTGCAACAAGTCATTTTTTTTTTAAAGTGCACCCAACCAGAGGGGAAGCAAAGTTGCAGCATGATGCACTCCACTGCATCTTTGCGACCCCTCCAAAGTTTGAAAAGGTCCTAGACGCCCCGAGGTAGGTTTACTTATAGGTATGTACCAATCCCAAGACGAGTTGGCCATATTTCTGTACGAGGGGATAGGAAAAAAATTGTGGTGTGCTTGCCTATTCTGCTGAACATCGTGGAATCGATCCTTTTGCCTTTTCCTCGGAAAGGTAAAAAGGTACCTTAAACGGTAGTCTCGGGCCTTTACGAGGCCAGGTACCCAAGACCACTAGAATCATACGTGAGTAGGCAATAGTTCCCACATCAGAGTCGGACTCATATCCACCAGAGCGACAAAAGAGTGCGCTGGTAGTAGACGATACGAACTCGCATCTGAACTGTCACGAGTCACAAACAACAACAACAACCCACTTTAGCTAAAAACATCTACCCCCAATCAGCCTTCCTAATCTTTTATTATTATATATCTTCTGGGAATTGGTAAGTATGAATTACTTTTTACCATCGGTCAATTAGAAGTTCTCCTGTCTGTTCCGGCTAATACAAGGAGCATGATACGACATTGATTTATGACCGAGAAAAGTAGTGGCACGTCTCATCAAAAGTCATAAGTTTTATAGGAAAAAGCGATAAAAGCTGATTAAGTAATCTGTGATGTATAAAATTACATACATTGTAATTATTAAAATATTATAAAATTAATTATATTTATTTGTATAAATTCGTTCTTTGTAAGACCCTTATCCGCTCAGTTCTTCTGTAAGGCACAGAAACCTGGACAACTTCGAAAATGAGCGAAAAGAGCCTATTGGTGTTCGAAATGAAGGTTCTGAGCAGAATATTTGGAGGAGTGCAAGTAGGCCATGCATGGCGCAGACGCAACAACCAGGAAGGAGCTCCATTTAAGATGGGCAGGACATGTTGCCAGGATGGAAGCTGAGGAAATGCCGAAGAAGCTGCTAACGGAGCCCATTCACGGGGAATTAGACGGCGAGGGAGACCTAAGCTGAGATGGGCAGATGGTGTGGCAGAAGATGCCCGCATCAGGAACTGGATGTCAGCCGCACAGGATCTAGACAATTGGCGGCTGTTGGTGGAGGAGGCCAGGACCCGTCACCGGGTTGTAGCGCCATCATGATCATGATTTGTATAAAAACAGTGAAGTAACTAAATTAGTAATTAAATATATGAAGTAGCATTTTGTTTTAAAACGAACCAACGAACCAAAAATACGTCCATCAGCGGTTCTAATAAGGTGGACCAGTCTAAGTTGTGTTGTGGAGGTGAGTAGTCTGGGTTGAGATCTGAAGGTGGACGGTCTAGAGAAGTGTTTTTAGGCTTAAAGTGTGGTGAACCAAGTAGGTGTGAATTAACAGTAAAATCGATGCGCAACGGTCCTTTATTTATTTATACATATATATGCCCTAAATAACTTTGATTTGAAGAATGGGCAATATTTAAAAAGAAAAGAGACTAAAGTAGATGTAAAAATTAGGTTGTAAGATTTCTTTTTGTAATCAATTTGATTTTTTTAAATATTTAAATCTCTTAGTTATTCAATTTATAATGTAGATTTAAGTAAATAAACCCAAATAATTGTTCTCTTATTCTATGCTATTCATTTTTCCTGTTAACCCAGTAAGATAATTTATACTTACCTTTGGATTAGATTTAACATTTTTATAAAATTTAGAAAAAAACAATATGGCATCTCTTTAGTAAATTTTGAAGAAATCCAAATGAAAAGTTTGTTAATTCTTTTTTTTTTTAATACGTGCACTTTTTTCAAAATTGCATGTCTTGAACTTTCGATATTTTTTAGGGCCCTTTTCAGAAACTACTGTAGAAATCAAAATTTAGTATAAGACCAGCTATAATTTCTACAGGAAATGAGGTAATACTATTTGTTTGTATTAATTATTAAAAATATTTTAATTTTATATTTATTCAACATTTACATAACTATTCTTTATCACATTTTAATTGAAAACAGGATAAAATGTATTTAATTAACATATGTTTACTAAGTGACAATAGTTTTCAGAGCTGGGAGACTGTACAGAAAAGGTTGCCTGGGAGAGGATCTGGGCGAAGAGACAAGCAGCTGCGGCGGAGTACAAGGAAAAGTTGGGAGAGGTGGAAGCACTGTGCAGCGCAGAGCTTGGAAGACTGGAGGCTGCCAGAGGATCTCTGGAGCCGCTCAACAGGATGGCGTCCGCATGGAAGACATCAACGGGCTACTTCTCCTTTAATCACACCTTGTAAGTATATGTCATAAACAACACCTTTAATGAATTGCCTGTTTCCGGCCCTGACAGTTTTGAACTGTCCCACAAAAAAATTTCAACTAATTTGTGGTTTTTAGACTTGAACTAGTACGTTGGGGTTGCAGGGTGCCTGCGTTCTACAGAGACTACTTTGTAGAGGTGGTGACCAGCGTGGACCTGCAGACACAAGAGAAGCGACCACTCTCCAGCAGCTCTGGCAATACCTCTTGAACTTCCGCGGAACAGAGTTAACAATTTCGAATAAAGAACTATCCTATGTCAAAAATCAAATTGGAAGAGAGTATTTGTAGTTTTAAGTCGTTTTAGGAACTGTACGTATAAGTAGAGCTTCAAAGACAGCTTCCTTCATCCTATCTATAATTTTTTTATTTTTACTTTCCCAGCTATTTTTTTTTTTTTTTAAATTTATTCTACAATCTGTACAAACAATAACAATAAGCAGAAGTGAAATATCTATAATTAAAGAATCTTCCTATCTTTATATAAAAAACCTAACCTAACCTATTTTCGTAGATAAATTAATGAATTTCATTATTCCGACTAGGTTTACGGCTATACCTCTGTATTCCTAGCAACAGCAAATAGCAAAATAACCTACAAGAAAATGCTTTTTTACCTTAGGCATGGTAAGTAATGTCGAAACAACTACACTAATCTGGGAAAGAAATGAGAGACTGTTAGAGTCACTTGTAATTTACGAAACACATCCACATCAAAGTATCTGCCTAGTGTTACTCTAGTATAAAACTTGGGACGAATCCTGTGCAAACAAATTTCATGCATTGTTAATGATAGTCAAAAAAATGTTCCCACTGGAAATCACATTCGCAGTCACGGCCCATTACCAGATATATCCCGTGAGAGTCCTCCTGCCTTTGTGAACTGATATGTTGGGCAAGAGAGGCGCCAAGGAAGAAGAATAAGAGGAGAAGGGGAGGAAAAAAAAGGCTAAAGGATGACAATAAGAGGGAGTCAAGGAAGAGCTAAATAGAAGGCAAGAAGCAGAAAAGAGGATTTCCCAGATAAACGGTCTGACTAAACAGAATGTGGAAGGAATCTAAAGAAACCTCAAACCAGACAAAGAAGGAAGAAAGAGGAGAAGACAAGTGTGTGGGTGTGGTGCGGTGGGATGAGGTACCTGAGAGGAAGGACAGGTCCCATTGTGTGGCTGCAGGGGGTCTGTTGTGAGGAGGATCAAACTGGATCGGGTATCCAGATCATCGGTTGGCACATCCTCAGACGTAAACATAAGTGTCAAATATCAGATAACTGACAGAAGATGCTGCTACTGCACCCTCACAGGCGAAGAGAGAGGGCGCAAGAAGGCTGGGTGACCCATCAAGTAAAACATAAACAACCCCTGATTCCTCCATCTTAGGGTAGTATCATATGGGCCACTCTGGTCACAAGGCTTGGTATCGTATGTATCAATAATTTTGTTATCACTATACAATGTATTGTAAATAATGAAAGTAAATGCGAAGTTATCGAAGTGTAACGATTAATTACTGCTACTTCTTTAACGTAGGCATCGGAGTAAAATAAACTTGTGAGCTTCTTTTCTGTGGGATCGGATAGATCAAAAATGAACGCAGTTATCACTTCAACGTCCGTTTTCATACCGACTTGAATGACCTCGTCGCAACGTATGGCACTACCCTTAATAGCTTCCAGAATCCTTTTTTGGAATCAGGGGGCAGAAAACATGAAATTCTGGTGAAAACTCAAATTCGAGTTTCTGGCCGGCTACAAAACATCCTACACTGCATATACATATACATAGCTGGGCAAGTAAAACTAAACCATATCTGTGAAGAGCTGCCCCCATCTTTCATCCCCCTCTGAGGTGGAGTTCACAGTGAGTGCTACCATGACGAGGCGGCTGCATGCCACTCATTTCATATGGTATCTCCAACATCTCTCCGCTGAGATATTTGCAAGCTCAAATCGATCATAATAAGATATCTTATAACATCTAATATAGAAGTTGTGTAATCGGTCAGAAATTCGATGTACAGTTTCCACCCGAATTTCATGTTGTTCGACTCCTGATTCCAAAAATTAAAAGAAAAATGTTTGTTGATAAAAATAAACAGTTACAAAAAATTTAAATATTACTAAAAGATGAGACAACAAACTGCAGAAAAGACAACAAACTGTAGAAAAGATAAGACAACAAACTGCAGAAAAAGGAAAAACAATAGGAAGAAGTTGTCGGTGAATCATCGCAAATGTACCTCCCCAGATCGAATTAATCAACGAATTGTTCGCTCTCCCTCTGAAATCAATTTACCGATTTGGTTTTATTTAAAACTTCTAAATTCCCCAAACTAGTTTCCTGTTGGTACATTCGACAGTTATTACGGTTTTTGAGTTGAGCCCCTCTTTGACCCCCCCCCCCCCCCCCCCCCCCCCCCCCCCCGTGAGCTATCGTGTTCAGAAACATGATTTACTACTTCCCCATCCATACATAGTGTAGAGAGGAAGTTTATGTAATCGACCCCTGAATCGAAAAATGAAAAATCAAAAGGTGACTTCCTTTTTTTTTTTTTCCTTTTTTTTGTGAGACCGACCTCCGGTGGAGGCCACGACACCCATCGCCGAATCGTCGGGGCCCCCCTAACTAGCCCGTCGTACAGCGGACATTCGAGGACCACATGTTCTCTAGTCTCGATTCCACCGCACCAACAGTTCGGGTTACCCACAGAAAATATAATTTTCATTTGTAGGATCAGGGGATGATCGGGTGACATAAATTCCGGTGAAAACAACATTGAATTTCTTACCGATTACAAACTTTATGTAGGTGGACAAGGAAACATAAGGTACCAATGGTAACGTTACCAAAATGTTGAACACAATAAGTGCTAAAACTGCTAAATATTTCACATTTCCAGAGTATCTGAGTACAGAAGAGATGACCAAGCCCTGAGGGCGGGGTGCCCTCAGAACAAGGCTCAAGCTTACATAGATGAAGGTTCCTTTTTTTTGTCTTAGAAAGCCCCTTCTTCTTCTCCTTGGCTCTCTCCCACTTTGAGTCAGCTAGCGGTATCGTAACGGACGAAATCTCAGCCACGCCACACACATGGTCCAAACACAACGTCTCTCTCTCTTATAAGACTTATCGTACAGTCGTATATTTAAAGATTTCAACAAAAAAAAAAAAAAAATAGAAGAAAAACATAGTTTGGTTAAAACATACCTCAACCATGTGACAATAAATTTAACTAAAGTGACAATGCTCTTCAGAAAAGTAAACTGTAAGTTTGAATAAAACAACAAAAAAAGTCCGACTATACCTCCCCAACACGAATTAATCAATTACGTTTTCGCTTTTCCTTGGAAGTCTATTGACCAATAGACGGCTTGGGCTGATATACACAATATTTGACCTACATAGTGCCTTCAGAATCCTCATACAAATTTAGTGTCGATACATTCGTTACATGGGCAGTGATTTGGGTGTTTGAGTCGAGGCTTCTTGTCTGGTTCTCCCCTTCCCTTTGACAGATTTTTTAGAAAACTAATAGGGCCATCCTTATAGAGATTTAAATTTAAATATTGATTTATTGAGATTTTTGAGTTAACCGCGCCCCTGATCCACCCTTCTTTTTATTCGATTTGGCAAGAAAATCTGTAGGTACCCATAGAGGGTTCTGGATACACATAAATTTCGTGTCGATAGGTACATTCTATCGGGGATTATCCTAATCATAGACACACACAGATAGCTTTTTTTTTGAATCAGAAGATTGGAAAATATGAAATTCCGTTGAAAACTCCGCATCGAATTTCTGACCGATTACATAACTTCCCCTATACTTCATATAGCTGGGAAAGTAATATTACAGGGAAGTGTGATCGGGTCACACATTGGAGGGTCACGAACATCGGGTCACACATTGGAGGGTCACAAACATTGGGTCACATAGTGGAGGGTCACGAACATTGCAATGTTGTGTTTCTGCCTACACCATTGTGTTTAGTCATGAAAATTTATTTTCATAGGCTGTTTCATGGAAAGGAATCATAACCAGTGGAAATTGCCAGTGTGCTCGCAAGTAAGTTTTCGCTCTCTCTCTTTCTGAACCAATGTACCGATTTAGTTGAAAATCAATCATCAATCTTACTCAGAAAGTTCTGGATCCTAACCTTAAATTTCCTGTTGATATATTCGTTAGATCCACAGTTTTTAGGTTTTTTGAGTTGAGTCTCCGTTTTCTTTTCCTACTCCCCTCTTCCTTCGGCCGATTTCATTGAAAATTGTCTAAAAATTATTGGGTTATTAATAATAACCTTAATTATAAAATTATTACATAAAACTTTGTGTCAATATCCTTATACAGGCAATTATTAGGTTTTCTAGTACTATCCTCCTACTCTACCTCCCATCCCCCTTCCTGGGTGTTTCCTTACGATTTCGTAAATAAAGGACGTTGAAATTACACTAATGGCGGGGTTAAGAAGTACACAGTTGTATCTTAGTTAACAATTATCATTTAACAATTTAGTAAGTTTTTGAAAACAGGGTGTCGGGAAAACGTGAAACATCGAGTGAAACCTCAACATCGAAATTCTGATCGATTATATAACTCCCCTTATACTTGGTACAGATAGGAACTGAAAATGTTCTCGACGTCACGAGTTTGACAGGCCTGGAGTAGAGGGAGAGTGGAAACTTATATTATTACAAATAATGCGACCTGAAGAAGTTTGACAACTGGTGTGGGGGAGGACAGTATGTCCCACTTCCGCTGCCGTGCTCCAGGCGAGCGACGATCTTGGCAGGTTCCACGACTCCAGCCTCCAGCCTCCTCCCTGTTTTTTTGTTTTTCTCCCGTCTTCTTGTTCTTTTTGTCCGTTGCGAGTTCTGCCCTCCCCCTCTCCTGGATTTGAACTGGACCAATGAGAATGAGCCACTCCCTTGAGACTCCTCCAATCACAACAGTAGGACCTGCCTGTTCTGTTGGCTCAGGTCCTACACAGCCAGGTCACCTGCTACCACAATCTGAGGCCAGCATCCTGGCATCTCTTTCTCAAAACGCTATCATTAATTTTGGGTATTTTTTTTTTTTTTACCAGGTGTTGGAAAAAGTACGTTACGAATCTGGCCGAGAAAACAGATTTCTTATCATATCTTGGAGCCTCCTCAATGCATCCTGGCTGAAATCGTTGTCATCCTGACCGGAACTATCGTAGAATTCCCTATAATCGAGTTTATGCTCCCCCACAGACACACTATTACACGAATATAATATGGAATAAACAACAAATTTCAATACAATTTTATGAAGGTATCCTACATTCTGAGGAGAGTGGATTATGACTTAACCATTCTGAATAAATGGCAATTTCTAATGACTGACTACACGGACTACTTCTAATGACTGATTACACCTATACCTACCCTACACTGACTACGCTAACTACTTTTAAAACGATGTTCTACTCAATGTTCAATTTAAAACTAGAAACCCATATTAGCATTTTCTAGAACTTCTTATTGCCAACAATTTCTCCATACTTCAACAGTTAACGAATCCAATAAATAGAGCCTGGTTGGCCGTTTCTCTGACTTTCTTCACCTTTAACATCACTGGCGGAGCTCGCTTTAGACAAAGCGTGGATACATGTAGCCTATGTCCACCAGAAAAATATAAGCTTCCCAATGGTGAAAGAATTATCTAAATCGGTTGAATAGTTTTCATGATTACCTCAAATACACAAACAAACGAACTTTCGCTCTTTAAAATAAATAAAAACAAAGAACTTTAATAAATTTTATATTGTCTAATTGCACAAAGATATTTACATAAAGTGTACAGGTGTTACGTCATCGTCAGCACAAAGTTCTAAAGAGACACAAACCACCCCTCAACAATATTCTTTATAATGATTTAAACAACATTTTATGAATCCGTTTGAATTTCGGTTTGAATTGGACCAATGAAAAGATCTCTTTCCAGACTCCTGCAATCAGAGAAGGACTTTCTCGCTGTCCACAGTCAGGTCGCACACTAGCAATAATAATCTAATGATAGAATCAATAGTTGCCATCATCGATAAATCGAGCGTTATCGATAAATCACCTCATAATAGCAAAAAAATAAATTAATTAATGTGACCTTAAGAATACCTTAAAAATGCAATATATATTTCGAAAAAAATAATACAAATTCATAAAAATCCACAGTTGTTTTAATTACAAAAATTCAATACCCATTATAGTTACTATTCTAATTCTGTTTATATACATTATTTTTTGGAGACTGGTACAATAATTTCGTTCCGTTCTGATTGATTGATTTCGTATTTCTTCAATTTTACTTTACTGAAAATATTAGCAACTCCCACGTCATCGATAGATACGTTCGATAGTATGGGATAGTATCGATAATACTCATCTGGCTTCACAATCTGGGACCAGCATCTGGCATTTCTGTCCCAAAAACACTAGGTACCATTAATTTTCTTATCCAGGTGTTTTGAAGACAAAACAATTAACTGGAATGTATTAATCGAGACAAAATTTCATATTGCATTCAGAACCGTCTAAGGACGACATCTGTATTTACGTTCAGCCAAATCGACCAAAGGGAAGGGGGGAGAGTTAATACAAGAACTCTAATAACTGCCGTTGAAATGAATGTACCGACAAGAAAGTTAGTTTGAGGATTGATGAGAGTGAAAAAGTAATTGATTAATTTGTACTGGGGAAGTTTATTGCCGGTGATTCACCGACTACTATTTAGAATGGGCTTTGCAAAAAAAAAAAAAAAAAACAGAGACTATTTTTTTTATACGAAAGTGTAAACTAAAAAAAAAATGTTACTAAATATTAGGCAACGAATAATATTTATGAGGTAAAGTTCAGGAAAAATGTAGGTCATCAACGTACCAACTGTCAACTGCCTTGCTACATTAATTTAGACATTCTTTTATATTTCTTTAACATTGGAGTTATTATAGAACTAACCTTTTGTAGAAGTCATCGGTGAATCAGCCGCAATAAACTTCCCCCCAAGAATTGATCCATCAAGTTGTCGCTCTCCCTTCAAAACTATTTCATCGTTCGAGCTAAAAATTAATAGTTGACTTACATAAAGTCTTATAAAGTCTTCTGAACATTCATTATATCGGCAATTATTAAGGATTTTGAGTGGAGCCCCCCCCCCTTCGATAAGTAGGTATAAGGGATGTTATGTAAATTGACGGGGAGCTTTTAACGGAATCCAAGTTTTCCGACCTCTCCACATTCCAAATAAGAAAAAAAAAGGTCTGTGAACAGAATAACTCCCGATAGAATGAATGTGTCCCATAGGACAACACCTATCGATTTTCAGCCAAGTCGGCTAAAGGGAAAGGGAGATTAGGGGGGAGAGGCTCAGCTCAAAAACTATCATATGTGAATTCAAAACCCTATAACACAGTTATTAATTTTCAGCGGAATCGACAGGACGGGGGGAGGGGGGGGGGGGTTCAGGATAGGGGGGCCTCAACTCAAAATCCCCAATAACATCTGATGTATTGAATGCGACTTGGAATTTCATATTTGAAGTCGAAACCCAATAAGGACGTAACCTGTCAAATTTCAGCGATATCGGCCGGAAGGAAGGAAGTGTTCAGGGGAGAAGGCTCAATTCAAAAATCCTAATAACTGCCAATGTAATGAATTTAACAACACGAAATTTAGTATGAGGATTTAGGAGCTCCTATGTAAACTACTGAATATTAGCGCAAACGGTCGACTGTTGTTGGAGGGGGAGTAAAAAGGTAATTGAATAACGGAACACTGAATTCCAGCGGAACACTGAATTGCTGACCGATTACATAACTTCCTTTATACCTCGATAAACTGCAGAAGTGAAAATCAAAAACAGAAACGTTGCCACAATATTGCTTCGTACCTGTAGGTTCACCAGTGTAGTGTAATTCGACAACCAAATGTACAGGAGTGATGCGTTTTAACTATCTGACACCGTATAATGAAAAAATATGGTTATTGAGCAGAAATCCCTGAGGAAGGCTACCGACTTTCAACCAGTTTGATACAGTCAGAGAGTGAAAACTTAGTTCGCACTAAAACTTTCATCGATATATGAATACAATCAATACGTCGATACTTTGCGTTCAGATATAACTGCATATCGATACCTTTTTCAGATTTTTTAAAAATATAAAGTATCAAAAAAAAAAAATATATTATAAAATATCAATATAGGGGCGCCGGTAGCTCAGTGGTTTGCGTGCTTGCCTTCTGAGCTCAAGAGCGTGGGTTCAAAACCCGACCTTAGTTTATTTTATCTGGGAGGTAAAATAAACTTAAGCACGCCGTCCTTCGGAAGGGACTTTAAGCGATGGTCCGGAGCCTGTACAATGTCAGGTACTCGTTAAAGACCCCTGCCCTAGGTGAATATGCCGGGCTCATGTCCACCAGAGTGACGAAAGCGCGCTGTGGTAGTAGGCGATATGAGGTAGTTAAAGCCCGGGCATGAATCATATAACCTAACCTAAAATATCAATATTGTCTTCTCGATACCCCTAGTTTCAAGCGCCCCTGAAAAGCGTCTGTCTGGTAAGGGTACTGCGGTGGTGAAGCGAGAGGTTTGGGTATGGTACTCACCGAGACTGTGGTGTGCCGAGGCCGGTCATAGCTGTGTATAGACTGAAGCTGGTACAACCTTGAGACCACATCACACAGGCCCCGCGTACTACTGCAGAGAACCAGTTCAGTCGGAGCGGCCGGTCAGGGAACCCACCCACAGGTTGGTGTGTATACACTCAGGGACCTAAGCAACCAGTGATCTTCGTCCTTTCCTGTTAGCTCTAATGTGGGAGTCCTAAAGTTTGTCTATCCAGATCCGGTAAGCGGTCTTGAACGAATACCTGACATCGCACAGGCTCCATACCTCTATTTAACCTCCTCACCGAAAGATGGTGTGCTCAAGGTTTTATTACCTTCCAAATAAAAAAAAAAACCTAAAATATGCAGACTAATAATTTTGTAAAAGGTAATATGAAAATGTTAAAGAAATAATTTCATTTTTAATGATTTCACAAGAAAAAAACTCTTATAAACTAGTTCTCAAGTGGCGGAGTTAGGAACTACTCAGTCACAACACCTTAACAATTTTTTTAAAATATTTCTTTTACAATCGAGTCAATATTCGTGCTGTACACCAAATTAGGAACCACGAAATCGTCGAAATTTCATAACAGTGCAGTGGCGTAGACAGTAACTATATTTCTGAAAATTATAATTATTAAACAGCGCCGGTAGCTCAATGGTATGCGTGCTTGCTTACTGAGCTCAAGTTCGCGGATTCCAAACCCGACCGAGGCTCTTAGTTTATTTTATCTGGGAGGTAAAAAAAAAAAATTTAAGCACGCCGTCCTTCGGATGGGAAGTTAAGCAATGGTCCTGAGCTAAATTTAGAGTAGGCAACATTTAGGACTCCCATAGTAGAGTCGGGCTCATGTCCACCAGAGCGGCCTGATAGTAGGCGATATGATCTCAATGTTAAAGCCCGCACATGAGTCATAATAACAAACTAATTAATAAATGTGTGTTAATTAATACAAGGTGACCCTGCAGGCTACAGCGTAGGGCTTTGGTGGCATGGTGACCCTGCAGGCTACAGCGTAGGGCTTTGGTGGCATGGTGACCCTGCAGGCTACAGCGTAGGGTGTGATTAAAAACTTGTTTGCTACCACATTTCCTGTAGAAATTTGATCTCTTTTGTTTATTTAAATTTTGATTTCTACAGTAGTTTGCCGAAAATTGCCCTAAAAAAATATTATCAATAATTTAAGACGTGCAATTTTTAAGAAAGTACACGTATACAACGAAAAAAATTCAATTAAACAAACTTTACACTTGGATTCACAAAGAGATACCAATTTTTAATAATTTTAAATAATATTAATTTCTAATCTAAAGGTTGTTTAAATGATACTACTGGGACAACAGGGAAGATGAATAGGATAGAATTTGAAGAGGACAAATAATTGGGTTATTATCTATATTTACATATTTAAATTTAAAAAAAACTTATTTGAACAAACAAAACAAAAATTTACAATGGCACAAAAACATTAAATTAATACTTAAAAAACTATTTCTTTTTTTATTTGGGCATATTGAAAAAAATATATATTATTAATTGTACCTTCTCGACGCCTCTACCACAAAAACCAGACCCCGTCAACTCTTCACACTTTAATTCCACCCCAGTCAACTTTCATCTAATTGTTCAACTTCATTTTTATTTAAAACATATCAAAACCACATGCACCGTTTTAGAGCTAGCTCACGACTCCATTACATTTTACACTATTTCACAGCTGTTTTTTATATGTTTTCTTGTTTTGTTTCTCAAACACCTTGATATATATCTAATATATATATGATATTAGATTATAATAAAAAAATTACCTCTTTTCATTAAAATATTCATTAAAAAAATGTTCCGTAGTGTACATCACATTTGCCTTTTCCTTCTTTTTAAAAAAAAAGTGTTTGTTCACAACATTTTTTTTTTTTTTTTTTTTTATATAAGTTCTTTCAGATTTAATTTCTTCCTATACACAGGTTGATTAGCTTCTTCCTCAAACGCACATGTTGGCTGGTTCCTTGGTGTCTTCAACTCATTGCTCAACGATGTATCGAAGTCTCTCTCTCACTTACACTCACTGATTTATTTTTATTTTTTATATGCCCAATTCGACGCTCTTTTTATACATATATGCCCATTTTTTTTTTTTTTTTTTTTATTACTATTTACAATTATTAAACTTATATATATACGTACTTAATTTCTAATAAACAAAAACAAATATTAATCTAAAAATTTACAATTAATCCTTAACCTAAAGAAAATGTTAACTTAAATTTATAAAAATTTGAACTAATTGAACATAAAAAAAAATATAATACTAAATTTTTACATATTTACAGGTTCAGTCATAGTCATGAAATCAAGTTTGGAAATAATCAAGTTGGATGCAGATTTAAGAAATTGCCAATTAATTTTACTTTCCGCCTTTACCATCAATATAACATTTGTATGTATTCAAAATAATTATATAAAAAGATTGTATATAAAAAAATTTACTTGAAATAAAAATTAAATAAATCCTTTTTTATTTACTTCATCACACTTCCAAAATATATCATAGCAATGAAAATTAGGCCTCACGCCGGGTAATAAGAAATACAAATTTAATTTATTTAATATATATAATACTTTTTTTTTTTTTTGAGGTATTAAATTCTTTGAGACGTCCTTCATACTTCCTAAATAAAAAAAATGTATCTCACATATATTTCAATTCAACTTCCTTCTCTACTAATAACTCCCTAATAATAATAACTTCATCGTTGACGTAGCAAAAATACGGTTCCTCCTATCTCAGGTAGGCAACCAACACTACATCATAAATCTCCTATATATATCGCTAGTTCTTTCTAGTCGACACAAAAAAAAATCATCTCTCGCAGATCAAAAAAAATATAAATCTCCAATTAATCACTAGCTCTTACTAGGATTGAAAAAATAATTTCTCCCAAAACAAATCTATATAATCCCGACGTCTAAAAGAATGTCATCAGCAATTAATTCAAAACTTCTCTAATTAATATTACCCTTTGTTTGTTCCTATTCCTAAAGTTATATAATTTGCTCCTACAACTCTTCCCATTCTCATCTACTCTCTCTATTAAACGAATTTACGTAGAAAAAACATGTTACTCAAATAATAAATGAAACTGTCTAAATAATAGAATTTATAATAACAAAAATTTAATAACCTATGCATACATACAATTTATATAATATATTATCATTCCATGGCTTCTATACAGTTTCGTTCGTCTTTCTAATTTATAATATTATTATGATTTAGTCACGTCCGGTATCCTAGCTGAACAGTTCCGAAACAGAAAATCTGTCCCCTTGACTCGGCCTCAGGAAGTTCGTCATGTCTCCAAAGAGATCTAGGCATCTCTCAGCCTGCTGATTTTATCTTTCTAACAATTTGTAATAAAAAATATAATAAAAAAAATCTATCTTCTTCCATATTATGTTCGTTAAAAAAAAATCAGTTGTATGTATATGTTTTAATTTTCAATAATATCATTATTAACATGTAAGTCTCAAATAAATAATTTGTATATGTTAAATTTGGATGACTAATCCCTAAATATAATCTTAGATTAATTTTATACTGATCCTAACATCTAATCTAATCCTAAAAAAAATGTAAATCCTAATTAATTTAAACGCAGAACTATACCAAAATTCATCCATACTCTTCATATACCAAAATTCTCTCATCCAAAAATAAATGTATCATTCATACTATTATATTAGTCCAATGTCACTTCGTCATATTTTAAATTAATCCTAATTCTGTCATGTTAGTCTGTCAGTCATTTCCTCAAACTCATCCGAGTTGCAAAAAAAAATAGGTTCACTATAAAAAGTGGCTAATGCAATTATATTGCAAAGCCCAAATTTAATTTTATCTTTTTCCGGATGCCCCGGCGAATTATGTCTTTAAAAATCCCCTCCCCCTTCTCTAAATATTTGTTCAGTGTTAATTTTGTCCTTAATACCTGTTTGAATGCTTTTACTCTCTTTTTAAAATTGTTCTTATAACTTTTATTAGCCTCCTTTCTATTTCCAGTTTGTCTGTAAGTTTTAACTATATTTTCTTTAAAAATAAAATTTGTCTTTTGTTTGTTGTCCTCAGTCTGTTCGTTTGTTTTGTCTAATAACATCAAAATGTTCCTTTCACTCTGTTCATCCACATCAATATTAATCATATTTTCTTGAATTTCACTTAATTCTAATTTTTCTACATTTTGACTCTCTTCCTCCACATCTTTCTCTAAAATTTGGGTCTGTTCCTCCCCACTGTTATTCTCTGTTCCTTCTACTTCATCAACTTGTGACTGACTGTCAATAATAAGAACCTCTTTTTCTACTTCAGAATTCCCTTCATCCAACTTGTTAATTTTTTGATTTAAGTGCTTTTCTAAGTTTTCTCCTGCTTTATCTATTCGATTTCCTAAACATTGTTTATCTTTCTGCAAATTCTCTATCTGGTCCTTCAAATTGTCCATATTTTTATTTAATTTAACTTCTAAATTTTTAATGTCGCCTCTTAAGTTTGTCTCTAATTTTCCTAATTTGTCCCCCATTTCCCTTTTTAAATTTGTCTCTAAATTTCCTAATTTATTACTTTGCTCTTCCATTTTTTGATTTATATCCCCCATTTCCCTTTTTAAATTTGTCTCTAAATTTCCTAATTTATTACTTTGCTCTTCCATTTTTTGATTCATATCCCCCCTTAAATCTCTACCCTGTTCTTCTATTTTTTGATTGATATTTCCAATATCCCCAGATAACTTTGTCAACACAACACGGAGCCATTCCATATCAGGAGCAGCAATGCCCTCTTTTTCTTTATCTTTATTTACCCCCTCCCCTTGCGACTCCTCACCTGTACCCTGCATGGACTCCATTGCGGCTGGAGTCTCCCTTTCTCTATCTTCCGATAACTCCATATCGGATCTTTCCTCCGAACTTGACCCTTCCTCTCTACTTTCCTCCTCTAATCTTCTCGCTTGTCCTCTGGTAATTGGCCTTTTCTTACTTTACTAAATATATAATTACTAAACAAAAACAATGTTATATAAAATAGTAACCTTCTTTTGAAGTTGGAAAAAAAAAATATTATTTCTCAAAATTAAATGTAACCCTTATTTGTCTCTATTCTATCCTTTTCATCTTTTTCAACCTGTTTCCCTACTTTAATTAATATAAAAAAATTCTCCCATCAAGGTTTTGCCAAAATATGATGGGGCTTTGTGGCGAAAATCGTCCACACAAGGGATATGCCAAAAATGTGATAAAAAACTTGTTTGCTACCACATTTCCTGTAGAAATTTGATCTCTTTTGTTTATTTAAATTTTGATTTCTACAGTAGTTTGCCGAAAATTGCCCTAAAAAAATATTATCAATAATTTAAGACGTGCAATTTTTAAGAAAGTACACGTATACAACGAAAAAAATTCAATTAAACAAACTTTACACTTGGATTCACAAAGAGATACCAATTTTTAATAATTTTAAATAATATTAATTTCTAATCCAAAGGTTTTTTAAATGATACTACTGGGACAACAGGGAAGATGAATAGGATAGAATTTGAAGAGGACAAATAATTGGGTTATTATCTATATTTACATATTTAAATTTAAAAAAAACTTATTTGAACAAACAAAACAAAAATTTACAATGGCACAAAAACATTAAATTAATACTTAAAAAACTATTTCTTTTTTTATTTGGGCATATTGAAAAATATATATTATTAATTGTACCTTCTCGACGCCTCTACCACAAAAACCAGACCCCGTCAACTCTTCACACTTTAATTCCACCCCAGTCAACTTTCATCTAATTGTTCAACTTCATTTTTATTTAAAACATATCAAAACCACATGCACCGTTTTAGAGCTAGCTCACGACTCCATTACATTTTACACTATTTCACAGCTGTTTTTTATATGTTTTCTTGTTTTGTTTCTCAAACACCTTGATATATATCTAATATATATATGATATTAGATTATAATAAAAAAATTACCTCTTTTCATTAAAATATTCATTAAAAAAATGTTCCGTAGTGTACATCACAAGGGCTTTGGTGGCATGGTGACCCTGCAGGCTACAGCGTAGGGCTTTGGTGGCATGGTGACCCTGCAGGCTACAGCGTAGGGCTTTGGTGGCATGGTGACCCTGCAGGCTAGAGCGTAGGGCTTTGGTGGCATGGTGACCCTGCAGGCTAGAGCGTAGGGCTTTGGTGGCATGGTGACCCTGCAGGCTACAGCGTAGGGCTTTGGTGGCATGGTGACCCTGCAGGCTAGAGCGTAGGGCTTTGGTGGCATGGTGACCCTGCAGGCTAGAGCGTAGGGCTTTGGTGGCATGGTGACCCTGCAGGCTAGAGCGTAGGGCTTTGGTGGCATGGTAGGCGGCTTCCAAACAGTGAAGGTGTCACCTCATCACATAGTAGTAGTAAAAAGCAGAGAATGGAAATGATGCGGCTTTGACAAGGTGTCAAGTGGTGTGCTGGGCTGTGGTGGGTCATCTACCCGTACTTTCAAGGACACCTCAGCCCCAGCACAGCATCCACAGTACATCACTGGCACATCTAGTTGGCTCAGTGCCACTTTTCAATGTTTTTATTTGAGACAGAGCTGGGCATTATTGAAATAACCTATTTTAAATTGTATTTGAAATATATGGTTATTTCAAAAAACTATTTTGTTATTTCAAATACATTATGTCCAAACAAATTCATTTGGAATAAAGTATGAAATAGTTATTTTTATTTTGTTATTGAAAATAATGAAATAACGGCAAAATAAATGTTTCCCAATAGCATCATGTTTCTATAAATAATTTGATGTAGAAAAAAGATACACAAACAACATAATGTTTACGGTTTGGATAATCCTCCATCTTGATAGGTCACTATCGCTGAATCAAAAGTATTAAGTCATATTAGTTGTTATTCTCTTTGTTTCGTGATTACGTCCACGAACGATTAGTATTAGTTTTCCTTTAGGCTATTGAGGGGTAGAACATTGTTAGTTACTTGTTTCAAATTTCTGAAAAAATTGGTTATTATGGTCATTATGTTTGGAAAAAAATAATTAAAACTGTTGTTCATTACATAAATATCTTGTTGTTTTTGTTAAAATCACAATTTATTTCTTCCCGTTATTTCAAATAACCAAAATAATTATTTCATTTCATCATTATTTGAAATAACGATGCAATAATGATTTGTACAAATGTTTATTTCAAATAAGATTAGTTCAAATAACGTTAGGTACTTAAAATGATTATTTTTTATTTTTATTTTAAATAATATTTGCCCAGGTCTGGTGGGGGGAGGAGAGGGGTTACACTCTTTACTCTACCCGTACTTACGTCATTGATTGATACAGCTATGCGAAGTTATGTAATCGGTTAGAAATTCGAAACTGAGTTTTCAACAGAATTTCTTGTTTTCCACCCCTTGATTTTAAAAATGAAAAACAGTCTGTCTTTTTTATATGTATTCCCAGAGCACCCGAAGGACAACACCGACTGACTTTCAGACATACCAAAGGGAAGAGGGATATTCGGGGGAGCGAGGGGGGGGGGGGGGGGGGGGGGGTTAAGACAAAAACTGTAATAACTGCCGATTTAATGAATGTATCGACAGAAAATTTATTCTTTTTGTTATTCCCATTGCGTAGAGTGGCTGGAAGAATAGGGGTTGGGGAGAATGTTAATCTATGATGGGCGGACATTTCTTTCGCTCTTCTCGGCGATGTCCGTCCAAGGAGAGGTTCCAGAGTGCCAGATAGCCCGCCTCCAGATGGGAGCACTGTCCCAAGTTAAGGCTAGAGGCAGCTGTGGCCATAAGAAGGTATGAAGGTGCCACTAACTCGGAGCTAGCGACCGAACGAAGGAAATGCTAGATCTGCCGCTTCCGTCCATCTGTCGGTCACTCGTGGTCACCCTTGTGTGACCTCTTAGACGCCCGCCCACTCAACACAGGCCCTTCTCTTACACAACTACTCTGTACCTAGAGCTGTGGCCAAGAAAGAAAACTGGTGTCGGCAGGGTGAAAAATAAATGTTAAAAAAAAAAAAATCGCACTTCCCCAGAGTGAATTAATCTCTGGCTGATTTGGATGAAAATATAAAATACAATATAAAATAATTTCGTGTCGATACATCATTACAGAGGCAATTAATAGGGTTTTGAGTACAACCCCCTCCTCTGCCCCCCCTTCCCTTAAACTGATTCTGCTGAAAATTAATGGGAGACGTCCTTATGGCATTTTACATTTATATATAGAATTCCGTGTCAAAACATTTATTCCATGAGTAATTAATTACCTTCTTCACAGAATTTTTTTTTTTAGCAGTGAGTCAGAAACACATGAAATTCCTATGAAAACTCAATTTCTGATCTACAAGTTTTATAACTTCCCTTATGCTTGAAATCGGCACTCAAGTACAGTTGCGGTATCACTTCTCAGACCACTATTCACGTACGAAATAAAACAAACAAACGTACACAAATTTCGAAGTATTGAAAACAAAGTTCTCTTGTTCTGCTGGCAGTGACGGCAGCCGGTTCGTCCGGAACACACAAGAAACCGGGCTTTCAGACATGGCAGACCTCCTGCAGAAAGTCACAACGAAGTCACCACCATCTTTCTTTAGTCTCTGGTGCTGACTTCTATCAATTGGGCCAACCAACCCACAACAGAAGGCTCCAAACCTCGCCTTGACCAGCACATTCGAAAAGAGTAATTATTATAATTGCTCAAAAATCCGAGATCAAGTTTTCAACGGAATTTCACGTTTCGAGGTCCCCTGAACATATTTCGACCATTTCTTCTCATGATGTCTGTTGGTGTGTATGTGACTGGAAGTTTGAGTGTCGTTAACTCAGAAACGATTGTAGCTATGAACTTGAAATTTGGAATGAAGGGGATCATATGTTTCTAACTTAAATCTGATTAGATTTTGGCCGAAATCGGACGAACGAAATACAGTTTATTGACCTAACCAAAAATAATTTCAAGTAATAGCTGCAGAGAAAAGATAATTATATAATATTTTATGTGAAATACGATTATTCGCAGGTCGCCTGGTCTCGAGATAAATGCCGAAAACCGTTTAAAAATAAAATATGAAACACATATTTTACACATATTCTGTATTTACCCGAAAACGGTTAGTCCTACCGAAGAACTGATCATCACAAATATGGTCCTTATGAACTTTCCATCGCTAATAAGTCCTCAGATTTGAGATAGGACCAATACCACAACAGTTATAGCGCCTCAAACAATGAAGAATAAATTTCCGTAGGAAATATTTCAAAATAATGTCTATATTGTATCGCGTAGCAGCGGATTATAAAATTGTTGAAAAATGAAGAAAAAATCAAATATATGTGACGTGGCCATTACAGGATTTTCTTTTATCAACAACGCTTACCTATCTCTCTTCTCTCATCCTCCCGAAGAAAGTCCACCCCGACGCCTTAAGCGGTTATGGCGCGGGAACCTGCTCCTCTTCG
>OY759214.1:105474343-105512097 GCA_963662175.1 Aradus depressus
GCAAGCCTGTAGGGAAAGTTGGGGCGCACTAGTCAACAGCTGACTCCACCAAACACATCTTCCATATACAAGGCAAAAGTGATTTATTTTAAGGCACTTCCACGTAGTTTTCTTTCTTATTCCTTATTATCGGGTTCTTAATATGAACTAACTCCGTTATTAACTTATTAAATCAACTTTAATATTGCACTTTCCCTCTGACTTTGAATATTAAAGGAAATTATATGCGTCAAAATGACATCAGAGAGTGTGCAGATCACTTTTGCCTTTTATATACATACATGAATGAGGTATCTGGGCAAGCTTGCCCCGTGATTTGGCTTTCCTGGTTAAAACGTTAAGTACAAGAGACTTCTCAACTACATCATCCGATATACGCAAAATTTGACTGGACATAAGATCCGTAGAGCCAGAAGACATAAGATCCATAGGGCCAAAAGAAAGAGTATTCCTTCAAAACATTTTTCGCAAGAAGGACGACACCTTTTCGGCTCTGGCGTAGCATGGTAGTTGCATGGTAGCCCCCCCCCCCCCCCCCCCCCCCCCCCCGCCATAGCAACAGATTTTTATTTTCCTTCCCCAGGTATACCAAGTATAGGGAAAGTTATGTAATCGGTCAAAAATTCGATGCTGAGATTCCAACGGAATTTTATGTTTTCCAACCTCTTGATTCCAACAAAAAAATAAAAAAATTCGTCGGTGAATCATCGGATATTTACTTACACAGCACGAACTAGCAATCAAGTATTCACTCTCCATTCAAAGTTTAGGCTAAAAAGTCAATATTTGACTTACATTGTGGCTGTTGAATCCTTATGGTGAAAGTCGGTTGTCTGTCACAGCCTCTGGAACCATAACAGGATGGGGGGGGGGGGGGGGGGGGGGGGGGAGCTCTGTATATATATTTTTCTGTATGACTATATAATAAATGTATCCATTAGTTTGGGGATTCCGAAGTCCATATTTAAGTCAAATATTAATTTTAGCATAAGAGGGCGCCAGTAGCTCAGTGGTATATGTGCTTGCCTTCTGAGCTCAAGATCGTGGGTTCGAACCCTGACCGAGGCCCATAGTTTATTTTATCTGGGAGGTAAAATAAACTTAAGCACGCCGTCCTTCGGATGGGACGTTAAGCGATGATCCTGTACAATGTCAGGTACTCGTTAATGACCCTTACCCTAGGTGAATAAAAATTTAGGGTAGGCAAAATTTAGGACTCCCACAGTAGAGTCGGGCTCATGTCCACCAGATTGACGAAAGAGCGCTCTGGTAGTAGGCGATATGACCTTAGTTAAAGCCCGGGCATGAGTCATAAAACCTAACCTAAGTTTTACCACGAACGGTGGACTGGTTTTGATTAATTTCTTCTGGGGGAAGTACAATGGCGATGATTCAACGATACCTTCCTTTCCTCAAAGGATTGTGAAACCTGAAATTCCGATGAAATGTGAACCTAGAATTTCTGACCGATTACAGAACGTCCTCTATACCTACAGATGAAATGTTGAAGTGATTGTGTTGAGTCTAAAACAGGTTTTGTTAGATGAGTTGCATTCCATCCTTATCAAGTCGTGGCACTGACAGTCCCTACAAGAAAGACACAAACTAAATATCACAAAAAAGTCGTTAGCCAGCGATCAAATAATCAAATCCAATTTTATATGTTGTGATGTAAACATTTTACACACATGGATTATTAATATATTGGGGTTATAAATAAACCCAAATATTTGTTCTCTTATTCTATGCTATTAATTTCTCTGTGAACTCAGTAACATAATTTATACCTTTGGATTAGATTGAACATTTTTGCAAACTTAAGAAAACAATATGGCATCTTATTATTATAGTTAGAAGAAATCCAAATGAAATAATTATAATTGAATTTTTTTTTTAAATACGTGCACTTTCTTCAAAATTGCACGTCTTGAACTTTCGATAGATTTTTTAGGGCCCTTTTCGGAAATTACTGCAGAAAACAAAATTTAGTTTTTTTTTATCCTACGCCCACCTTTGGCATTTCAGCCATGCGATGTCTTGCAGCCCAAAACAGTGACGCCTTATATTTATCGTGGGACATGTTATCCCGGGCTTGGACAATATCAACCAGCACCGAGCAGGTCGGAAGATGGTCCCCTGTCATTTCCCCATCGTTGCAGAGCGGGCATATCGGTGAGTCGGCCACTCCTATTCTCTTCAGATGTTTCTGGAGGCAGTCGTGTCCACCAAGACTACATTTGTCGCCAATATTTACAGCTCATAAACAAAATTTAGTAGAAGACCAGCTTTAATTTCTACAGGAAATGGGGTAATTTTATTTAATTATTTATTCTTTAATTATAATATATTAATTCAATTATTTTAATTTTATATTTATTAAATTTATTTTATATAATTTTCATTATGAGAACGTAAATCGAGAACCTCATGAGGACAACATCTACAGATAGTTCATCTCAAAAACTGAAATGAAAAGATCACGGAGATAAGGCGAGATCACACACTTCCCTTTATTTTAATTTATTTTATTAATACAAAAATAAATATATTGCAAAATGGGCAAAAAAGACCATTCATAGATAAGTTATCTTTTTTGCTGATAACTGTGTTCTCCCCCAAACTGGGTCAATCATTGCCATTCACAATTCTTTATAATACATTTTTTATTTATTACAACTTTTATTATATATTTAATGAATACGCAGAACGACAAAGAATATAGGACAAACAAGAATGCATAAATAGAGTGCAGTGTTTGTGCATCTTTAGAGGCGGGGGGATGCACACGTAGTGCACCACCGGCGATGTACTTCCCCATCAATTAAACAATATGGTTATTGCACTTCCCTCCACAACCAACCATTTGGCATTAAAATCTATAGTTGACATTCACTGGGACTTATACTAAATTTAATGTCGATACATTCATAACATCGGCAGTTATTGTAATTTTGAGCCCCCTCCCAGTCGCCAGATTCCGCTGAAAATTAATAGGTGTCGCCCTTCGAGGGTTCTGGACACACACATAACATTAGATCCAGCCAGAGATCTTGTGGAAGTTCATTGTAAATACTACTGAATAAAACACTTAGAACAAGTCCAAATTCCACTATATTTATATAAAATACTCAATATATTTCGCTGGTTAGAGCATTGTCAAGTGTAGGATAAGTCTGTATCCTGTACACTTGACAATGCTTTAACCAGTGAAATATATAGTGTCTTTTATGTAAATATAGTGGAATTTTCGACTTGTTCTAAGTGTTTTATTCAGTAGTATGTATTTACATATAACATTCATTCTATCGAGAGTTATCGTGTTCACAAAAAATATCAGGATTATATCGGACAGGAACGATTTTATGATATTAAAGCGGTCAAGCCCAAACGATAAATAATCAGATATGACAAAAAAAAATATCCTTTTTTTCCCTTCCAACTATTACACAATAGTGTCTGCCAAATTCTAGGAAAGGAGGCTGGACTCTGGGGGTAACGGAATCTGTATAAGAATCAGGTGGGGTTTTTAAAAATGTTGACACCTCCGGAGATTTAAAACATCGTCAAAGGTTTGAGAGGAACAGGTAGAAGGAGCATTGTGTAGTCGTGGGAAGGCAAGGAGGCGAGATCAACCGCATACCTGGGGCAGTTGGACTGGAAAACTGCCAGAGAGGCGTGTGATCCGCGGGGGCGGGCCGGATACGAGAAAAAAAAAAACACCAAGTGGCCTGCACACAGACAGATGAAGAGGAGAGAAATTTGCCGCCAAAGCATTGTCGCAAGGAGATTCCAATGGCCTCTTAAGACCTATTTGCCTCAAGGAGCCTACGTCCTTTCAGCTTCCTTTCAATGGCCGCCCTCCCAACACGACTTCCATCCTCCCATCTTCCTCTTCTTCAACCACAGGGTTCAGAATTTTTTTTTTTTCTTCTCTCTGGTCATTTTTCAATGGTATGATACAGAGAACAGCTGATTTCTAAGAAAATTCCAGACAAGGGAGAAGCTTTCAAATGAAATCGACACCGTTAGAGAGAAAAAAAACTTCTTTAAACTACCAGCAATATACGTCCCAAGTGCGCTAAGTTTTCTCTCTCCCTCAGGAAGCAATCTAACAGATTTGGTTGAAAATCAATAGGAGTCAGGGCATGTTCGACCGCTATCGCTATGACACACGATAACTCCCGATCGTCAAACAAATCAGCCAAAGGGAACGAGGGGATTAGGGAGAGGCTGAACACACGCGAATATGTATAAGAAAGTTCGTTATAAATGATATCGATATCGTCGTGTATCCAAGGCTCTTTATAAGTCGGTTTTTTGAAAATCGGTAGCTCATAAGGCTTTGCTTTGAATCAAGACAACTCCGTCTACGTTGAATATATACAGGCCCTATAGATAGTTGGTTATTGTGACTCATGCCCGGGTTTTAACTACTTCTAATACCAGCGTGCTCTTTTGTCGCTCTGATGAAGAGCCCGACTCTACTATAGCAGTTCTAACTGGTGCCTATCTTAAACATTTATTCACCTAGGATAGGGGTCTTTAATAAGTATCTGACATCGTACAGGTTCCATTTACATATATTAAAGTTTCTTATAAATGATATCGAATCAAGTCAACTCTGTCTACGTCGGATGTATACAGGCTCTATAGTTAGTTATTGACTCATGCCCGGACTTTAACAACGAGGGCATATCGTCTACTACCAGAGCGCTCCTTGGAAATGAGCCCGACATTACTAAGCTTTGCCTACCCTAAATTTATATTCACCTAGGTAGGGAGGGGGTCTTTAACGAAAACCGAAAAGGCTCTGTACACACCGAAAGCTCTACATAACGTATAGCATTGATTTTGTCAACATAAAATGCAACACCTTATAATATAATATTATTATGTTGGAATTTATTTTATTAATGTTTGTTATACGGCACTAAACACCTACGGCAAGAAAACGTTTATTTTCTATTTTTCAGTGTATTATAATTCAAATGTAAGGTATATTGTTGTAAAACTTGTTTTTTATATATTTTTTTGATATTAAAGCTGGGGTGAGCAGCAGGCCAGTGTCCCGGGCCCTTATAGATCATCAATAGATATATAAAAATGAATTATACAGTTCGTAACAATATGCTGTAAACAGCTTTGTATTGATGTATTTGCAGTATTCAGTTGTCACTGGGGCAGACAGGAGATGTCCCGATAAGACGGAGCATTAAGCAGGAGGCAGCTCTATAATCCGTTGCTGGTTGAGGCCTCCTCAAGGAATGCGCCTCCTCCTCCTCCTCCTGTTTTTGTTCCCTCGCAGGTTCCCATCCCTCCCACCCACACACGCTATCCACTATACTACCTGCTGGGGCCACTTGCCCTCTCTCTTCCCAGCCTCGTTCACTGTCTGTTTACAACCATCAGCTGACTCCAATGTTTACCTTACCACTCACCTCCACCAGAACAAAAACAGGACATTTAGTAAGAGGATTCAAAAGTTCCTGAGTAAGATTTCCATTGATTTTAAACCAAATCGGTAAATTGTTTTCAGAGGGAGAGTGAAAACTTAATTGATTAATTTGGTGATTTACTAAAAGCAAAATTAATTTTTCGAATTAAATTTTTGTATGTGGAGGATTAATGTGAACTTTTATGTTGAATTCAGTAGAATTCACTCGTACATAGTCTTCTAGTCAACTAGATACTAATACAGTCAATGATATAATATACAGGATGGCCCAGATAAGCGGGCCACAAGTGAAATAACTCCTAAACTGTTAGAGATATCAAAACTGTGCATAGGACTAAAGTTGTAGCACTCGCCGAGAGCTATAGTATGGCGTCCTTGAAAAGACATAAATGACCCTTTTAATGGCTCAAACAGCCCTTCGAAGGGCGGGGTTCCCTTTTGACCCTTAAGTTTCATTACATTTTATTAAAGTACTAATGAAGCAAGGAAGAACTGTGCAAACAGATTTTTGATACGTCAAGTAGTTCTCGGAAAAAAACGTTTAAAGTTGCACGTTTTTCTTATTTTGAAGTTAGTTGGAATTTAATAACTTCAGAATAAGAAAAACGTGCAACTTTAAACATTTTTTTTCCGAGAACTACTTGACGTATCAAAAATCTGTTTGCACAGTTCTTCCTTGTTTCTTTAGTACTTTAATAAAATGTAATGAACCTTAAGTGTCAAAAGGGAACCCCGCCCTTCGAAGGGCTGTTTGAGCCATTAAAAGGGTCATTTTTGTCTTTTCGAGGACGCCATATTATAGCTCTCGGCGAGTGCTACAACTTTAGTCCTATGCACATTTTGATATCTCCAACTGTTTAGGAGTTATTTCACTTGTGCCCCGCTTATCTGGGCCACCCTGTATTTAGAGGGTGCCGGTAGCTCAGAGGCTTCGGCTGGGTTTCGAACCAGCGATCTTGAGCTCAGAAGGCCTGAACTTAAAAAACAATGTTGAATATATTATATTTTCATACATATTTCTTTTTAACACTACATCAAAAAGTTTGTCCTTTTAGACGATTGCGGATGAAGAATGACAATGTCCCCATTCGAGGAGGCTGACTGTTTACAGCTGATCAGCTGATATCACGTATCTACTGTTTCTCTACTTATCACTCCCTTCGTGTCTTATCACTTTACCCCCTCCCTTGTCTTCAATATTTATCATTCACATTTCCATTTACCTTATCAGCTTGTTATTTTCTCCCTTAAGTTACTATTTCATATGTTGGGTCTCAGACCCTCAGTAACATTCGGCAGGTCCTCCGGTTGAATATATATAAAATTTCGTGTCGATAGATTCATTCCTTTGATAGTTCATGACATTCCGATTAAACGCGCGTGTGTGTGTCTGTGGTCACGATAACTCTCGATGGATTGAACGTATCAACACAATATTGTTCAACCGGAGGACCTGCCGAACGTTGGCGGCGCAATGTGTGGTTGGAGTTTTGTCGCCCTGGAGAGGCAAATCTGCCAAAAGGACTGGAAGGATCAGAGAGAGATTTCATGACCCCCCCTCCTTCCCCCCCCCCCTCCTTCCCCCCCCCCCCCCCCCCCCCCCCCCCCAATCTAGAGATAATGCGAGTATGTTTACTTACGGTTTGGGCTGTTCTTGTGGGAGCTTCTTGTTAGCCTCAGAGTTAAGGCTGGAGAGAGGACTCCTGGAGGGGGACCTCATCACGACCACAGGATCCAGCATCTCTGCGAGGGAAATAATAATATTGTAACAATAGCACGTAAATAAAGTGACGTCTTCAACCGATAACCCACACCATTATATCTGTATATTCCCTTTATTTGGGGCTCTTGATGAGGACAAAATGGCGACCTTTTCTTTAAATTCCCTGTCTTCTTCGGTCTTCCTACTGTGGAACTCTGAAAATATATAATGAACTTAGAGGGCGCCGGTAGCTCAGTGATATGCATGCTTCTTCTGAGCTAAAAATCGTGGATTCGAAACCCGACCGAGGACTTTAGTTTATTTTATCTGGGGGGTAAAATAAACTTAAGCACGCCGTCCTTTGGATGGGACCCTAAGCGATGGTCCCGAGCCTATACGATGTCAGGTACTCGTTAAAGACCCCTTACCCTAGGTGAATAAAAATTTAGGTTAGGCAAAATTTAGGACTCCCATAGTAGAGTCGGGCTCATGTCCACCAGAGTGACGAAAGAGCGCTCTGGTAGTAGGCGATATGACCTCGTAGTTAAAGCCCGGGCATGAGTCATAAAACCTAACCTAACCTATAATGAACTTATCCATGAGCCCTCCAAATAGTCATGAGAGTAATACAAATTATATGAAAATAGAAAATAGCAAAATAAATAATTATAGAACGAACTGGAGAAGTAAAAATATAATATCAGAAAACAAAGATCAAGAAGGCAGTATTCATATCAAATACAGAATACTTGCTTGCAACTGTAGAGCTTCTTGCACTATACAATAATTTAATTAATTACTCCTTATACCGTTCAAAAATACACCAAATATCAAAAACATGCATTCCAAAAATACTCAAACAAAATAAGGAAAAATTAAAGACTACAAAATACAAAATGGTAGATCTACGACAGGTTTTGTACAACCCCGCCTCCAACTGCACACCAAGGTCCACCAAACTATCCCATGTCGTGCATTCTGCTAGAAGTAAAGGTCTTACAATACCATGTCTTTAGGGACTTGAGTCCTTGTGGCCACTCGTCTTCATAACAGCCTCCATCCGTCATCTTGAAGGAAAATAGGGGTTTGTATAAAATATATAGAGCTAATAATAATAATAATGTACATTATATGGGAAATAGAACAGAAATAGGTGAGGCACCTTATATACAAAATGGACGTGTCACTGACATTATATGGGAAATAGAACAGAAATAGGTGAGGTACTTTATATACAAAATGGACGTGTCACTGACATTATATGGGAAATAGAATAGAAATAGGTGAGGTACCTTATATACAAAATGGACGTGTCACTGACATTTTGAACGTTAAAATTGAAGTCTCACGAATTGAAAAATATTTTTAAAAAATTGGTTGATTCAACGGCAATGTACTTCCCCAGTGCGAATTGATCAACTGAGTTTTCGCACTTCCTTGAAAGCAAGTTGAAAATCAAAAGGTGTCTCACTCAGAAACTTTTGAATCCTCATACAGAATTTCGTTGTACATTCATTACATTGATATTTATTGAGAGCGCCGGTAGCTCAGAGGTCAAAAACCTTAAGGATAAGACGTTAAGCGATGATCTCGAGCCTGTGCGATTGAAGACCCCACTACCTCAGGTAACTAAAGTGGGAAGGCAACATTTAGAACTACCACTGTAGAGGCGGGCTCATGTTCAACCAGAGCGATGAATGAGCCCTTTGGTAGTAGGCGATATTGTTCAATTGACAGTTATTAAGGTTTTTGCGTTGAGCCCCCCCCCCCCCCCCCCCCCCCTTCCTCTCTATTACACAGGCAATTATTAGAGTATTTGAGTACATCCCCCCTTCCGTTCGTGATTTCCAGACGACTCATGGCCTACGTTTGAACTGGGCTTATAAGGATGCCAAATATACAATTTCATGAAAATTTAAGTGTTATAGAACTCATTTCATCTGTTGATCTAGGTAAAAATGTTGATGTCAACCTCAATCTAAGTGAGGCAATCCCCGAAATACGCTCCTCGTACTGTCAATATAGACCCCTTGCAGAGAGACGAACGGACAAACACATTCAATTTTATTTATTGATTTATTATTATGTTATTTATCAAACTGATTTCAAGAGATATCTTATTATAACATATCTGTTAGAAAGAAGGAATGTTGAAAAGTGTAGAAACCATAGAAATTGCAAAATCGAAAATGTATGTAGAAAAATAATATCCGGCCCCCGCTCTAATGCTCCCCTAGCACATCATTCAACGGAAGACATACTAGTTGTGTTGATCTCTGTTCTGCCAGAACATAGATCTCTAGAGACAACGGCGGAGAGGTAATAAGACACATGTGGGTACCCGCAGAACTGTGGCTCCGGGGGGGTGGTGGCCGCGTCGCCATCCTCCAGTCTATACAAACAGCATTAGATCATTCCGCCCCAAACAGTATTATATTTCTACATAAACATAAAAGGCGGTAGCTCAGTGGTATACATGCTAGCCTATTGGGCTCAAGATTGTAGAACCGAAACCCGGCCGAGATCCTTAGGTTTTTTATCTGGGAGGTGAAAAAATCTTGAACACGCCTTTTCGGTACTCGTTAAAGACCCCTACCTTAGGTGAATAGAATAGTAGAGTCGGCCTCATGTCCACCAGTGCGACGAAAGAGCGCAGTCTGGTAGTAGGCGATATAGCCTCGTAGTTGAAGACCGGGCATGAGTCACAATAACTAACTAAACATTAAAAAATAGAGGGGGGGGGGGGACGTCCCCAGTTCCAAACATAAAATTACCGGTAGCTCTTTAACGCTTCATCAATTTTCATAAAATTTGACATCCTTATAATCCAGGCAATGTCCACAAATCTTCTAGTTTAGTAAAATATGAAAAAAAAATCGAGTCAATACAATCATTACATGAAGAGTTTTATAGTTTCTGAACTCAACTTCCCTCCTCTCATGTCCCCTTCCCTTCAGACGATTTGGCTGAAAATGAATAGGTGTGTCCTTATGGTGTTCTGGATGAGTAGATTTATATTCATTCTATTGGGATTTATTCAGATATTGAAACAGGAAAACTTGAAACTCCAGATATTACATAACTGCCCTCATATATCTGGGGAGGTACAACATTTTTTCTCACCAGACGGTAATAGCGCACAATAAAGAATAAAACTATTATCGTGTAAAACAACCCAACGTCAAGACTGAGGAGATAAAGGACAGATTCAACCGTAAATAAGACAGGACAAGAACCAGGAAAACCTTCAGGTCAACAGGACTTTCTGATCCTTATAAAGGAAAACGTGGTTTAGGCAAGTAGCCGAAGATTTAGGGAAACACAAAAAGAGGGAACCAAGCCAGAAGGCAGGAACGAGGTGTAAGGAACTAAAGATAAGCTGGTATGAGGAGGCACGGACAGCCGCCTGGAGATAGTTGGGGACGCGGTGACTAGAGTGCACCACCTCACATAGGAAATAAATAGAGGGTCCGGTGTATCGAAGGGGAAAATTGAAACATCCTCCAACTACGAGTATGTTTTTAAAAATATATTTTCTTACCCTAAAAAAAAAAAGTTACCGGCTATGTACTTCCCCAGCATGAATTAATCAATTACGTTTCCGCTCTCCCTCAGAAGCCAATCAAGCTTTTGAGTAAAAACTCAATATTTCACTTACATAGTTGCTTCTAAATCCTCGTATTAAATTTTGTGTCGATACATCGGCAGTTATTAGGGTATTTGAGACGACCTCCCTTCTCTGGTAACCGATATCATGGAAAATTGATAGGTGCCATGCTCATAGGGTTTTGAATTAAAATAATAAATTTCAGGTCGATACATTCATTACAACGGCAGTTAATACAGTTTTTGTGTTAAGCCCCACTTTCCTTTCGACCGATTAGGCTGAAAATCAATAGGTGTCGTCCTTAGAGGGTTCTGCATACAAATATACAATTTCGTGTCGATACATTCATTCTATCGGGAATTATCGTGTTCAAAAAAAAAAAAAATTATTTTTTTATTTTTAGGATGAGGTAGTTGGAAAGCATGAAATTCCATTCAAAACTCCGCATCGAATTTCTGATCGAATAAAAAACTTCCCATATACTTCGAAGTAAAATCTGGAGAGATGAGTATAAGATGAAATCGTAATTTCCCAAATTTCCCACACGACTGCACATTTACTTCCGGTTGCATTCCCCCCATGACTCTTACGTGTACTTTATACGTTTATAATTTAGAGTAGTTTAATGTGAAGCATTTTATTTTTAAAATGATGCGCTACTAAACACTGTAACCTTTACCTCAAGAACTGTTAAACATTAGCAAACATTCAGTCATTTTTATAATAATTACAAATTTATTTATCCCAAGTACCTTGCAGAAGGTTTACTTTTCCGAAGTAGCACAAACCCCAATTTCCCGCCAATGTTAACAATGAGTTGACTCTTGTCGTCTGCAATTGTAGTTGGCAACCATTCACAAGTTTCTGTCAATGAAATGAACCCATCCCACACACAAACTGACTCAGCTTCATTCACAAGTCCACTCTGAGCCTGACTCCATTCATTCATAGAGCCACCCACTTACGTTTTCTAAAGCAGAAAGCAGCCGTTCTTCTACAATGGAACCAACAAACATACTCCTTGGAGCAGTTCCCCTTTTTCTCCTTTTTTTGGCTCAAAGTAACCCCCTGGAAGTCCTTAAGTTCACTTGAATGAAGTACCTGCCCACTTTGTAAAGAGAGGGGGGGGTGCTTAAAGACATGCCTCAATACAGCACTGAACAGCAGACATCAGGTAACAGATAGCGCCCTCAGAGTGTCCTCCCCACTTCCAGAAACTATTTATTTCCCTATATTGAAAACACATTACGCAAATGAGAAGTGAAACAGAAAATGGCATTCAAAGGAACCGTCCAAACCTGAAGGTCTCTGCATTCAGCTGCGAAGTTAGCGCACTCACATGGCAGGTAATCACAACTTTGTTTGTTTACCTCCCAGCTCTACCAAGTATATGGGAAGTTAAGTAATTGATCAGAAGATCGATGTTCAGTTTTCCCCGGAATTTCAAGTTTTCCGACCCCTTGAATCAAAAACAAAAATCAGTGAATCATCGGCATTGTATTTTCCCAGCTCGGCAGAAAATCAACTCAGAGACTCAATGCTTTAATTACAAGGTCATGTCGCCTACTACCAGAGCGCTCTTTGGTCACTCTAGTGGATATGAGCCCGACTCTACTACGAGAGTCCTAAATTTTGCCTACCCTAAATTTTTAATCACCTAGGGTAAGGGGTCTTTAGCGAGTACCTGACCTCGAACAGGCACGGAACCATCGCTTAACGTCCCATCCGAAGGACGGCGTGCTTAAGTTTATTTTACCTCCCAGATAGAACCTGCTATCTTGAGCCCAGAAAGCAAGCACGCTATTCAGCTACCGGCGCCTTCAGGTTCGTATATGTCTTTATAACCGTTATTTAAAAGTCGCAGCTACACAGATATAACACTTGACTGTACCGATGTGCTGCTACCCACTCCATCGTTCCCATGAATGTTCTGCAGGACTTGAGGAGCTAATGGAGATATGATGATAGCCAAGCCATATTGCCTTCTACTGCATGTGATGTAAAGTAACATAGCTGAGACATATGGCGTCAACATATGGAGAGTACTGTAAGTGAAGCACAACGGGCTATTTACAAGTTGCCATCCGGTTTTAAATATTGTTGGCTCAGAGGACTCGAACCCTCGAGCAACTAACCCAGTCATCACCGTAAACTTACATATTGTCTTACGACTTCCTACTTAACGTGAGTCTTAATAAATAATCCACAATACAGTAACTGTAAATACAATATTTTCAAATAAGTATACGCAATTTTAAAAAGTCAACAGTAAAAGTCAACCAAATCAAAAGGAACTGACTAAAAAAAGCAACTATTTATAAATTAGAGATGTTTTCGCCAGACATCTTGTGGAAGTTCATTGTAAATACTACTGAATAAAACATCTAGAACGAGTCAAAAGTGTCTTTTAACGAGTCAATAGTGTCTTTTATATAAATTTAGTGGAATTTTTGACTAGTTCTAAGTGTTTTACTCACTAGTAACTATTTATAAGGTTTTAGGTTTAGGTTTTATGACTCATGCCCGGGCTTTAACTACGAGGTCATATCGCCTACTACCAGAGCGCTCGTTCGTCATTCTGGTGGACATGAGCCCGACTATACTATGGGAGTCCTAAATGTTGCCTACCCTAAATTTTTATTCACCAAATAGAGTAGGGAGGGGTCTTTAACGAGTACCTGACATCGCACAGGCTCGGGACCATCGCTTAACGTCCCATCCGAAGGACGGCATGCTTAAGTTTATTTTACCTCCCAGATAAAATAAACTAAGTGCCTCGGTCGGGTTTCGAACCGACGCTCTTGAGCTCAGAAGACAAGCACGCATACCACTGAGCTACCGGCGCTCTCGCAACTATTTGTAATTAAAGCAATAATTTTAATTTATTAACTGAACACTGGTGGCCGTGCGGGCTAGAGCGTAGGGCTTTGGTCGCATGGTCTCACCATGGTTTGCGGGTTCGAATCCCGTCCGGGAGTGAGTTTTATTTCGTAGATAGAACTCCCTCCCGGGGCCATGGATGTCTTAAATAATTATATATAACACATTGACATGGCTGATATGCACCGTACATAAAGCCAAAAAAAAAAAAAAAAAAAAAAAAAAAAAAAAAAAAAAAAAAAAAAAAAAAAAAACTGAACACTGTACACTAACACAATCAATAAAACAGCTGACTGACACTAATCTCTATAATCCGGGATATATAGACCCCTGATAAGTGATTGGATAAAATTTAACATGTCTGAAACCGCCTGGAAAGTCTACAAGTGATAATTAGGTTAGGTTTTATGACTCATGCCCGGGCTTTAACTACGAGGTCATATCGCCTACTACCAGAGCGCTCTTTCGTCACTCTGGTGGACATGAGCCCGACTCTACTGTGGGAGTCCTAAATTTTGCCTACCCTAAATTTTTATTCATCTAGGGTAGGGGTCTTTAACGAGTACCTGACATCGTACAGGCTCGGGACCATCGCTTAACGTCCCATCCGAAGGACGGCATGCTTAAGTTTATTTTACCTCCCAGATAAAATAAACTAAGGGCCTCGGTCGGGCTACGAACCCACGACCTTGAGCTCAGAAGTCAAGCACGCTTACCACTGAGCTACCGGCGCCCTCTTACAAGTGATAATTAAACAATGTTTATTGTGAATAAAAACACTAAAATAACTTTAAAACATTAATAAAAGTACCTCTAAACATAAAACGACCGCTACAGGTTATATGAATGGATGAAAATATTTTAAAAATGGATAAAACTCTAATAAATCTATTACAACACAAACAATTGAGTTGGTGATTTCCAAAAGCAGCCATTTCTCATGTTGAGTGCCAAAAGTAGCTATTAGAAAACTTAAATAAAAAATAGCAAATTTTCTAGCCACAATATATTTGGCAACGTTTGCAAGATGAGAGATAAAGTTATTACCCACTCGAAAAAAAAAATCGGAACTTCAACTTAAAACGGTCAATTTTTATCAGTTTTTGGTGATTATCCCAAAAGATGTTTACGGACAAATGGCTGGTTTTGGAAATCACCTACTCAATTATAAGATGGAATATTAAGATTAGTTAGTTATTATGAGGGTAGTTATGATATACATTATAGTTATTATGATATACTAGGAGGGTAGGGGTCTTAAACGAGTACCTGACATCGCACAGGCTCGGGACCATCGCTTAACGTTCCAGTCCAAGGACTGCGTGCTCAAGGTTTTTTCACCTCCCAGATAAAAACAACTCAAGGAACTCGGCTGAGTTTCGAACCCGTGATCTTGATCTACTAAGTGCCGTGCGGAACAATGAGTACTAGAAATGACTAAAATAAATGATGGTGTGTTCATATGATTCAGTTTATATGCAACATATGGGGGATAGTGTAAAGTGAAGGAACCCCTGCCACCCCCCATCCCCGCCATATGGATACAAAATACCCCCCCCCCCCCCCCCCTCCCTCCCTTCTCAATTATCTACCAGTTCATTAACCCCCCTCATTACGGCAACGGTCAAACTGCTTATTAATTTGTAGGTCGTCGCATATGTTAATAACAAGAAGCCTATTGAATAGGCAACTAACCCTCTAAAACCGATGGACTGGGTTGGCTAAACATCAGTAGTTGACACACAGAAACTTACTAAATTTCGTTTTAAGACAATAATTACGGCGGTCATTAGGGTTTTGAATTGAACTTCACTGCTTTTCATCCCTCCTTGCCGATTTCGTTGGAAATCAATAGGTTTTGAATTTACATACAAAATGTTGTGGGTACATTCATTCTATTGAGAGTAACAGTGTTCACCGACAGTCCCCCCCCCAATTTTTTGAATCAAGGCGTCAGAAAACATGAAATTCCGGTGAAAACTCAACATCGAATTTCTGAACGGTTACATAACTTCCCTTATACTTCGATTAGCTGGGGAAGTAAAAACTTACTTTGATTCAACAAACAACTACAAAAATATCTAAGAAATTGTCGACCCATACTTCAGGGGAGTCCGGAAAAATGAAATTCGGTGAAAACTGAATATGGTGTACTTCGTGTCGCTAAGCAAGTAAAACTACTCCAAAAGCTAACCGCATCATCTCAGTAACTGCGTTAATTTGTTTGCCTCTCGTTATCGCTCATCGACCGCCAGATTAGCGCCCTTTGATGTAGTATAGAGTTCCTGACTCGCTTCGCGCCTGCTTCCATCTCTAATCTCCTCTTCATCGCTTCTAATACCGTTCCTGACTCGCTTCGCGCCTCCTTCCATCTCTAATCTCCTCCTCGTCGCTTCTAATACCATTCCTGACTCGCTTCGCGCCTGCTTCCATCTCTAATCTCCTCCTCATCGCTTCTAATACCTGAATAAAACAAACTTATTTTTGAAATATTGTCTATTCCACTAAAGATATATACATATACAACTACCGGTTTCGTCTTTATACCATCGTCAGGTCTAGTTGTGAACTAACTAGACCTGACGATGGTATAAAGCCGAAACCGGTAGTTGTATATTTTATATATCTTTAGTGGAATAGACAATATTTCAAAAATAAGTTTGTTTTATTAATTTATTACAAGTTTCCACAATATGTCCTCGTTCCTCAACTTAGAAGCTTCTAATACCATTCCTGACTCGCTTCGCGCCTGCTTCCATCTCTAATCTCCTCCTCGTCGCTTCTAATACAATTCCTGACTCGCGCCTGCTACCATCTCTAATCTCCTCCTCATCGCTTCTAATACCGATCCTGACTCGCTTCGCGCCTGCTTCCATCTCTAATCTCCTCCTCATCGCTTCTAATACCGTTCTTGACTCGCTTCGCGCCTGCTACCATCTCTAATCTCCTCTTCATCGCTTCTAATACCGTTCCTGACTCGCTTCGCGCCTGCTTCCATCTCTAATCTCCTCCTCGTCGCTTCTAATACCATTCCTGACTCGCTTCGCGCCTGCTTCCATCTATAATCTTCTCCTCATAGCTTCTAATACCGTTCTTGACTCACTTCGCGCCTGCTACCATCTCTAATCTCCTCCTCATCGCTTCTAATACCGATCCTGACTCGCTTCGCGCCTGCTTCCATCTCTAATCTCCTCCTCATCGCTTCTAATACCGTTCCTGACTCGCTTCGCGCCTGCTTCCATCTCTAATCTCCTCCTCATCGCTTCTAATACCGATCCTGACTCGCTTCGCGCCTGCTTCCATCTCTAATCTCCTCCTCATCGCTTCTAATACCGTTCCTGACTCGCGTCGCGCCTGCTTCCATCTCAAATCTCCTCCTCATCCCTTCTAATACCGTTCCTGACTCGCTTCGCGCCTGCTACCATCTCTAATCTTCTCCTCATCGCTTCTAATGCCGTTCCTGACTCGCTTCGCGCCTGCTTCCATCTCTAATCTCCTCCTCGTCGCTTCTAATTCCTCTTCCTCGGTGAATTTTTCTATCTTTTTTGTTTATCTGTTCTGTGAAAGTTTGTTTTTCAATTACATTCTATCTCTAAATTCTCGCACTGTGTTGTTATTGCACTCCTGTTGGAGCAATTGGTCAGAATAGAATATTCCCCCCCCCCCCCCCCCTCCTAACGTCGAACAAACTCTTCCAATTCTTCACCCAAAAGTGGCAACGAAACATTGCATTAGTGACACAAAGGTTTGACAAACAAGAGAACTGAATCCATTGTATTATTTGGACTGAATCTCATTACTTAAAAAAACATTTCCGCTAATATTATCGTAGAAACATTCCAAGGTTGAATAATTTGTCACCGAAGGATAACGGAGAAATGAATGAAACATGCACATACCATGTCTACGCAGGATAAGGTTTGCGTCTGCGTACAACATCCTCCAAATTCAGATGAAACAGACTCCACACCAAAACATTATCATATCTATCTAGCAGTGGCGGGGCTTCGTGACCAAAATTATAATATATTTTTTTAAATATGAAATTATTTTTGGTTAAAATAATACGAAAAATTCCTCGGTGAATCACTAGCAATGTCCTTCCCCAGAGTTGATTTGGAAGAAAATTTCTGTTTTGGATTTACATAAAATGTGAAAATACATTTATTACTTCAGCAGTTATTGCAGTTTTTGTTTTAAGCCCCACCCCCTTATCATCCTCTCCCGTATGAATATTTCTAAATTTATTGAAGTTATAATAATTTGAGGGATGAATGGTATGACAAAACATGATACGTATAACAGACATGCGACTACATATGAACTTGAAAGAATGATATCGTTCCTGAAATCCTACAGAGCACAATATCCACTTAACTTCGTTCAGCTCATGTTCCATCTTTCAGGATTGAAAGGACTGGCTGGAAAATCCCAACCCTTTGTCAACAAGACCCACTTAACCTCTTTCACGTCGACCCAAAGACTCTATCTTTCAGAAATGTTGGCCTGGACCGGATAAAGAAATAAAGGAGGAAAACAAGGAACAAGGGTGTATAAAGAAAGTGACAAATCATTGACTAACGAGGGACAAATAACGGCCATAAGAAGGAAGGATAAGGTGGATGTTCTTGGAAGTGTTGTGTAGGGTTGGGTGGCGGAGGTGAGAGAAAGAGACGGGGACAAGGGTCCTGAAAGAGAAGAGAGGACCCAGGGAGGTTGAAGGGCAGGCCACACGCAGTCCAAGGGACAAGGAACAGGACCACTTAGCAACCAGCAGCAGGGCGGCCAACGCCACCTCGGAATATTAACCCTATGTTAAGCCATTTAGTTGGCAGCATTGCGTCCATCATGGCCCCCTCGGGTATCTTGGCCATTTTGTGTTTCTTAGGCTTCTCTGGGATGATTCTTGCATGTGCATTTCTTCCAGAGGTGTCTCCAGCTAGATTTGTCATTTTTGGAACACTTCAACGCCAGGTCCCAGTGTCCATTGCCATTCCATCTCCTGTCCTAGCGCCTTCCTCCAAGGCATCATCCGGGCTTGTTTTTCTTTCAATTTCCAGTTCTACGCTACCCTGCAGCTCTTTTCCCTATACCTCTCTACTGTCCAAGAACACATTACACTCTCCCCTGAACAATATAGCCTCGTCCTTGTCACATGATCTCAATAATTTACAGTCCAACGGCAAATCACTCATTTTATCATAATTTATTTTAAGTAAAAGGCCTTAAGCTCGCCTTCCTTCGGATGGAACGTCAAGCGATGGTACCAAGCCTGTACGATGTCAGGTTAAAGACCCCTAGTCTAATCATTGCGATTCATGCCTGGGCTTTAAATATAAGGTCATATCGCCTACTGACTGAGCGCTCTTTTGACGCACTAGTGGACGTGAGCATGACTCTGCTGTGGGAGTCCTAAATTTTGGCTACCCATGTTTATTCACCTAGGGTAATGGTCTTCAACGAATACTTGACATTATACTAGATCGAAGGACACCATTCTCAAGGTTTTTTCACCCTCCAGGCAAAAAAAAAAAACAAGGGCCCTCGGCCGGGTCTCGAACTCGCGATCTTGAGTTTAATAGGCAGTTTTAAAATAGTATTTATTTTAAAAAAATGACTATCAAAAATTATCGATGGGGAAAAAAAATATTATAAATATTAGGATCATCAGGTTAGTTTGAAAAAGAACAATTCTGTAAAAGGGACGACACGCCCACAAGTTAGGAAGGCAGGAGGGACAGAGGACAGAGGACAACCAGAAAACGGGATTGTGTCCAGGAGCTCCGGACAGGCGGCCTAGGACAGACAAGAAAGGAACTCTCCACAAATTTGAAAAGCGTATTGTAATGAAAATTGACCAAAGATAATTGTATTGTGTGACTCAAAAATGACCTGCTAAGAGTCTGTTAAAACCTCTTCGGGGAAACACACACTGGGAGATCCTGGGCTCAAATTCCCCAACGGCCTGGAAAATGTATTGTAATTATTAACTAAAATTATAGTAAAAATGGCAGATTACCCACAGGCATAGTAACCTTGGTAACTTATAGATATACTGGTGGACTGGTGTGAAAACCCAGGGATCTAAGCATTCAATGATTTTGAACCTTCTCTTGGAAGCTAAGTAAGTATATACTACTATCTTATTGTTCAGCTGATTAAGGTTCTGTTCTGGCAGGGCTTATAAGGATGCTAAAAGTGAAATTTCATGAAATGCCCCCTCTCAACCCTCCCTCCGGCTCAGAATGTTGACAATTTCACTCTAACAAGACAATATGAAATTATTCTTTGAATGGAATTTTTTAAAATTCGATAAAGATATTAAGGAAATATGTTGTTTACTAAATTTACGTACTAAAAAGAGGTGAGAATGTGGAAGTGGGTGGTGACGCTACGCTGGGCGCTTGACAACGACCATTTGTCGGTTAGAGACAGATCTGCAACCCTTAGGATTCACCAAAATATAATAATACTCGCCTACATTTCATGCCTTAAAATAACATAATATATATATTTATAAAACTAAAACAAACAAAGTATAGAGGAAGTTATGTAATCAGTCAACAATTCGATGCGGAGTTTTCAATGGAATTTCATGTTTTCCGACCTTCAGATAACAAATATTTAAAAAAAAAAGTTCGTTCTGTGTGGCTGCTAACTCAACTGCTGATGTAATTACCGACACAAAATATAGTATGAGGATTAAGGAGCCCCTATATAATTCAACTGTTGAATATTAGCGCAAATGGTCAACTGGTTATGGAGAGGGGCGAAAAGTTAATTGATTAATTCGTTCTGGGGAAGTAAATCCCCGGTGATTCACCGAAGCCTTTTTTTTTCTTTTATAATACACTTTTCCTTCCAATTATGACTAATGAAGCCCTCGAAAAGTCGCCTAACGACAAATCCCCCAACTGGAACAGGTAATACGAGTGTCCTTAGCAACTAGCGCACTACCCTAGGGAAACTAGGTCTCAGGAGGGTTGCTGGGGGCCTGCCCTGTCCCGGCCAAAGGTCCCGGACCAGGGTTAAAGGGCCAACACAACCGTTACCACACCCCGGGGGTTTTTTTGTCTTAGAACCTTAGCTTTCAGAATGGTTTCGACCCTAGCAACAGGATGGCGCCCTATGTTAAACTAAGAATTCACCTGACACAGCCCATATATATACGTCAAATAACATAACACGTCATTGCATGGAAAGCGGAGTCATTTGACGTGAAGCCGACATATACTGAAATGTTATAAAAATTAATGGGTCCCCCCCCCCCCCCCCCCCCCCCCAATAAAAAAATAAGATAAGAAATAAGAAGAGAAAATCGTAAAACTTTGAATATAGTGAAGCTACCTGACTGACGCTAAAACCGCCAACATCCAGTGAAATAAGATCGTTTTTAGTTCATTTCAGTACATGCCGACTTTACGTGAAATGTCTCGTCTTTCCTCACATTTCACAATGCTGTCTTGCATTACCGATATTTCATGTGGCCAACACAGGACTTTCTTATACACTTTGAATAAGTCAGAATACTGACCCCGGATTCATTCTGACTTAATCTGTTACACCACTTGCACTCTTTTTTTTCTAGGTGCATTGCATTTTTGCGCATATGCGTTGGTTTTTTTTTTTTTTTTATTAAATTGTAAGGATTTTTTCTGTCTTCTATTTGATACTCTCTGGTATTTTTTGAAAAATATTATTTTTAAAGTGTATCGACTTTTTGCGTACAGGATTTTTCATGTATTTGGGCTGTATGTCTGTAGCCAACAATCCATGCGTTTTCTAGAGCCTTTGCACGCATTTTAAACATTTTAAATATTTTGAAAAACTTCTCATTCATATTGAGGCTTTCCAAAATTTCATTTTTTTTTAAAGAATTTTTTTTTAGTGTATCGCAACTCTGCGCAGATTGTCGAAACTGTATCCTTGGATACGAAGTTTGAAGTCTCTATGTTGGTTTGGACGGTGCAAAAGTGGACTGACCGACAGACACACGAACGGTAAACAAAGAATTGTGTGATCGTTGTTTAATTTTCGTATCTTAGCTGACACTAAAGGTCTAACACGCCAAATGTATTATTATATTATCCTAATTAGATCCGGAGCAGTTTGGTTTGGAGAGAGTGAATAAAGATCATAACGACCGCTTTCAGCAAGCCTCAGGATGCAGATAGAAGAGAAGGGTGTTATGATATACGGCATAGAAGGAGCTAGGAGCGGCCTTGTAAGGTTGGAAAAAGGGTTGGAAGCTAGACGGAGGGAGAGTAAAGGGCATATATCTAGGTGAGGTGAATGGAGAAGGGGGGGGACAAGTGAAGGTACGTTGGAGCAACTCAATGGGTAATGCAAGGTCGCTGCGTTGTGCGCAGGTAGAAAAAACAGAACTAGTACCACTAGACCAGTACATGGCTGCACCCCTCAGGGCAAACCTGATCTATTAACACAGCCTAGCGGCCTTCAGCAAACTGGAGGTCGTCATAACTGGCGGAGAGAGCTTGCGCAATAGCACTCAATACAAGCAAGTAAAGAACCAGCCAGAAGACTTCACTAAGAGACTGTACAAAGATGAGCAGAATGAGGCAGGAAAGAAGAAGAGGAACTACCAGCCAGAATCTCTCATCCTTGAAGTTACAATCACTCGGTTACTTGCGTCTCTCATTCGCCATTAGTCTCAATATACGCTACTTCAGGCACTGTCGTTACGGAAACTTTTGAAATAAACTATATTCGGTTACTTTCGCTTTCCCTTCGGCTATAATCGCCATCTGCTCCACATATTCATTCCATAAGGGAAGTTATGCAATCGGTCAGAAATACTTCGTCTGTGGCCATAACTCATAACATAACGACAAGAAATTTTACATATGTATTCAGAACCCCATAAGGACGATGCCTATTGAATTTCAGCTAAATCGCCTGAGAGGGAGGAGGGGATTAGGATGAGCTTAACAGAAATACCCAAATAACTGTCGATATAGCGAAAGTATCAACACGAAATTTAGCGAGGTTTCAGAGGCGCCTGAGCAATAAGATTTCTACTGATTTTCAAACAAATGAGTTCTCGCTGGCAAGTACATTGTCGGTGATTGGCCGCCAACTTTATAGTTGAATGCTACTCGTATTGTGTATTCCTGCTACTCCTGATATTTTTATGTATTCCTGCTATTCCTGGTATTCCTATGTACTCCAATAACTCAGCAAGAAAAATGACTTATTGTCCTAGAAGCATAATGTACAGAACAAAGGGAATAAATGACTTTACAATTGTTCTCTTCGAATACAGACATCATTCCCAACACTCTCTGTGCGTACTTTATAATAATGTTTGGTAATTAGAGAAAATGAAGTAATTGTTTAACGAAGATATATGAAGAAATGTTGAACGGAAAAGGATGGTTATAGTGGATGTAACATGAAACTTGAATGAATCAAGGAGACTCGTTGGTGGCTCCCCTCTCAGCCTCACCAACTCAACTGAACAAAAACCTCCCCATTCTCGACCCTCCCTTTCAATCAAATTTAAATAATAATATAAATATTAATTAGATCAAGTAGTTTTATAAATAATTTTAAATAGATTACCATTATTCAATTATGGATATGTAGTAAGATTAAACTCTAATCTTTAAAGTTTAAAAGGAGCAGAAATGTGACGAAGAAACGACTAGTAGGCTGGGTTAGTTAGTCATTGTGACTCATGCCCGGGCTTTAACTATGAGAGCGCTATTTTGTCGCTCTGATGGACATGAGCCCTACTCAACTGTGGGCATCCTAATTTTGGCCTACCTAGGTTTATTCACACAGATTACAGATCTTACACGAGTACCATCCAGACTCGGGCTCGGGACCATCGCATAACGTCTCTTCCGGTGGCGTGCTCAACGTTTTTTCACTTCCGGGGGACCTCGGACTGGTTTCCAACCCGCGATTTTCAGGTCAGTAAGCAAGCACGCATATAATACGCTAGGTATAATCCCTGAAAATATCACTGGGCCATTTAAGTTAAGCGATGGTGTCGAACCCGTACGATGTCAGGTACTCGTTAAAGACCCCTGTTCTAGGTGAATAGAAATTTAGAATTATTAAGGTAGGCAAAATTTAGGACTCCCATAGTAGAGCGCTCTGGTAGTAGGCAGACAAGCTACTGGAAGTAACGAAACACAAGACAAGACAATTTCAGAGGCTAGTACTTATTCTGTATTTTTGTTACTCAGATGGGAAAGAGGTCTGTCCTATCTGCCCCCTTCCATGAAATGTTAAATAGTTCATTTTTTAGTAGTTTATTTATTTATTATACAATTTTATTTTATTTATTATTTTATTCAAATTTTTTAATTATGTTCTAAAAATGTTATATTAGATAGCATGATGATGAGGCTAACCTCGATAGCCACAAAGTAATGCACTATCTAGCGGCCTGCGAACATTGACAGAACTTCGCCCTCAGGGACCCAGCAGGTTCACCCCTGCTAACGGATATCTCAGCCGACCCCCCCCCCCCCCCTCGTGCCCCACGTCTGTCTGGGGAAACATTCCCCCCCCCCCCCCCCCCCCCCTACATATTTATGAGGGCCTCCTCTAGACTCTCTTTACAAACTTTCCTCCTTTCCCCTCTTCTTAAGAAGTTTTTCTAAACTGCAGGGTCGCGAGCTAAGAGGCCCCCTCTCCCTAAGAACCCCCCCCCCCCCCCCCCCCCCCCCCGTCCCTTCATTCCTTTGACTAGCTGGTTTACCCGTTCTTATCCAATCCCCTTTCTTATTCCATTTAAACTTCTCCCCTCACATTCTCCCCTACAATTTCAGAATTGAACAATTATAAGGTGAAACAGTTTCTTCCTTGCCTATTTCCACTTTCAACTATAAGACAATTTCAATATCCAACTCTTCAGTTGACAATTATTAATTTTAAAACCATTTTTCATGCCAATTTCAAGGCGAAAACAATATCTTGAACGTGAAAAAATCGGCGGAGAAAAAAAATAGGTAAATAGATTGAAAAGAATGATAAGAGTTGATAAACTTCTCTGGGATATTACTATGTTGATTTTTTCCCGGCATTTTTTCCAGAGGTGTCTTCTTTTTTCTTTTTTTGACAATACTTCGAGATATTCCCATATCCCTTCTTCTGGCCACTCTGAACGTTCACAGTGACCAAAAGAAGGGACAAGGAAGTGTCCCGAAATATTGGCAAGAAAACAAAAAACAAGAATGATAAGGATCACAGAAATTTCGTAAGCCCATCGGGACCCAGAAGTGTTGCCAATCTATATTAAAAAAAAGAAGCACAGCGACGTAATTCAAGTACTCAGCAAAGCACAATTGCTATACCTTTGATTTTTTTCAGATATAATTTTAGGGAAGATTATTAGGGAAAAAAACGAAAGAAATGTTTTACTTTGTTTATTCAGAAGGGGTGGAGAGTTGTTTTACGTGGAGGGTTGAAACTTGTTTTGTTATAAATGGAACTCTATAAGCTATCTAATGATATGTTAAGTGTTCATAGTATGAAATGTTTCGTTGCTCGATGTTACCTCTAGCTAGCACGGGGAAACACAACCGAAACACTTTACTCCTTCATATCTCTCGTATGCTAAGCCCGCAACAATATAGAAGACAGTTGAAACATAATTAAAGGTTGATGGGAACCCCAGCCATAAATGGGTCAAATTCATTAATTTTTTTTTTTTTTAGTGAGATTAACTATCTTTCTGTAACTCATTTGTACGGAATATATTTTTGACCCGAAGTGAGTTCTAAATGAAATGTCTGTGATTGGATACAAGGAAATGAAATTTGTTGTTTGCAAACCCAGAGGCAGTTGCCCACGCGCTCCGGTGAGCGAACCGCACGCTTTCATTCTAATTGGAGGGGGAAAAAAGTGTTCTCCAATTTCGAAAAGCAGTTCTTTCCTAAAAAAAAAAGTTTTTATTAATTCCAATAGTAATTTAAAAAATACATTTTTAAAAAAACAATAAAATCTGTATTTTTATAGTTTGATACAAATATATTTTTTTAAACTAATACGGAAGCTCTTGCACAAAAACTAATTCTATCCCAATTCCTTTTGAGCGATTGAAAGGACAAAATAAGTTTAAGCCGTTTAAAAAAAAAAAAAAAAAAAAAATCGGAGATATACATTGAGAATATTAATTTTTGAAATTTAAGACCTCCAAAAATCAACAAATTATGCCAAAATGATCAAATTTACCGTTGTAAAAGCATTCAACTTATCTTTAGAAACGATATCTCTAACTTCAAAAAGTACTTATCAAGTATAAACAATATAAAAAAACTGAAAAGAAGTCACTTTTTGCAATTGTTCAGAAATGTTATAATAATAGTTCCGTGTTATAACATAATATAATTATAACATAATATGTTATATTATATATATTATAATGTTATAACATAATATAATGTTCCGTATATAATAGAGATAACAATAAAAATGTTGTCCGACCTACTAAAGCTGTGTTCATCAGGTGGCCCACTCCACATGGAATAATCGATAAATAGGTTAATGATCAGCTGCTTTAGGTCGATTATTATATTGCGAGGAATATCCATGTGATTCTTCTATTGTCAGTATATCAGTACAGAAATACGCAACACTTCAAGAAGTGGGTGAAATATTGACAACAAGAAGGTAAAAGCACCTGTTTATAACACATTTTACATACCAGTGTCACCTTCATATGTAAAGTAATTAACTAAATGGAATTAATAATTTATTATTAATAGGGAGTTCGACCTACAGAACCCTAAAAATATAACTCTTCTGTTGAGAGACGTAAGAAATTAAGGTTTTTGAGACGGGTACATCCTTGGCCATGTTTTTATTTTCATACCTAGGCTTATACTTCGCTTTACTCTCTAAAATGGTACAAGAAAGGACGAACATAGGCACGCATTAGACTCTGTGCCGATTAAGATACCACAAAACCTGCATATTTTCTTTAGCATGCAGCTGTCGGACTGTGCACAAGACTGGTCCTGTACTCTTTTGCCAAGTTTGAAGCCCCTTGGCGAGGACAGCTGAAGTTAGCTAGCGAACCCAGTTGGCGGTTGGCGCCCTCCTCACCCCTCGTTCTGGTGTCTTCTTGGCGCACCCCTTCCTTGCCACGACCCACCCTTTCCTTCTTACAAGACGTACAGATGCAACCCTGCACCTCCCCTCTCCCTAACTTTAGTTCGGCTCTTTAAATCTTTTAAATAGATCTTTATACTCCATCCTCAGTGTGTAAATCCAGTGAGGTTGGAACATGGATATTTACGTTCAGGAAAATCTATGTTATTTGTTTTAACATGGATGATTCATCATCCACGAGTCAACAAGGATGTTTGCATCCCTCATGTTATCATCAGACTTCCAACTGCTGAACCTATTTAGGGACTTTGAAATGATACGTATTGGAAAACCTGTTCCTGAAAAAGCAGATTCAAAATAAAGTCAAGTTGAAATATGTTCAAAATATATGAATATATCTGGCGTCATGATGAGACAATTAGACAGGAAACTTAAAAATCACTAGTTTGACCAAAAACAGATAAAACCCAAAACACCTTACAATTTTGTTTATATAGCTTCGAAATACATAATGAAGCCAAGATACCGTACGTAAGTACTGTAAAGTTAACATTCTGAGGCATATTTTTACAGACACAGGTAATTCTTTTAACGATTATCCAATAGTAAATACTTAATGACCCGGGCAGTCCAAAATATAACTTGTCAAGCCCCATTTACAATTTTATTCACACAGATTCAACATAAGTTTCTGTAGTATTTTCATGTGTTATTTCTTGCTGGTGGTCGATATAATTTCTCATGTTCTCCATCATTTCGGCTATCGTTATATGTTGATAGTAAGGATGATCCCCCGTATGGCTGTCTAAGACACCGGGTAATGAGATAGGGTGTGCCTGGTGTGTGTGTCCGTTGGTGCTTATGCGGGCGTGGCGTGTACAGGCGAGTTAAAGGGCCTGAGAGAGGCACGTGCTGAGAGCGGAGTTCCGCCGGAAGTAACATACAACCGTTCCAACGTAAGGTGTACCCCCCCTCCATCTCCATTCATACCTGCCTGCTGCGCACTACGCACCTTACATCATGCAAATCCGCGCCTCTCCGTTTCCTCCACATCTGCCTGTCTGTCCTCTCCAGATCATCTGCTTTAGGACAGGTATAGCTCACCTGTTCAACAGCATCCTTTCCTCCTCCGTTCCAACTATTGTTCATTGGATTCTTTTCATCGTGTACAGCTCTCTCATAGTTTGATCGTAACGTTTTCACTTTCCCAGTCGTATAGAAGATATAATAAGCCGAAAATTCGATGTTAAGTTTCTAACAAAATTTCACATTTTCTGACAAAATGAATTTAAAAAGAAATCGGTAAATCATCGGCAATGTTCATCCCCAGCCTGAATTAATCAAATCAATTAAGTTTTCACTCTACCTCTGAAACCAAACTGAATCCTCATATAAAAGTTCTTAACGATACATTCAATACATTGGCAATAGTTTTTTTGACGGAAATGAAATTTTAAAAAATATCCATTTGATAATGTCAAAAAAAATTATTATACGACACAAATCACAGATTGATTAGCATAAATGAAATCAATTATTTATTAGTTAAGACTGTAATTACATCAAATCAATTACTATATCAATGCTCCTGTAAATCAGTATGGATGTTTGCAGGCCCAAACTATATTATCTCTATATAAATTTTAAAACTTGTTTAAATAAAGAAAGAATACGAAAGTAAACTTAAACTAGAAATATCCGAAGTCATCCCAACTCCAACCATTGAACGGGTTTTTATGAAACTTTGTACACAAGTTCGGTTTGGCATATAGTACATGTTCCAATTTAAAATGTAGTAAGTAGTTCGTTCAACTGAAATATTTTTTGAAAAACTTTCCCCCCCCCCCCCCCCTGCTCAAAATCCTGGCTACGCCCCTGGATATAGACATGAACTTTCAGTAAGTTCAAGACCCTACAAAGGCTACAATTCGGGCTGTGAAAGCACAATGCCAGAGATTCACCGATGAACTTTTTTGTCGAAGTGGGGATAAAGAACACCATTTTCTATTTCCAATTTTTTTTTTTTTATTAAATTATTTTTTTAATAAAGTGCATAACTTTTTTTATTTATTTCCTTCAGGATAATAATGAAGAATATACACTAAGGGAACTGAACTAACACTATGCTGTGGTCTAGGGTATGTAAATGGAGGACAGATGGGGGGTGCAGCATGACAAAGGGGGCTTGGAGCGCGTTATTATCGATGGAGTTGGGTCCAAAGCACCAAGGGGGGGCGCGCAATTCAGAGACCAACAGCTATGAAATTTGTGAATAGTGGATCGCTTCCAAGACACACCCCTCCAGGCGCTATGCCCAGGTCAATGAGGCACTGGACGAGGAACCAATTAAAACCGACCGAATGAAATTTTTATAAAAGTCATCGGGTGAATCACCGACAATGTACTTCCCCAGAGCAAATTACCCAACTACGTTTTCACTCTCCCTCTGAAATTTTCTAAATCATACTTAAGTTCAATGAATATGAATCTAATATTATTCCCAAAAATGCATGTTGTCTAATCTCTGAAATGAAAAATGTAAACAACTTCCTGACTACGTGTCTTTGCGTTTATGGACACGATAACACCCAATTGAATGAATACAGCGACAAGCAAGTTTATATAAGGATTGAGAAGTGCCGAAATAGGACATTCGCCAAAGTTTTTTTTTCAAATTGTGTTAATAGCGTGATTCTTGCGTTCAGGTTTCAACTACGTTTTTTGGGACGATTAACATTATCCGATCATTGAGGTGAGCTTAATCCAATACATGATACAGAAAGAGTTGTTGGTTGAGGGGGTGGAAGAGGGGGTGGAGGGTGAGAGGGCGCGTGCGGGCGACAGGCCAGGCTACACGCGGCGACACGCCAGGCTACACGCTCCACCAGGCCAGGCTACACGTTGAGACAGGCCAAGCTACACGCTCCACCAGGCCAGGCTACACGCTGCGTCAGGTCAGGCTACACGCTCCACCAGGCCAGGCTACACGCTCCACCAGGCCAGGCTACACGTTGAGACAGGCCAGGCTATACGCTCCACCAGGCCAGGCTACACGTTGAGACAGGCCAATCTACACGCTCCACCAGGCCAGGCTACACGCTGCGTCAGGTCAGGCTACACTCTCCACCAGGCCAGGCTACACGCTGCGTCAGGTCAGGCTACACGCTGCGTCAGGTCAGGCTACACGCTGAGACAGGCCAGGCTACACTCTGAGACAGGCCAAGCTACACGCTCCACCAGGCTAGGCTACACGCTGCGTCAGGTCAGGCTACACGCTGCGTCAGGTCAGGCTACACGCTGCGTCAGGTCAGGCTACACGCTGCGTCAGGTCAGGCTACACTCTCCACCAGGCCAGGCTACACGCTGCGTCAGATCAGGCTACACGCTGCGTCAGGTCAGGCTACACTCTCCACCAGGCCAGGCTACACGCTGAGACAGATCAGGCTACACGCTGCGTCAGGTCAGGCTACACGCTGAGACAGGCCAGGCTTTATTAAGCATATAATAAAAATAGTTATACCGATTTAACAACATGTATTGTTTATTTTATTTAGTTAACCTTATAGTCGTGTGGAGAAGTTCATTTCAGCTAATCATTCTGTAATTTTGAAAATGTTAATGTTAATAATGTAAATGTTATTGTTACTGACTCAACTGTATCGGGTTAAACGTCCCTTTAAACAATGAAAATTATTATATATATAATTACAGCATCACTTCTCCCATTTTGTTTTTGCCTTCCCCCAAAAAACAATACGAAAGTTTCGGTAAGCACTCCAATCATCAGTATCTACATACAATACATGTGTTCTTTAGGTTAACTAATCCTTCTGTCAATCAGAATCTTGCGTTTTGTAGAACATATTTATTGAGTCGACTCCTATATTTAAACATCTAGTCAAAACTGTTTTTGAGACCAACACAAGAAGTCCCTATTTTTGTTATAATTAACTGATTCTTCATTTAACTTCAAAATTCCCTGATATTTCCCGGTTGCTGAACACTGTATCAATAACAAAAGACACAGAACGTAAGAGTAGTTACAATGTTTCATAAAGGGGAGAAACTTGCGATGAATACCCAACTAGTGTGAGAGGGACAGGGGGGGGGGGGGGGGGGGGGGGGGGGGGAGAACTGGGTCAGATTTTTGGGGCGAACGGGCTTCTATCTTTGTCAGCTGTTCACCGATCCGAGATCCCCCCCTCTCTCTCTTGTTGCTGATCTCAGAAAGATTGAAAAGACGTTGCAGGAGGGCAGCTCGCAAGAAGCAGCTTGTAGCACGTGCTCCGGTGGACCGTTAGCACATGCCCGGGGAGGCACACAATGACACCCCTCCTTCCATAGATATATTACCTACATCAGAAGAGGGCGACCCCTCTCCTTCAGAGAGAAGGGGGGGGGGGGGATAAGAAAAAAAATTTGATCGAAAAAGCTTTTTTTGGGGGGAGAGAAGGGGGCATGAAACGGACACAGAATGTGTAAGAAGGGAGATGGGAAGAGTGGATCTATGGAAGGAACGAAGACTGACCAGAGAAGGGTTGCTGCATCACTGCAACTATTGGCGACTGACCAGGGAAGGGTTTCTGCATCACTGCAACTGTTGGCGTCTGACCAGCGAAGGGTTGCTGCATCACTGCAACTGTTGGCCACTGAGCTCATAGGAAACCAATCCATGGATTTGGCTTAAAATCCAAATATGTGTCTTATTCATGCACTTTTGAATCCTCATCCTGTTTCATATCGATACATCGATAGTTATTAGTAAATAATTAAACTCCCCCTTCCCCTAGTTCGATTCGGCTGGAAATGGCTAGGTCTTCATGAGGATTTGGATACACATGTAAATTTTCATTTGGATAAATTCATTTTACGGAAGTTATGTTCACAAACAGACTAGAATGTTTGTACTTCCCCAACTATGCGAAGGAGTCATTTGTCAAAAATTCGATACAGAGTTTTCAGCGGAATTACATGTTTTCCGATTTCCAGATTCCAAATATGAAAAAGAAAATTCTGTCTGTATGTCTGTGAACACGATAACTCCCGATAGAATGGATGTATCGACACGAAATTTTATATGTGAATACACAACCCTCTAACAACGACACCTACTGATGTTCTGCCAAGTCGGCCAAAAGGAAGAAGGGTATTAGGAGAGGCAGATGTAACGAATTTATCGACACTAAATTTAGTGTGAGGATTTAGAAGCCCCGATGTAAATCAACTATTGAATATTAGTGCAAACGGTCGATTGATTTTGGATGGAGAGCGAAAATGTAATTGATGAATCCCTTCTGGGGAAGAACATTGCCAGTTAATCACGGACGACATTTCGCGGAAAACTCAATATGGAATATGTGACAGATTACATAACTTCTCGTATACAGCTGAGAAAGTGTTATTGTTTCTATACAGCAGGAGATCCGTAGATTAGCCAACTCGCCCCCCTCCATACGGATTAATGTGTTCATCCCTGAGTACGTAGAACACGTTTTAGTTTACTGTAAGTATATTAGGTATTATATAATAAAGAAATCTAAGATGATTACTTTACTTTACTATTTGTTGAGATGATTAACGTTTAGAAGATTATAGTTGAGCTGATTATTGATCTAAATATGGTGGGCAACGACCAGCGCCATAGCTAATGTTTGCTGAGCAACGATCGGCACTCCAGCCAATATGTACCGAGCTGTCAAGTTTAAACGTTAATAGTCTTTAAGATATCTAATAACTAGCCGACAGTGTACGATTTTAAGATTAAATAGTAGACAGTGTATAGGTAGGTATAGTGTGGAGACAACATTGTTAGAGGGATCAGGTGAGCGAGTGCGCCGTACCCCTCCAATATCTGTATTCGACACAACATTGTTAGAGGGATCAGGTGAGCGAGTGCGCCGTACCCCTCCAATATCTGTATTCGACACAACATTGTTAGAGGGATCAGGTGAGCGAGTGCGCCGTACCCCTCCAATATCTGTATTCGACACAACATTGTTAGAGGGATCAGGTGAGCGAGTGCGCCGTACCCCTCCAATATCTGTATTCGACACAACATTGTTAGAGGGATCAGGTGAGCGAGTGCGCCGTACCCCTCCAATATCTGTATTCGACACAACATTGTTAGAGGGATCAGGTGAGCGAGTGCGCCATACCCCTCCAATATCTGTATTCGACACAACATTGTTAGAGGGATCAGGTGAGCGAGTGCGCCGTACCCCTCCAATATCTGTATTCGACACAACATTGTTAGAGGGATCAGGTGAGCGAGTGCGCCGTACCCCTCCAATATCTGTATTCGACACAACATTGTTAGAGGGATCAGGTGAGCGAGTGCGCCGTACCCCTCCAATATCTGTATTCGACACAACATTGTTAGAGGGATCAGGTGAGCGAGTGCGCCGTACCCCTCCAATATCTGTATTCGACACAACATTGTTAGAGGGATCAGGTGAGCGAGTGCGCCGTACCCCTCCAATATCTGTATTCGACACAACATTGTTAGAGGGATCAGGTGAGCGAGTGCGCCATACCCCTCCAATATCTGTATTCGACACAACATTGTTAGAGGGATCAGGTGAGCGAGTGCGCCGTACCCCTCCAATATCTGTATTCGACACAACATTGTTAGAGGGATCAGGTGAGCGAGTGCGCCGTACCCCTCCAATATCTGTATTCGACACAACATTGTTAGAGGGATCAGGTGAGCGAGTGCGCCGTACCCCTCCAATATCTGTATTCGACACAACATTGTTAGAGGGATCAGGTGAGCGAGTGCGCCATACCCCTCCAATATCTGTATTCGACACAACATTGTTAGAGGGATCAGGTGAGCGAGTGCGCCGTACCCCTCCAATATCTGTATTCGACACAACATTGTTAGAGGGATCAGGTGAGCGAGTGCGCCATACCCCTCCAATATCTGTATTCGACACAACATTGTTAGAGGGATCAGGTGAGCGAGTGCGCCGTACCCCTCCAATATCTGTATTCGACACAACATTGTTAGAGGGATCAGGTGAGCGAGTGCGCCGTACCCCTCCAATATCTGTATTCGACACAACATTGTTAGAGGGATCAGGTGAGCGAGTGCGCCGTACCCCTCCAATATCTGTATTCGACACAACATTGTTAGAGGGATCAGGTGAGCGAGTGCGCCGTACCCCTCCAATATCTGTATTCGACACAACATTGTTAGAGGGATCAGGTGAGCGAGTGCGCCGTACCCCTCCAATATCTGTATTCGACACAACATTGTTAGAGGGATCAGGTGAGCGAATGCGCCGTACCCCTCCAATATCTGTATTCGACACAACATTGTTAGAGGGATCAGGTGAGCGAGTGCGCCGTACCCCTCCAATATCTGTATTCGACACAACATTTTATATGATCATTGAAAAGCTCCTCAATATCGCCATAATATCATCTGTAGGGCAAAAATACTGTATAAGAACGTCTTTTAATTCATTAAAAATCATTTGAGCTGGGGAAATACTTTTTCGGTGATTTACCGACGACAAAAAATGTTTTGTTAACGATAATATTAGCAAAGAGGGAGGTTATGTAAATAGGGTGGGGTGAGGATGACTGGACACATATCTCTTAGCAGACGAGTTGTGAATAACTGATCAACTCCCATTCACAGTCAGCTTATAGTACGGTCGGCTCGGTATCGTACTTAGGTCCATTCTGTATGGCAGTTAAGTCCAGACACATAAAACTAATCGATAGAAGTGGGCGGAGGGGGGGATTTAAAAAAAAATCTCGACAACCCTTGTACTCTGCAGATAATTCAATATACATCTGTGATTCTGTTGGATACGAGCCGGACTGTAGAAGTAGTGGTGTCGAACTATCTTGTTCACTTTACATGAACTGGTAACTGAAATATACACTTAAAAAAACTTGTTTTTCTCAATAAAAACATATTAACTATTTAATAAAAATATATTAACTAGTAGGTTAAAGAAACTCATAATTCTGATTAGGACGAAACCTCTTTTCTTGGTTACTGACAGAATAACCAACCGTACGGGAACCAAAATATTTTCGCGACAGCGGAGATTGCTAGTACTATCGATTAATCAATAGTTCCGGGAAGAACTAATGATACTAGCGGTTTAGCTTGACACCACTATGTAGAAGTGAGTTGCCTACCCAGGTTTAGTTGCCTGGGGTAGAGGTCATTAACGAGTACGTGACACTTTACAGGTGCGGTACAGGCATTTAACTGTCCCTCCGAAGGACAGCTTGCTCTACTAGATAAAAACGTAAGAGCTCCGGCAGGGTTTGAACCCGCGATGTCAAGCACAGTAGGCGAGCACGTTACCTCTGAGCTACCCCCCACTTACCGGGCAATATGCTGATATCGAGTATTACTGCTTATAATTAACTTCGTTGCTATTCTCATTTACAAACCAAATCTACATAAATACAATTAAATAAATGCTTGCTGGAAAGTTCGTATGCCGTATAATTTCATAACGTACGTATTCTACATTAACTTTTACGACCCGTGTTAAGGAGAGAGGGGGAACAGGCAACACACGCAGGCTCGTTTCGGCCGAATGATCGCTTCGTTCCAGCCGACCTGTTCCGTGCCGGCCGGCCAGCTCCGTCGATAACACTTACACCGAATTAGGTATTAAATTATTCGACCGGTCGTTACGCCCCCCCAAGTCTACGACCATAGGACCGAAACCGCTCTACAACTCCTACAGGTGGTGGGCTCCATGCCAATGCAGGTGTATCGGGCCCACTTTCTCCAGGTATCCGGGGCGAAAAACTCACACTTTTGTCACTCAACCCCCCCCCCCCCCTCAAGCTCGAAAAAAAAAAAAATCCTCTTCTCAAATCATTTTATTTATTTTTAAATAATATACACAATTTACCAAAGCATCAATTCTCCCATTTATGAACACGTATATTACACTGATGATGGGATTGATGCCCGAAACGTCTCTAATAACTATTTTTTGAGAAGGAAAAAATTAATGGGAGAGTTGATGCTTTGGTAAATTGTATAAGAATTAAGAATCTCTTTATACAACTCAAAAAAATTATTTTTACTTCAAATTAAGCGTCTTAAAATAAAAAATACACTAATATTAACCAATTTAGAACTGTTTTTTTTTTTTTTTTTTTTTTTGACAATATTTCGGGCCCCTTCAACGTCCCTTCTTCTGGTCACTATGGACGTCCATAGTGACCAGAAGAAGGGACGTGAAGTGTCCCGAAACATTGTCAAAAAAGAAGACACCTCTGGAAAACAAATGCCGGAAAAAATCAACATATCAACATCGCAGAGAAGTTCAAGAAACACAATTTAGAACTCCCAGAGTAGAGACGGGCTGTCCACGAGAGCGACGAAAGAGCGCTGATAGTAGGCGATATGACCTCATAGTTAAAGCCCCGGGCATGAGTCATTATAATTAACTAATATTAACCATACCAACAGTAGCTAGGAGACAGTTTTTTTTTGTTTTCTGTAAATTGTATATTTTTTTAAAATAAACATCTTATCTACAGGCCCTGATGACAGCACACTCAGTGCTGAAAGGTTGGCAGAAATGTTCTGTGGGTGCAGTGTTGGGCTCCGGACGACAGATCCGACGGTGTATCATCTTCAAGAGGAGGTCCCGCTGCAGACTTCAGGATGGACTGGTGAGGGGTGGATCAAAAGCATCATCTCTCCACTCCTATTACAATCCTGTTTTTCCAAATGGGTTACTTCGGTTCAACAGTAACCAAACAGAAACCAAATCTCCAATATCAAATTTTATGCTAGAAAAATTTGATTTTTAATTTTGAGCTCCCTCCGAAAAAAATCCAACTTGCGAGCCTGATAACAACTGAACACATCGCTCCTTTAATTATCATAATAACAACATAATAATAGAAATTATTTTGAAAAATTAAAGCAGAAAAAAAAACACATGATAATAACAGGTTTCATTAAGAAACAGAAATAGAGATATGGGTAGTACATTAGGGAAGATGATAAAATTAAGATATTTCAGAAATACATCTATATATATATATATATATATATATATATATATATATATATATATATGTTGTGGAAAGTGTGCATTTAGGGAGGGGGGCAGGTGATGGAGGCTGATGTGACATGATTTATAGGGGATGGGGGGGGGGGGGGGGGGGGGGGGGCTGGAGAAATTTAGTAATTAGCTGTCTATAGAAGAGAGGAAGACAGGTGGAGCTGTCCCATCTTTTAGGGAACTTGCAGGATAGTAGTCTAGGATAGCAGGAGGGGGGGAAGGAGATGTCAAAGGAATAGCCAGAAAAAACTGGGGAGGGGGGGCAGTTAATGTGTCTATTTTATGTATGTTTGAAGGAAGTGGTACATGAGGCATTAAAATGGCAGTCAGAAAGGAGGTACCACAAGATGGAGGGATAAGGCGTCATTAATATGAGAGAGAGAGACAAAGGCATACTGTACTGCACTATTAACAAAACATTCAGTACCATGGAGATTATGTATAGTTTTAACATTTTCGAAAAAATTGACAGGGGGGGAGAAAAAAACATCATTTGGGGCTTTCGAAATAGTTAGTTTAATACTTTAAAATTATTATTATATATATATATTATAATAATTATATATAGGTTATGGGATGTGGCCATAATGGTCTTATATATATACATATATATATATATATATATATATAATATATATATATATATATATATTATATATATATATATATATATATATTATATATTATATATATATATATATATATATATTATATATATATCCCATAACCTGGAATAACTATAGTTAGTTACTGTGACTCATGGGGGCTTTAACAACAAGGTCACAACGCCTACCACCAGAGCGCTTTTTCGTCACTCTGGTGGACCTAAGCCTGACTCTATTATGGGAGTCCTAAATTTTGTCTGGCCTAAATCTTTATTCACTGAGGGTCGGGGTCTTTAACGAGTACCTAACATCAGATAAAATACCTCGGACAGGTTTTGAACTCACAATCTTGAGCTCA